>CM042441.1:25319731-25827231 GCA_023631565.1 Gymnocephalus cernua | reverse complement strand
AAGACGGAGGAAGGCAGCCGCAGCAGCAGCAAGAAGGGTGTGGGTGCACAAGACCCTCAGGTCCAGAGAGCAGTTGGGGGAATTCCAGCTGGTGAAGGAGCTCTGCTTTCACTTTGACCGGTTACAATGCTACTTTCAGCTCAACAGGGAGCAATTTGACAGTCTGCTGACGAGAGTTGGTTCTACGATTTTCCGGATACGAACAACATTCCGATACCCCAGTTCTACAACGGAGCGTCTGGCAATCTGTCTCTGCCTGACGTGTGGCTCCAGAAAAGACAGTATGGAAAAGTACTTTTTTGATGTGCCCCTGCACCACTTTTTTGTCTCTCTGTTGCCTTCTCTCCTTTATGTACCTGTCCCTTAGGTTCTTCCACCTTTTCTTCCACTCCTCTAAATAGATGAAGACGTGTGGATTATTTTCATTTCTAAATAAAATGGTGCATTTCAACACTACGTGTCATTGCATGTTTACATAGCCTACATAAGTAATAGGTCTGCAGTCATTGCAGTTGGGTATGATAGAGCCTAAATTCATACATTCATCATCATTCATTCATACTCTGGAAAACACTGTTTAATACATATGTGCAATTAATTCCTCCAAAACTGGAGCTTACGTAGGCCTACACTTGGAAATGGGTAGTTATTCTGTGTAAAGGCATATACCTACATGTGAACTTAAGTGAAAACGAACATGACTTGTGTCAATCAGTCCAAACATATTTTACATCATATAAACATACAAATACCAATATATCTTACAAGAACCTGTATGGAGCTGTAACTTGGTATTTGGTTGCAGCTCACAACAGTACAGTTCTTCTCCATTGCACTGGCGCATTTCTCAAATCAGAGACGACAATAATGTGTAACATATAAGGAATAGTGCTCCCTTTCATGTGCATTGTTCATTAGACTATACTTACACAGTGAACTGTTAAATATGGACAACAACACAAAGCAGTTTCACTATGTTGGTATAAACAATGGCTTAAGGACTTGTCAGTTTGATTGTGTCATTGGTATAAATACTTGCTTTGGAACAAACACAAGATTTGCTTCTGTCGTACAGCTCTGGGAGATTGCTGACGGCTGAAATCAACCTGTAGTCCATGTTCCGTTTGTGGATCCACGTGCATTCTGTGTTGTTGTTTTTGTTTGTTTTTCAAACATGTGAAAGCACATCACAGCGCACCGCGGCTGCTCTTGTGCTTGCCGCGGTCAAAGAGCGGCAAGCCACAAAATGCCGCAAAATTGCGCTGCGCTTTGCTCAGCGCAGCGGCAGACCAGCTCTTGCTGGCGCGTTCTGTGTGAAACGGCTAAGTGCTAACAACTGAGCAATTTGTCAAACTGCAATGTGTGACAAAATAAGTCTTTTGTGTATGTTTCCTGTTTTTTTGGGAGGGGCAGAACAATTCATTCCTCATGAATAAAGTTTTGTTGTAAGTCTAATGAATACCGCTGACTGCAACATATCTGCCTACAGCCATTGCATGTCCACACAATGAGTGACAAAATCTTGGCAAGAGATCTGTCTTTGTATTTGACTGTAGAAAATGTCATTCATCAGGCATTAATATGGAGGAATTCATTTGTATGCTTCCTGCAGGCGACAGCCGTGGCCAGATGAATTGCTTTTGAGTTGTCAGTCCGTGAACACAATATCTCAGAAACGCCTGGAGTGAATGTCAAACATCCACTTAGACTCAACGATGAGGGTTAGATCTAGACACTTTGACCTCACATAATGCATTTTTGGCCACAACTCAAGAATTAAAGGAGAATTCTGGTCGATTTCAACACATAGCTCTGTTGTTTGTAAATTAGGAGTACTGTCAGTAGCAAGAAAAACGAAAAAAAATCGGTGCTGCCTACACCGAGTTATCCTCCTGCTAGATTTTGCACCCAACAGGATTAAACAGGGCAAGTTTTAAACGTGTTTTTAGCCTCTAAACGCCTCTAAAGCCTCTAAATGCCATTACAAGTGCTTAGCCATGTGCAGTTATTCCTTACGAGTGAACACAGCGAATTTGACTGCAGTAGATGTGACAGAAAGGCATACAAGTTGTGTTAATCCATACCTCTACCTCATACCAAAATGTATTTTTTCCACAAAAAAAGATTTGCCGTGGTTATGTCCTTAATAATGACTGTAGCAACATGCTGTAACCTGACACCACTGCTCACCCAGCAGACCAGAGCGACCGTCTGCAGTTCAACAGCTATCGCGCATGCGCATAGGTTACCTAGCAACGGTGGACACTGTCGGCAAAAGCAGGGAGGAGCTCACAGAACTGACAGACGGAGCTTGGAGTTTTCAGGACTAATATGAGAAAATGGTTTGAGTTTGTGCCTTTCCAAATTGCGGCAACCAAATGAAGAGATATTTGAGCTTGAGCTTTCACCGTCTACCACTAGCGGCGCCAGGATTTTGATTGTAGGTGGGTCTCCAGAAAACTGGATGGGCCAGTTAAAATAAGCCCAAACTGCATTTGTGCTAGGCTGCTGAACACTGTCTCCTCCTATAACACATGCGCTATCATAAGTTACCTCTGCCTACAGCTGCCAATATTATTTTTCCGTCCAGAAAATGTGCATACAGACAACCAGATATAGGCGCCGACACCGTGGGCGCTCCGGAACTCTACCGTGGGCGCTCTGAGCTCTAGCACCTACGGAAAATACTGAGCATCCACGTGTGCCAGACTGCCAGCAGGCTACATTCATTTAAAAGTAAACATTGCAGTTGGTGCTAAGTCATAGTGTGATCGGTTATGTCGCTTGTTAAACTTCTCATCTCCAATCCTATCTGTATCTGTGAGTGGCGCTGTCCTGAGTTGAAAGTTGGCTACTTTACGGCTTTATTATCGAGTTAATAGGCGTGTGTGTTCGTCTCGGCCGCTGTCCATTTCATAAGGTTCTGAAATGCAAACATTTGTTGACTACTTTTTATTTAAAGGGCGTGCGCCCGTGAGCACCCACAGAGGAAAACATAAATCGGCGCCTATGCAGCCGGACACTAACGGTAACGTTAGCCTACTTGCCTTGCTGGTGTGAGGGGGGGCTACGGGAGGACTTGATGGGGAGAGGGCGGCCGCCGGGCCGAGCAGGATGGTAACTTTTTGCTGAATGAAAACAGAAAAGCTTGCGCGCCAACGTCATTCATTTCATTGGATCACTTGCTGGTGACGATGCAGCATGTGGGCGGGCTTAAGAGTCCACACGTGGGGTAGAAGCCGTTGATTGGCTGAGAAGCTTTCAGTCAAAGCTTTCCTCGAACTGCTAGAATGAAAATCACTCACTATAGGCCTGGGTCAAAATGGGCGGGCCTGGACCTAAAATGGCCCATTGATAGCGCCGCGGGTGCCGTCTACCCCTCCGCAACCGGGAGTTGTGGCTGGTTGCACTTCAGCTAGATGTGCAAAGTCCATTGCAAACATTACGTGAGAGAGATTACCGTGTTTGCAGTGAACATTTTGATGAGGACGACTTCACCGAAAAGAGCGTCAAGTCCCGGTATCCCATTCCTTACAGCACAGGCTTTCTTCCTCAGTGGTCGTTGCGATACAGTACCCACAGGAGCACCACCATGTCCCCGCACGTCGTAGCCTTGAAGCAGCAGCCTCTGCCTGCTCCTCTGTTTGTGCCCTTCTCTGGACAAGATCTTGTGCCAATAACTCTTCGCCTGTATATTCAGGTTCAAAAAGATGACCCTGACCATCAAACTCCAAAAACTGCTCTGTATGTTCCGCATCGGATTAGGATGAACTATCCATCTGAGCTGATATCATACACGTTATTATCAAAACTGGAGCTTCAGTGGCTATTACACAATCACCACTTTATCATCCCATACAGACCATTTTAACAATGAGGCCGTCCCCCCTGAAGAAACGCTCTGGTGGATCACTTCCAAGGTGTTTACGTCCCCTGGTCCGGGCCCCTGCTGTACCTACCAACTTATGTTATCCACAACAAGTGTCTACAATATACTCTGATAAAGTACGCCCTGATTTCATCAGGTTTGCCCATCTCAATGTACGTTCTTTGAACAAAAAGACTGATTTACTCTATGACATCATCTTGGACAAAAAACTTGATGTCTTCTGTATTTCTGAAACTTGGCACCAACAGAATGACTTTTTAAATCTCAATTTATGTACTCCACCGGGATATAGATATCTTGACAAATCTAGAGAAACTGGAAAAGGCGGTGGCCTTGCTGTTGTCTACAGTACTGATGTCTCTGTTACTGAAATTATTGTTCCTTCTGTTTCATCGTTTGAAAGTATTGTTTTTAAAATTAGCGGTGCTTCTCCGGTTCTGATCTTGTTTATTTATAGGCCACCGAAGCCTAACCCTATGTTTTTTGATGAACTCACAGAGCTAATTGCGTTTCTAAATCCCCTTTGTCCATCTATGATTCTTATTGGAGATATTAACATTCATGTTGATAATCCTAGTTGTAATCATACTGCTAACTTGATGGAGATTCTGGACTGTTTTAGCCTGATACAACATGTCAAATTTCCAACTCACAGAAAAGGTCATACACTGGATTTAGTGTGTACAGCTGGTGCTGATATAAATCAGCTTGAAGGTAAAGATTTGTGTATTAGTGACCATAAGCTCTTGAGTTTTAACTTATCGGTTTCTTTGCAAAAACTTCAAAAGAGGGTTATTAGTTTTAGAAATCTTAAAAATATTGATCTTAATCAATTTTCATGTATGATAAATGACACTCCTGCAGGAAATACTGTTGATCATTATAATTCAATTTTATCATCAACTCTAGATGTGCTGGCCCCCAAGAAGGAACGTGTTGTTTCATTTTTGAAATCATCACCCTGGTTTACTACTGAGCTCAGGGCTCTTAAAGCAAAAAATAGGCAGTTGGAACGACAGTATAAAAAATCAGGGCTCACTGTTCATAAACTTATGTATGATGAGCAATTGGTTCTGTACAGCGATGCCCTTAAAATAGCAAGAACCGAATACTACTCTCAAATCATTAATGATGGTACTGCTAATCCAAATAAGATGTTTAAAGTAATCAACAAACTTCTTAAACCTACCAATCCACTTGTTTGTTCGACTGTGCAGCAGTGCAATATGTTTTTAAAATTATTTGCTGATAAAATTGATAATATTTATCAGTCTATTACCTGTGCCTCTCTGAGTGGACCTCCTGAGATTCAGCCTTTAAATTGTCCGCATACTTTGTTTTCTAGTTTTAAAACGGTCACCATTGATTACATTTCCAAATTAATTATGACTATGAGTTCCACTACCTGCACCTTGGATCCTATTCCAACTCATGTTCTTAAAGAGTGTCTGTTGTCTATCAGTCCTCTCATTTTGAACATCGTTAATACTTCCATTACTACTGGACTTGTTCCCCAAGCCCTTAAGGTTGCTTCCATCACACCAGTTCTTAAAAAGCCTGGGTGTGATGTGTCTGATCTGTCTAATTACAGACCAATATCTAATCTTCCTTTTTTGGCGAAGGTTTTGGAACGTGTTGTCGTGTCACAACTACATTCTCACTTGTCCGTGAACGAGCTTTTAGAACCTTTTCAATCTGGGTTTCGTTCAGGACATAGTACTGAGACTGCCTTGGTCCGAGTTATGAATGATCTCCTCGTCTCTGCTGACTCTGGTGCTCTTACTATCTTGGTGCTCTTAGATTTGAGTGCAGCCTTTGACACGGTGTGTCACTCTATACTGCTTGAGAGACTCGAGACTTGGCTTGGTATTTCCGGTACAGTGCTGGAGTGGTTTAAATCATACCTGACTGATCGTACCCAGTTTGTTATTTTAGAAAATAATAAATCTAACATTGGACAGGTGTGTCATGGTGTTCCTCAAGGCTCTGTCCTTGGCCCGATACTTTTTAATATTTACATGCTTCCTTTAGGGCAGATTATTAGAAAGCATGGTCTGGGGTTCCACTTCTATGCTGACGACACACAGATTTATATTAGCACAAAAACTAATATCACAGATGTATCAGCAACCCTTTCTAACTGTCTCCAGGAAATTAAATTATGGATGTACCAAAATTTTCTTAAATTAAATGGTACAAAATCTGAGGTTCTTTTAGTTGGTACCCCTGCAGCTACCTGTAATGGTAACATTTTTAATTTGGACATCGAAAACAATGTACTGTCTGCATCACCACAAGTACGTAACCTTGGTGTAATTTTTGATTCTCACTTGACACTTGAAGCACATATCAAGAGCATTTCTAAATCGGCATTTTTCCATTTAAGGAATATTGCTAGGATCAGGTCCTTTCTTTCATTACCTGATGCAGAAAGGCTTGTCCATGCACTTGTGACCTCTAGGCTTGATTATTGTAATGCCCTTTATGTTGGGCTACCAGCAAAATCTATTAAGCGCCTGCAACGTATACAGAATTCAGCTGCACGTGTTCTTACACATACTCCTTTTCGTCAGCATATCTCTGGGGTGCTTAGCAACCTGCATTGGCTTCCGGTCCATGACCGTATTGATTTTAAAATTCTTATCTTAACATATAAAGCTGTACATGGAATTGCACCTTCATATATATGTGATTTAATTACGCTCTATATGCCATCACGATCTCTCCGTTCAGACAACTCTTTTCTACTTAAACAGCGTTCTTGCAGACTGAAAACGATGGGTGATAGAGCTTTCTCTGTGTCCGCCCCCCGGTTGTGGAATGCACTTCCTTTAACTGTTAGAAATGCCCCAACACTAACAAGTTTTAAGAAACAGATAAAAACCCTTCTTTTAAAGATGTCTGTGTCTTAATTGGTGACACTTGATGTGTATATTTGGTCTTATTTCTTGTTTGTTTTCTTTTTAATGTTTTTTTAATGTATTTACTTTTGTACTGTACTGTAGCGCTTTGGGTACAAGAAAAGCGCATTACAAATAAAATGTATTATTATTATTATTATTATTATTACGTAGGCCTACACTTGGAAATGGGTAGTTATTCTGTGTAAAGGCATATACCTACATGTGAACTTAAGTGAAAACGAACATGACTTGTGTCAATCAGTCCAAACATATTTTACATCATATAAACATACAAATACCAATATATCTTACAAGAACCTGTATGGAGCTGTAACTTGGTATTTGGTTGCAGCTCACAACAGTACAGTTCTTCTCCATTGCACTGGCGCATTTCTCAAATCAGAGACGACAATAATGTGTAACATATAAGGAATAGTGCTCCCTTTCATGTGCATTGTTCATTAGACTATACTTACACAGTGAACTGTTAAATATGGACAACAACACAAAGCAGTTTCACTATGTTGGTATAAACAATGGCTTAAGGACTTGTCAGTTTGATTGTGTCATTGGTATAAATACTTGCTTTGGACAAACACAACACAACAAACACAAGATTTGCTTCTGTCGTACAGCTCTGGGAGATTGCTGACGGCTGAAATCAACCTGTAGTCCATGTTCCGTTTGTGGATCCACGTGCATTCTGTGTTGTTGTTTTTGTTTGTTTTTCAAACATGTGAAAGCACATCACAGCGCACCGCGGCTGCTCTTGTGCTTGCCGCGGTCAAAGAGCGGCAAGCCACAAAATGCCGCAAAATTGCGCTGCGCTTTGCTCAGCGCAGCGGCAGACCAGCTCTTGCTGGCGCGTTCTGTGTGAAACGGCTAAGTGCTAACAACTGAGCAATTTGTCAAACTGCAATGTGTGACAAAATAAGTCTTTTGTGTATGTTTCCTGTTTTTTTGGGAGGGGCAGAACAATTCATTCCTCATGAATAAAGTTTTGTTGTAAGTCTAATGAATACCGCTGACTGCAACATATCTGCCTACAGCCATTGCATGTCCACACAATGAGTGACAAAATCTTGGCAAGAGATCTGTCTTTGTATTTGACTGTAGAAAATGTCATTCATCAGGCATTAATATGGAGGAATTCATTTGTATGCTTCCTGCAGGCGACAGCCGTGGCCAGATGAATTGCTTTTGAGTTGTCAGTCCGTGAACACAATATCTCAGAAACGCCTGGAGTGAATGTCAAACATCCACTTAGACTCAACGATGAGGGTTAGATCTAGACACTTTGACCTCACATAATGCATTTTTGGCCACAACTCAAGAATTAAAGGAGAATTCTGGTCGATTTCAACACATAGCTCTGTTGTTTGTAAATTAGGAGTACTGTCAGTAGCAAGAAAAACGAAAAACAATCGGTGCTGCCTACACCGAGTTATCCTCCTGCTAGATTTTGCACCCAACAGGATTAAACAGGGCAAGTTTTAAACGTGTTTTTAGCCTCTAAACATGTTCGAAATGCCATTACAAGTGCTTAGCCATGTGCAGTTATTCCTTACGAGTGAACACAGCGAATTTGACTGCAGTAGATGTGACAGAAAGGCATACAAGTTGTGTTAATCCATACCTCTACCTCATACCAAAATGTATTTTTTCCACAAAAAAAGATTTGCCGTGGTTATGTCCTTAATAATGACTGTAGCAACATGCTGTAACCTGACACCACTGCTCACCCAGCAGACCGGAGCGACCGTCTGCAGTTCAACAGCTATCGCGCATGCGCATAGGTTACCTAGCAACGGTGGACACTGTCGGCAAAAGCAGGGAGGAGCTCACAGAACTGACAGACGGAGCTTGGAGTTTTCAGGACTAATATGAGAAAATGGTTTGAGTTTGTGCCTTTCCAAATTGCGGCAACCAAATGAAGAGATATTTGAGCTTGAGCTTTCACCGTCTACCACTAGCGGCGCCAGGATTTTGATTGTAGGTGGGCCTCCAGAAAACTGGATGGGCCAGTTAAAATAAGCCAAAACTGCATTTGTGCTAGGCTGCTGAACACTGTCTCCTCCTATAACACATGCGCTATCATAAGTTACCTCTGCCTACAGCTGCCAATATTATTTTTCCGTCCAGAAAATGTGCATACAGACAACCAGATATAGGCGCCGACACCGTGGGCGCTCCGGAACTCTACCGTGGGCGCTCTGAGCTCTAGCACCTACGGAAAATACTGAGCATCCACGTGTGCCAGACTGCCAGCAGGCTACATTCATTTAAAAGTAAACATTGCAGTTGGTGCTAAGTCATAGTGTGATTGGTTATGTCGCTTGTTAAACTTCTCATCTCCAATCCTATCTGTATCTGTGAGTGGCGCTGTCCTGAGTTGAAAGATGGCTACTTTACGGCTTTATTATCGAGTTAATAGGCGTGTGTGTTCGTCTCGGCCGCTGTCCATTTCATAAGGTTCTGAAATGCAAACATTTGTTGACTACTTTTTATTTAAAGGGCGTGCGCCCGTGAGCACCCACAGAGGAAAACATAAATCGGCGCCTATGCAGCCGGACACTAACGGTAACGTTAGCCTACTTGCCTTGCTGGTGTGAGGGGGGGCTACGGGAGGACTTGATGGGGAGAGGGCGGCCGCCGGGCTGAGCAGGATGGTAACTTTTTGCTGAATGAAAACAGAAAAGCTTGCGCGCCAACGTCATTCATTTCATTGGATCACTTGCTGGTGACGATGCAGCATGTGGGCGGGCTTAAGAGTCCACACGTGGGGTAGAAGCCGTTGATTGGCTGAGAAGCTTTCAGTCAAAGCTTTCCTCGAACTGCTAGAATGAAAATCACTCACTATAGGCCTGGGTCAAAATGGGTGGGCCTGGACCTAAAATGGCCCATTGATAGCGCCGCGGGTGCCGTCTACCCCTCCGCAACCGGGAGTTGTGGCTGGTTGCACTTCAGCTAGATGTGCAAAGTCCATTGCAAACATTACGTGAGAGAGATTACCGTGTTTGCAGTGAACATTTTGATGAGGACGACTTCACCGAAAAGAGCGTCAAGTCCCGGTATCCCATTCCTTACAGCACAGGCTTTCTTCCTCGGTGGTCGTTGCGATACAGTACCCACAGGAGCACCACCATGTCCCCGCACGTCGTAGCCTTGAAGCAGCAGCCTCTGCCTGCTCCTCTGTTTGTGCCCTTCTCTGGACAAGATCTTGTGCCAATAACTCTTCGCCTGTATATTCAGGTTCAAAAAGATGACCCTGACCATCAAACTCCAAAAACTGCTCTGTATGTTCCGCATCGGATTAGGATGAACTATCCATCTGAGCTGATATCATACACGTTATTATCCCAAAGCTCTGTCTTCGTCTCTCTCTCAGCTGAGTCTGTAAGTCTCCACCGTTGCTAGGTAACCTTTGCGCATGCGCGATAGCAACCCAGTCTCCTGGTGGAATTGTAACCCCTGTCACTGCACGATCTGAGTCTCAACACGATCTGAGTCGCGTTGAGTTGCGCATGCTCAGATTTAAACAATTTACGGCATAACGACAATAACAGAAGATGGGAACAGCAATAATCGAAGATATGGAAGATGGAAATGGCAGTAATGTATTATTTAGCGTAACACATCACATGTTCACGGCATGATCCCTCACGTCAGTTAATAAAAAATAAAAAAAGTCAGTGAACATGGAGCTACATGACCAAGTTGGTTCACTGCTGGCTACAAGTTGGCAATCAAACACAACGGCTGTTATTTGAATGGCGTTTTGAGCTAACGTTAGCAATCAAACAATTATAGATATCATTTGATAACTAAAACGTTTTTTAAATGATTTCCACCTTCTATATCTTCGATTATTGCTGTTCCCATCTTCTGTTATTGTCGTTATGCCGTAAATTGTTTAAATCTGAGCATGCGCAAATCGACGCGACTCAGATCGTGTTGAGACTCACATCGCGCAGTGACAACCCCTCTTGAAAATACCACTGCCGAGAATGTAAGGTGCTTGCATTCTTTCAGCCAATCAGGGTGCTTGCATTCTTTCAGCCACTCAGGGCAAGCATGTGAACGAGCTTTTCTCTCCAGCAGAAGAGTTGGAAAAGAGCATTGTTGTGATTTTTAAGTAAGTAGGCTATTCAACAAATAACTTACTTAGTTATTATTTTTTTGTTTAAATACCATCCATCTATGCTATAGTAACTGTGAAGTCTTGCTGTACAGTCCTGACACGTTTACAGTTGTTAAACTGCCAGTTTCTTTAACTAGTCCATTGTAGCCAAAGTAAAGTTAGCGAGCTAAGCTAGCACTACCTTGATTATAATAATGGGTAGCTAGCCTAAATCATCATGGGTTTTTTTTATTTGCTTCAATCAGAAAAGAAAATTGCTGTCAGAGGTTATATAAAATAGTAATGTTTAATTTATTTTGAAAACCATGTTGAGTAGGCTAACCATGAGCTACTTGATTGCTAGTACTCTGCAATGTTATACTGCTAGCATGAATTAAGTAGCCTATATAGCCTAATTAAGTATTTTCCCAACCATGAACACAAATAGTAATAGTCTGGACAAACGTTTTAAAAATGTAATTATTTGAAAATGCAATAGGCTGACATAATGCAATGCCATATAATTTATGCACAATGTAAAAACAATGTTTTGCGGACCTCAAATATTATATGACTTATTAGATCTGATTAGATTTTGTAGATCAAGTTCAAAGTCATTGGGACCAACGTCTCAAGGATTAATTGTAAATGTACCATTGTGTAGTAAGTTGTGTTTAGCACATAACGTTTTTTGAAATGCTCCTGTTTGAGATGACGTGTTAGTGAATCTGTGCCAAAGTCGTTTCACTCAATCTCCCTGTTTTTGCTCTTCTTTATTTTTGTCTTCCCATTTCAACATTTCACTGTCATCTCTGAACTTTCTCCATCTTCCTCATCCATTTTTGTCTACATGAAGATGCCCAGATCTAGCCACAAACGCTGCATTTCATGCCAGGCCATGATGGCTGTGGCACAGAAAAAATGCCCCTCTTGTGCGGTGTTACAGCCGTATAAGCAAAAAAAAAAAAAAAGTAGAAGCCAAAAATATTGGAGAAGCCCCCATCGGCCCAAAATGCAGGGAAAGTGCTGGACAATGTGATTGTTGATGTAAGTATATTTCTTTTAATATTGCCTGTAAATGTATTCCAGAAATATGGTACAACATACAGTAGGCTAGGCCTGGGCGATATGGCTGAGAGGTATATTACGATATTGCTAGATCATATTGATCAATATTGATAACTATTCATAATTTTAATTACCTAAAAAGACTAAGAACAAACATGCTGAATTTAAACATTTCAGTTTAACATTACTATAACTAGGGCTGGGCAAGTTAAAGCGCTCATTAATTAACACTGACAATTATTTTATCGAGCATTAACTTTTTATTTCTTTTATTATTGTAAAAATCTGTTGCTCACAGGCTATTATTTTGTAAATGAATGTTACTGACCGCTGCCCTGCTGCTACCCCGCTTGCAGGAACCGGAACAGAAAAGAATTGGCAGATAAACAAACCAACAAACATAGAGAGGGGTACGGAACTTTTACATGGCCATTTTCATTTTAAAGTTCTCCCAGACGGCGCAGTCGACAGAACCACTGCAAAGTTGAATTTTCTTATCACTGGAGTACTTTCAGTCTGAAATATCACCTAAATGCACTACACACAGTTGATACCAGCAAATCATTCAACGAAACAAACAGTGGCGCGAGGCTTCGGCAAACTACGTTAGATGCAGCGTGTGGGAGAAGTATAGATAAACTAAGGCAACAGAAGCTAACAAATGCCACAGCGAAGTGGAAAGCTACAGACTGCAGGCTGATTAGTGATCAATCGCAACAAATGACGGCAGGTATGAGATTCCCTCAAGACGCACCATCACAAGAAGAATACACGAGTTGTATGAAAAGGAAAGGTTCTCTCACTGGGGACTACTGGACTACTGGACATCACTGGGTAACCATAATTACCTCAGAGTTACAGTGCATTATATTTATGAACAGTGTCCCCTGCAGGGGAGACATTATGCTGAAACGTGCGCGGGACACTTTGTTGAAGTTTCACAGCAGTGGAATGTACGGTGGCCGACCTATAGACAAGTTTACGCGCCAAATCATGGGTGGCGACATTACTCTACACAAATGCATTTTATTTCCGCCTGAAGTGATTTGCGCAGCGTCTGCCGGTGTAAACACAGCGATGTCGGTGCTAGCAGTGCTAGCTTGGGAACACGGTTCTACTACTTTGACTGGATATGGCGTTACTCTCCCCCACCCGAATTCAGTGCAGAACTGGGAGGATAACATGACGATGTGGCCCAGCATAACGTACAGCAAGATTTGCGCCTACTTCGTGCAATCCACGGCAATAGATGGAAAAGCAATGGACTATCTGAAAGCCTCCGAGGCATATCAATATCTGCACAGCAACAAAGTCGGTTGTGTCATGTCATACAAACATGATTGTTTTGTTTATCTGAAAGCAAATGTAGAGCCCAGCCAGTGTTTGAACAATGCGTGGCATAATGCTTGGGTGCTGGTAACTGAAGCTGGAGAAGACAAAACTGCGGGATGTATGTGTGTTGCTGGACCAGGGAGATCTTGTTCCCACTCAGCTGCGATCCTGTGGAAGGTAACTAGATTATTTGACCGTTGTAGCCTAGGCCTATCTCTTTATTATTATTGTTATTATTAATTAATACTGTTCAGTCAGATCCTTGATTCCGAGTCGGTATCAGGCTTGCGTAAAAAATGTAAACAATGGAGCGCATGTGCATTGCGTCTTCGTAGCTGGTTTGTGGTCGCAGCACTATCTATCTAACCACTCGTTCTGGTGCTTTTTCGAGCGTTTGCAACCAACTACCGCACACGTCATTCCCGAACCACTTTTCTTCATGTTGTAATTGTTATATCCTCTTTGTCACTGCAATATCAGTGCTTTGTCGGCACAACGGAGCTAGCTAGCAAAACAAACCCGCCCGCCAGAACGGAAGTGGATTGCATCGACAGGAGGAATTAGGAAGTAGAGCGGAAACGGCTCAAAAACTTGTGTATAGGGGGAGCGTGTTTGCAGAACAAATGTTATGGCACTTTAGTTCATGTGGCAGAACATTTAAAATAAAACTGCGCTATACAGTACTTTTGAATTCATTATTGGATTTTGCGTATAACATGTGAAATCATGGGAAATCATGCGATTACTCGCGATTAAATCTTTTAATCGTTGCCCAGCCTTAATTATAACATTCACCTGTTCTTCAATTATTAACCCCAATGTCGACACAACAATGAAAAACACACAAATAATGTAAATAAGTATGGGGCCACCTTAGTCTTACAAACCCAGTTGCTAGATTTGGTGGTTCCATCTGTTATCAGTGTACAGTATATTGAACATGTTTTATATTCTATCACGATGCGATAAATTATTGAATTATTGCCCAGGCCTAACATAGGCTAACACAGACCCACGCACACACACACACACACACACACACACATACATTGTTTTGCACAAAGGTTCACTTGTACTCATAAAATTACTGATTACATTTGGGAAGTCAAAGGTCAAGGTCATAGTGAGCAATAGTAGGTTGAATTGGTAAGCCTGTTCCTCCCAAACAATTATGTTACCACTGGATCAATTCAGTGCAGGCAATTGTTAGAGTTGTTAGAGCTTCATTAAAATCAGGGAAATCTTTGAAACTCTCGTAATCTCTTGGTAGAAGAAAATGGTGTGTTAGCATTGTTCGGCAGTTGTGGGATTTGCAAGTATAACTATTCTGAACCTGCTAACGCATATATAATAACAGAAGTTGTTGAAATTTACAGACATGAAAATCACTCACCTTTCGGCGAAATTCGCCGTTTTGAAAACAAAATAGGTGACCTACGTGAATCGTGTAGAGTCGATGAGAAAATGTTTAGGGGGGGTACCAGAGATTCAGTGAACTACGAAGTTAGTTAGTCTGGTTGGTTCCCCCAGGGAGGACGGTGCTTGCAAAGGTAACGGGTTTGATGTAGACAGTTTGATGTGACATTGTGAAATGAATTAATTTACGTAGCCTACCTGTCAACTTTGGAGAAATATTATTTATTTACATTATTATTAATAAAGCCTTGAATTTGGTATAGGCTACAAAGTCTTGGATTTCGTTACAAAGTTTTGGATTTCTTTACAAAGAAAGGTCTTATATACGTTTCCCTTTCCTAGGATTAAGTTCATACCGTAACAAAATTAACTGTTACTAATGTAGGCTAATTAAAAACTGACCGGAGGACCGAGACACAAAGTAAACGCGCCTCTCTGACCGGTAACGGGGGGATAGCGGTTAAACTGAGCGGAGGATGTGCGGAATGTGTTGGTGTGTGACGGAGCCTGGCTGGCTGCTTCAGACAAAGCTCAAGCTGACCACAGGTCTATGAAGCTGACCACAGGTCTATGAAGCTGACCACAGGTCTATGAAGCTGACCACAGGTCTATGAAGCTGACCACAGGTCTATGAAGCTGACCACAGGTCTATGAAGCTGACAGGCTGACGGGCGCAGCTTCGCCGGAGCTCCGACTGCTGTCTGTCCGCGTGGCCGTCTGACGGCATCAGTATTACATTGACACAGTTCATTACCGGTTAATAACATCTCGTTGTCGCGTTAAATATTAGGCTAGTCCAGTTCAGTGTTTTGGTACAGCTGGTTTAACACCTGATGTGAAGTGTAGACCTACAGGAGTAGCCATGACCAGTGCCGATCCTGACCTCCCTGGGGCCCTAAGCAAAATTCTGCTAAGGGGCCCTCTACCTGACCTGTGATGCCACACAGTCACACCTGACACTTCAGTGCTCCCAATACAATCCTCCCTCCTTTAAACAAAACAGTCAAAGAATAAGTACAACAATATAGAACAGAATGAGGTTCAAACAAACAATATTTATTGAATAGAGTATGTTCTAGCGGCCGAAATGGGTTTCCTCAGGAGGGTGGCTGGCGTCTCCCTTAGAGATAGGGTGAGAAGCTCAGTCATCCGTGAGGAGCTCGGAGTAGAGCCGCTGCTCCTTCACGTCGAAAGGAGCCAGTTGAGGTGGTTCGGGCATCTGGTAAGGATGCCCCCTGGGCGCCTCCCTAGGGAGGTGTTCCAGGCACGTCCAGCTGGGAGGAGGCCTCGGGGAAGACCCAGGACTAGGTGGAGGGATTACATCTCCAACCTGGCCTGGGAACGCCTCGGGATCCCCCAGTCAGAGCTGGTTAATGTGGCTCGGGAAAGGGAGGTTTGGGGTTCCCTGCTGGAGCTGCTCCCCCCGCGACCCGACCACGGATAAGCGGACGACGATGGATGGATGGATGGAGTATGTTCTATAATATTAAGATAACAAGTGAATATTATTAAATAAGTGAATATTAACGTAAACATAAATAAGAAGAAAATAATAAATTATAACCCTGAACTTTGGCTTTTGGGATTAACTTTGGTTCTCTCTACAGCCTGGGCATTTTCAGCATCAGTATGGGCACCACCAGACTATTTGGACTGTCTACAATAAACTGAGAAGAATATCACATAGTTAGTTAAGCAGTCATTTACACTACTCGTTACATGTTACAAATGTGTAAACATTTGAATGTTTGAATTAAAACATAAAAAATGTTTACCATCAAAATATTCCTTTTCTGCAAGTGAACATGTAATTCCTGATATCAAAAATATACATTGATAGGTAAAAATTAACGAAGAGGCCCTACTAGTAAAAATAATCAAGAATTCACTTTGCAAATAGTAAAAAAATCGAATTCTTGATATCAAAAATGCATAAACTGTGAATGAATAAAAGCTAAAATGGCTTGCCATAGCATGTTAAAGTTTGTATTTATTTATTATTATGCATTTTGAAGCAATTCTTGATTTATGGTTATTATTTACTGAGGGATGTGCATCCATATTGACCAGTATGTCCAGCTAATCAACATTTTAAATTCAATATAGCTTATAAATCAATGTCAAATTGTCAATACATTGCTTTCCATCTTGCATAATTAGTGCAGTTGTTTAGAGTTTTTAACTACAGATTGTCTGAGACTAGATAATCAGTGTCTTAAAAGAATTTATAATGTGTACTTTGATGAGGAGTGCAATCATTCACGCCCATATATTGTAGCCTACAGTCTGTCTGGTCTTCACATATATTTCTGCTTGAAAAATGCGCGTTTCATTTCATGTACGCGCCTAACGCACGATAACACACCCGACGCGGTTATCTTTTCCGAACTGCAGTAAACAAACACCGTTGCACTTTGTCATTTATCACACGTAATAAATAATTGTATTTTACTCTCACTTTTGTCAGGCACAAAGTCACAAAACACAGCCCCGGAAGTGACTGGCGTTAGCAGCTAGACAAGAGATGCACTGACTGCCTGCCCAGCTAGGTTAGCAAGACCGAAAATAAAACACAATAGAAATGCACATAAACATAACTTTACTTTGCTGACATCAAACTTGGAGAGGAGAGAACACAAGTTTACCTGATTGTTGTTCCCGCAATTTACTCTCATGGTGTTTTTTTCCTCTTTTCGTGACCAGAAGGATAGTGTCGCTTCATTTTGTCATGGATGTTGTAAACATTAATTGACGCGCTATGACACAAGCGGAGGCGGGGCCTCGAGGATTTGCGGGGCCCTACGCAGCTTGTGTAGTGAGCGTATAGGGCGGATCGGCTCTGATTTGTAGCATATATATATAAAATATATATCTATTTTGTGTGCGATCCATCTGGCGTTGGAGAGTAGGAATCTTTGCTTTGGGGATCGGTGTGGTAGTTTCCGACCGGCGGCCTTGCTTCAGCTCCGTGTTGCTAACACGGATTTGGCTCGTTTTTTTTTCTATAGACAGGTCTTGCCTAGTTATATTTAGCAAGATTACCATAACAATTGGCCAGAGTTCTCCTTTAAGTGTCTTGCTCAGGGACACATTGGTTGATGTTTTGCACTGGGAATTTGTGGTGTTTTGTAAAGGTATTTTAAGCACGAGCTGAGAGACATGTATAACTGCTATTCTTCAACTTTATTCTTCTTCTTCTTCCATGTACATAACAGTCACTTGTATCACCTATTGTGCACTCTAACGCCCACCAACAGTACTAACAGCATTAACAGGACACAACAGAATTGAACCTGGATCTCCCACATCAAAGGCATGCATCATATCCACTGCGCCATCACCACCAATCCTTTTTCACTTTAAACAAGAGTTGTTCCAGATGTTTCCCAGAACAGAGTGACAGTGTTCTTGGTATAGATTCATAAAATAAACCTTTGGCTTAGGCCCGTTTAAATACAGCCATGCCCAGGGAACTTATTGGATTACTTTTTGGTCCAGATTCCAGTGGAGGCCAGATTTACTGGAAACGTTGACAGAGAAAATAAATTCTACCCCAATGCAAAAAGCTCCCAAGTATGAAAAAAAAAGTTTTTCCTCTAGTTCATCCTACCACATCATCAACACATTAGCAGACATTTCGTTTTGTTTGTGTTCGTTTGTATTGACTTCTTCCTCATTCCTTTTCCACTTTTTCAATACCTCATTCTTTGTATGTTTGTTTACAAAATCTCAATGTGTCTGCAAACCATCCATGAACTTAAATAGACTGCTGACATTCTATTGAGACTGTGGAAAACAATGCAAACTGAAATACCTGGGGTCCGTTTCAGGTACGAGGTTCAACAAACTCTGAGTCTGAGCCTGACCTCTGAGTTGATTTATCCTGAGATGGGAAACTTGGAGTTTTCGGTTTCACAACAGCTGATTCGAGTTGGTTCAATCAACTCGGAGTAGGCTGACTCAAGGTTACACGCATGCAGCAAAGACAGCATGAATGGAGCCATGATACTACGATTCACCATGATAACAACCACAAACAAACGGCTTGCTGCTAGAGTAAATGCATATATTCCAATATAATGTAGCCTATATCATATTTAATCATAAGTATAGCCTAATATTACTGAAAATCCATTTCATTTAGGTGCAATACTGCAGGCGAAAACGTCCTAGGCCTACTAATCCCATTCTGAGGCTGCAGCACCATCATTAACAGAATTATAATTCATAATCTTTTATTTCATATGGTTTACATCATTCACCTGCAATACTGTGGAACTCCTTTTTAATGGCTCTGACTGGTTTATGTCCAGGGAA
The DNA here is from genome assembly GCA_023631565.1 of Gymnocephalus cernua. Classification (NCBI taxonomy): domain Eukaryota; kingdom Metazoa; phylum Chordata; class Actinopteri; order Perciformes; family Percidae; genus Gymnocephalus; species Gymnocephalus cernua. The sequence continues at coordinate 25,808,186 of CM042441.1, read as the reverse complement.
CACTACAAATGTTTAAACTCTTTACTTTCACTGACCCGTATACGGGACACTCACGCTCAGTGGACGCTGCTTAAACTTTGTTATAAATTTGACGCATTAAATCTTCAAAATATATAGTAATGCAGCACATTGGTTAAAGCTTAGACTGTCAGGATTTAATTAAGCCCAAACACAAAGCATGAGATGATTTATAGCAGTTATACAACGTTTCAGAGCGATCTCTTCTGACTGCGCTTTATTAAAATGCTCCGCATCACCAACTTTGTAGAGACAACTGTAGCTAATGCAACACATAGAATGTGCTGGGATGTAGAGCATGTCCATGATGGGTGACGTTAGTGATATTAGGACGGATAAGGTTATGTAGCTTACATAACTGATAGACTGGGAAGAAAAACCATACCGCTCAAATAGGAAGTTATCTGGAAATTAAAATGCGTCAATATCATCTTCCGACGTATGTTTAACTCCCTGCCATACAGCGTCTTCATCAACGGGATGGTCGATAAAAGGAAATGCCATGTTTTGAGAAAAAACAATGTTTTAAAGTCTGCCTAACAGTTAATAAATCAACAATGTTTTTTTTTATTCACGCAATATTACAAACTGCGCTGCAATGCGCCTGATACAGACTGAATGAATGAATGAGGAAATGAAGAGCGCTGTGTCAGAGGGAGGAGCGTTAATTCTCTTCATACATCCATGGGGAGGAGTCTTCAAGAAACTCGAGGTTTCTTGAAGAAAACATGCTCCCGACCAGGTTAGGTTCATAGGCTCAGTTACCATAGTAACTGACTCTGAGGTTAAGTTACCTCTCTTTCTGAAACAGAAAAACCAAAAAATACCTGAAATACTGATTCATCTGACCAAAGTATACGTTTCCACTGTGTGATGGTCCATCCCAGATGCCTCCAAGCCCAGAGAAGTCGACAGCGCTTCTGGACACTGTTAACACAGGGCTTCCTTTTGGCACAGTACAGTTTTAACTGGCATTTGTGGCTGTAACTACGTATTGTGGTACTTGACAAAGGTTTGCCAAAGTAGTCCTGAGCCCATGTGGTGATAACGCTGATAGTGATGACGATTCTTGATGCAGTGCCGCCTGAGGGATCTGAGATCACGGTTGTTCAGCTTAGGCTTGCGCCCTTGTCCTTTACGCACTGAAATTCCTCCACATTCCTTGAATCTTTTAACACTCAGATTCCTGAAGGATGTTTGACAACCTCTGGTCCGTCTGGTTTTATTTTCTAAAAAAGCTTGTAAAACATCAACCCTGTTGTCCACAGTCAATCTATGGACATCATTCTTTTCAGGAAAAACTGGGCTATTAGAATATGTGTGCTGCAGTGAGGTCACTTGAATATTAAACCATTTTGTAGGACCTTAAAGATAAATAAATAAATTAAACGGAAACTGGAATCTCACAGATATGTATTGATATGACACACAGATCAATAAAACCTAAGCCAATCTCCTGTCTAAATCACGTCTCATATGTATTAGGAGTCAAACTGTGAAGAAATTAACATTATAACTTATACAGTTGACAAAATATATAAATTTTTTCAAAAAAAAGTCCAAACGCTTTTTCCCTTATGACATGCACTTATGCCAATAATCAACATAATAATGTCATATTTATTTATATAACACTCACAGTTCTGCTACATATATATATTTGGAGTCACCCAGTGAAAAAATAAACATAATTAACATTATAAGACATATAAACGACAAGCTATTTACATTTCTCCATAAAAGGCCCAAATGTATCCAAAAAATCAAAACAGTGAGGCTCCCTCCTATGTAGAACGGGTTACAAAGCGAATAGACGATCTTTGTAGTCAAAGAACACCTTTTATTCACTTCGTTGCATTGTTGCTGGCTTGTAGTGAGCCATCACAGCCATTCTCTATCGTAGAAGATCTCTGCTCTCGAAAGACCGGTTTCCATTGGTTTGCAGACAATAACAAAGCCCCAATGCATTCTGGGAAACCAGAGGACGGAAGGAAACGCCGGTGTCAGTACACGATCCGTTCCATCTGCACGATCCGTTCTTCGCATGCGCAGAATTGCGTAGCAGAAAACCTGTGCGATTTGTACCACGCATGCGTTAAAAAACACTTGACGGCAACTGGCAGCATATTTTTCTTGACGTCATTGTTGTGTTGTTTATGTTGATAGTTTTACTGGTAATACTTCGTCTTGACCATAGACCATTAATTAATTATTAATATACCTGTCTATGGTCTTGACTAATAACGCAACGAAGTGTGAACATACAAAAGTGTCCTTTCAAAGACGGATGACAGCTCTTCCAGCCACCACTGCTGTATACCATAGTAGCTACATGCTAACGGCAGTAAACATGTCATCTTGGCGGCCATTGTTGTTAAATTCTCCCCAATTCTGGGTCTCATTCCTGCTGAAACATGTCCGATTGGGTCGTGTTTGGTTCAGAAGCCTTTATCTGAGATTTCTCACGTTAGAAAGTGCTGCTTTGTTCCACTATCTAACATTAGCATACTCCTAGCGGCTAACGGCTACGTAGCATGCTAACGCGACATAGCTGTAATCTTGGCCAATGCTGGTAATTTCTCCCAAAATTCCGGTCACTTTAGTGCTGGGCCATGTCCGGTTGTGTAGTGTTTGGTTTATAAGTCTTTATTGGTGATTGTTCGCGGTAGCAGCGGAGTATATAGCAGGACTTTACCGTGAAAAATCACCACCATTGGCCAAGATAACAGATATGTTGCGTTAGCATGCAGCTACATAATAGTTATGTATGCACATGCGCAGAACGGACCGGTAATCGTGCAAGCGTAGAACTGATCAGCTGGGGTCGTAAAAGCATGAGCTTCTGCGCATGCGAAGAACGGATCGTGCAGATGGAACGGATCGTGTACTGACAGCCGGTCAGCGGAGAAATACGGCCGAAAAATCATAAATTATGGACATAACGTTTATCAATCTTGGATGTAAGAGTTTGGATTTATTGCTCAACCACCCCGAAAAAAGGCACAAGTTCCAGGCTGGATACAAAACCTCCCGTGAAGGCTAGAAGGACAGCAAAGAGACGCTCGTTAGCGTTAGCTACTAGGAGTCGAAAGAGGTAAGACGATTGATTTTATGGTTATTAAATGATTAAAATATGATTAAATGGTGCCGTTGCGTGGTCGTCCACGATGCCGTAGGTATCTGTATGCACTGTTGAAGGTGAAATAAGCAAATGTCTTCCTATCTTTCTTTGAGGAACATTGTTTTTAAACATTTCAATAATTTTCTCACGTATTTCAATCAGGAGAGACTTTGTTTGCAGATATGCAAAAGAACAATATTTATTATACAACTGCATGACAAAAATGTATGAGTCTTTTGGAGATTAGACTCCATCAAATTAATATTTTTTAAAGGGGTAGAGAATAGGAAACATATCCCCAGTGCCGATCCTGACCTCCCTGGGGCCCTAAGCAAAATTCTGCTAAGGGGCCCTCTACCTGACCCGTGATGCAGTGAGCTATGTAAACCATTTGCCATTGCCACACAGTCACACCTGACACTTCAGTGCTCCCAATACATTCCTCCCTCCTTTAAACAAAACAGTCAAAGAATAAGTACAACAATATAGAACAGAATGAGGTTCAAACAAACAATATTTATTGAATAGAGTATGTTCTATTATATTAAGATAACAAGTGAATATTATTAAATAAGTGAATATTAACGTAAACATAAATAAGAAGAAAATAATAAATTATAACCCTGAACTTTGGCTTTTGGGATTAACTTTGGTTCTCTCTACAGCCTGGGCATTTTCAGCATCAGTATGGGCACCACCAGACTATTTGGACTGTCTACAATAAACTGAGAAGAATATCACATAGTTAGTTAAGCAGTCATTTACACTACTCGTTACATGTTACAAATGTGTAAACATTTGAATGTTTGAATTAAAATCTTACCATCAAAATATTCCTTTTCTGCATTTTCTTGTAACATTTAAATAGTGAACTAGTGATGCAGATATCAATAATATCCCTGTGATTGATATCAAGAATTAACTTTTATACAAGTGAACATGTCATTCCTGATATCAAAAATAGACATTGATAGGTAAAAATTAACTAAGAGGCCCTACTAGTAAAAATAATCAAGAATTCACTTTGCAAATAGTAAAAAAATCGAATTCTTGATATCAAAAATGCATAAACTGTGAATGAATAAAAGCTAAAACGGCTTGCCATAGCATGTTAAAGTTTGTATTTATTTATTATTATGCATGTTGAAGCAATTCTTGATTTATGGTTATTATTTACTGAGGGATGTGCATCCATATTGACCAGTATGTCCAGCTAATCAACATTTTAAATTTAATATAGCTTATAAATCAATGTCAAATTGTCAATACATTGCTTTCCATCTCGCATAATTAGTGCAGTTGTTTAGAGTTTTTAACTACAGATTGTCTGAGACTAGATAATTAGTGTCTTAAAAGTATGTATAATGTGTACTTGATGAGGCGTGCAATCATTTACGCCCATATATTGTAGCCTATGTCTGTCTGCTCTTCACATATATTTCTGCTTGAAAAATGCGCGTTTCATTGCATGTACGCGCCTAACGCATGATAACACACCCGACGCGGTTATCTTTTCCGAACTGCAGTAAACAAACACCGTTGCACTTTGTCGTTTATCAAACGTAATAATTGTATTTTACTCTCACTTTTGTCAGGCACAAAGTCACAAAACACAGCCCTGGAAGTGACTGGCAGCTAGACAAGAGATGCACTGCCTGCCTGCCCAGCTAGGTTAGCAAGACCGAAAAAAAAAAACACAATAGAAATGCACATAAACATAACTTTACTTTGCTGACATCAAACTTGGAGAGGAGAGAAGAGTTTACCTGATCGTTGTTTCACAGGTAGAGCACAAACCCACTCTCATGGTGTTTTTTTTTTCCTCTTTTCGTGACCAGAAGGATAGTGTCGCTTCATTTTGTCATGGATGTTGTAAACATTAATTGACGTGCTATGACACGAGGGGGAGGCGGGGCCTCGAGTAATTTGCGGGGCCCTACGCAGCTTGCGTAGTGAGCGTATAGGGCGGATCGGCTCTGCATATCCCCCGATGGAGTCTAGACACTGGTGGCGGCGGAGAAGAGACTGATTACTTATTATTAGATAGCCCTTAATTGCTCCTGTCCCAACCTTTTTTGGAATGTGTTGCAGGTCTGAATGACAGGAAAGGATGTATATTTACAAATAAAATTAAGTTGACCAGACAAAACATGAAATATTTTGGTTTCACATTGTCTGCAATGAAATACAAGTCAAAGTACATTTAGAAATCACTACTTTCTTTTTTTATTTGTGTTTTTCATACTGTCCCAACTTTTTCTGATTTGGGGTTGTAACTGATTGTGTTAAACAGGCTTTTGTATCGTCTCGTATCGTTGGCAGGCCCCTCAATTGAATGGAATCAGCATCATTGCCTGGCAGACTTTGTGATATGTAAGGGATAATGTAGAGCGAGGCGGTTGTTATAGCGAATACAACCCCGACAGGGTGATCAGGTCTTGAATCAGCCTGAAGGGGTTGTGTTCTCTATAACAACCGCCTCGCTCTACATTATCCCGCTTATTACATGGCTACTTTCCAAATAAATCAATAATTTGACACAAAATATTGATTTAAAAAGGAGTTTATTGATTTAAATACGATTGTATTTCTTCCGCTAAAGAAAATAGTCCGTTCCGTCTACGGTTGGAATCCTGCGTCCATAGCAACGTAAACTCTGTATCTGTTAAGCTAATGCAACCCTTCATCTATTACTCACCACCACCTTACGGGCTGTGGTAGTAGCCGTATATGTTATGGGGTGCTGCCGTGGTGGACAAATGACCCAGCTGCTGTTTTAATCACTGCAGGAATTGACACAACATTAGCTGACGCGTTGTAGTGAGCTAGCGGGCTTTCGGCTGCTCGTATTCACATTAAACTGAACATTTCTGTTGACAGTGAAGTGAGACGAGGTAAATGGCCCCCTGTCCTCATTCATCTCGTTTCCTTTTTCCACAGCCGCTGCATATTGACACACCTAAACGTGCAATGTAAGCTAACTAATTAGCGTTGTTGTTCCTATACTACGGCTGAAGTTACTGCGTAGCGATCATAGACCGTATATATAGATGTAGCGATCATAGACCGTATATAAAGATGTAGCGATATGCGCTCACCAGATCTGCTGTCATTGCTTGACTTGGACGACAGAAGTTGCTCGACGGCGTTTTCCACTTTTTGCCACAGCTGATAAATTATCCGGACTTCTTTCGGCGGATTGATTGATAGCTGTCCTCCAGAGTGAACAGAACTACGTCCATAGCAACGCTCTTCTTTTGCATGGCAACGGTGTGTTATGCTTAGCAGCGGTCTGTTATGAAGAAATTACAGACCGCATTCTACATTAGAATTCAACCAAGCCATGTAATAACAGTAAATATTGTATTGTTGTCCTAAGAATCAATATAATATCGTATTGTGTGATTTACACCCCTAGTTTCCAGTCTAGAGCAATGGTGTAGGTCCAGCTGTCTACCTGTGCTGTAAAAACAAAGGAGCTTGTTTTAAATCATGCAGAACGCCCCTGTTCCTTACACTCTGTGGTCCATCATTGGAAATTCTCAATTGTTAAGTATTAAAGTTCACATATGGATGACAAATTAGGTTTACATTTTATTTAGATTCAATATGCAAGAAAGCCAGTCAGAGACTGTTTTCAATTATCAAGCAGCTCTATCAGACCTACAGGCATGTGAATGGTCTGTGATACACTTTATCAGGTGTGTGACCCTGAAAAAACAAAAATCCACAACACATCCTACCACACCGGGAGCTTCGGAAGCGAAGAATTTAGCTTGCCAGACTCGAGCCCTTCAACTCATAGTTTAACGCCCCACGGTGCCTTCAAAATTAGACCTGGCGCGTATATTTTGGGGAGCGCCGAGCTGCATTTTGGGATGCATTGGTGGAATAACAAGCATCACACCTGGTGGAAACTAGGTGTTAGTATGCAGTGTTTCCCCCAGGATTTTTTTTAGCCCCCCCCCCCCCCCCCCCCCCCGCCAGACTTTCAAATGAATAAAATAAAATTAATGTATACCTAATGTGCCTATTATCGTTGAAAATGTTCACTTTCTTACTGAATTAATGCTATTTTGTTTACAGTATATTAGTGTGAGTAAACTCATCAAAAACATGTAAACTCCATAATGATATCTGGCTCTTTAACTAGAAAAAGATCTCAGACTAGGAGGCAGTTCACTGAGTGATTGTTAAAGTTTGTGATTAAGGAAACATGGTTGTAGTATGCAGGAAATGCTTGCAGAAAGAAAGAAAGTCAGGTAAACATGTCACAGTCAAAGAGGCTGAAGGGAAAATTGACGAATGATGAATGGACTGATAAGCAGGCTACCATTCATACTGTATGCCTCATCTGCAATGAAATGATGCTGTTGTAAAATAATACAAACAGCAACTTCATCAAGAATGAAGAACGCGACGGTAAAGATCACGTCATTCACGTGCATATTAAGTAGCCACATGTATCTGTTTTGGTCTTATAATACATCCATAGGTTTACCTCCAGGAGAGAGAGGACGGTTCGCTCAGCCAGCAGTTAAGTTTATAAAGATTTGTCCAAATTTCTAGATTCCCGCCAAGCTAAGCTAAGACTACAACCGACAGCTTTATTTGTTTGAGCTTGTTGGTAAAAATGAGTAGAGCTGAGTTTGGACGAGAGCAGACAGAGCAGATTAAAATATCTCTCTCTACATGTTTATGCCGGTCTATATAGGTTTACTCACGAAGGTTTTATCGTAACCTACTTACAGTAACGAGACTTCATCTGCCCCCCTCCAGCGACCGTTGGTAATCCTCGGTATCGTTCCCAGTCAGGTGCTGCGCATGTTTTAGATGTGTGTGTGTGTGCGGTAACGTTACGCGCACACACACAACTCGGCTGCGTGTGTGTGGCGCGCAGGCAAGAATCCCGGCATGTAGAGACAGGGGGCTGGGTTTGTGCTCTACCTGTGAAGCGCGTGTCCGCGCTATTCTCCGACAATCAACAGATACCGTGGCGTGGCGGCAGAAATTTAACTGTGGCGTTGCGCCACTTGCAAATCAACGTAGGAGAAACACTGGGATGGTGATGAATTCTGTAATGTGAAAGGACGGAGATCGTTTTCATTTTAAAACGCCAGTTTAAAATAAAAAGGTTTTCAGGCGGCGAAGAGCACTGGTAGGCTACTGGTACTTATGCTGCGTTCGATTTCCGACCTCTGACTTCCGACGTAAATCGAATGAATTTTATCGAAGGCAATTATTGTGCCTGGTAAACAGAGGCACAAGTGGATCAGCTTTTACACCTCTGTGAAGAGCCTTCTTGTTTGTAGATATAGAGCTGATACAAAGCGAGCAAGTTCTTTAAGAACACACTGAAGATAAATTAAATAATTTTTAGAATTACTAAAAGTATTGTTCTCTTCATCCCACACCCCAAACATGACATACAAAATGTCGTGGAACAAAAACAATAACCAGAGTGATTTATAAGCGACCATTTTATTGTCATCGCAGTGTGCTGACAGGGGGTGTTGCAGCACCAACAGGGGGTGCTGCAGCACCAACAGGGGGTGCTGCAGCACCAACAGGGGGTGCTGCAGCACCAACAGGGGGTGCTGCAGCACATCCAGCACCCCTACTTCCCGCGCCTATGAGCCTACCCCAAAATTACTTACAGAAGGACCTCAAACCACTTCAAATGCAACTCCCCTGTATACCCAACTAACGTACTGATTCAGGCTACCTGACAGAGAACGTTGCAGATTCAGAATGTAATCACAAAATATCACAATGACAATGTGTGCTTTTTCTACCTATAAATGTAACAATATCTTTTGCGTTTCTAATCCAAACAACGTCAAACTTGGCACGGCAATTACTCGTGCCCGTAGCAAGACACCTGTCAAGTTTGAAAGACATCGGACTAACGGATCGAGAGATATGCGTATCGCTCACACACACACACACACACACACACACACACACACACACACACACACACACACACACACACACACACACACACACACACACACACACACACACACACACACACACACACACACACACAGAAAGAAAGACGTTCATGCAATTTATAGATAGATAAATGTATTATTTTATATGTATATATGTCTGGGTAAACCAACTTTTTTCCATTGAACCAATGTATTTTATTTTCTGCTACTGTATGTTTATTTAAATTTAGGTACACCATGTAGGCCTAAGATATTGTAATATAAGACCGTATATTACTATTAGGATAATAACATACATATGTCAAGGATATATTATAAATCAAATAAACTTCAGCTGGAGTTGGATTTACCACGGTAATAGCCTACTGTTGACCGCATCTCTTTTCATTCAGCATTCTTTCTACAGCCTTTAATACCAGTTTTCAGGCTGCCAAATAGTACACACGTTAGTGCAAATGAACCTGAGATATCAGGGTTTCAACCTCCACCCCTGAAAAGTGTTGCTTCTTAGTTGGATTACGTCTCGCCATTTCGTAAATTGTAGGGGCGAGGCCTCAAAACGGAGAATATATTGGGGCGTGACATTTAAATTACGATCGTTTCCAGCCGCTGCATTTATCAATGTACGACCATTCGTACGCTCTGATTGGTGTGATACGAATGTTTCATGAATCACACATACATACATACATATACACACACACATATATATATATATATATATATATATATATATATATATTACTCTTTAACAAAAAGGTCCATCTCTGTAGGGATCCTTTCCATGTTATCAAAAACAGCACTTTTAGTGGACAAAATTGAACATTAAAACATTTGCCCTGTATGATAACGTTGGAGCCCGGTTCGTGCTGCCGGTTACAGCGTTCTCGCTCAATACTGGACCATTTTCAAAGATTCTATGTATTAGTCACCTAGACACCAATGCATGGGAAAATAGGGTCCAGGTTGAAAAACAAAATTACCCTTTAACTGCCTCAACTCACCAATGGCCCGACTCATTTCAAGTTTTTATTACATACACAGAATACAGAGAAGCACTTGTTGGTTAACGATGTTAATTAAGGTAGTATGTATGAAATGAAAAGAAAATGTTGCCAGCTCCACCACAAGCATTTACAGTATGTTCTTGTTCCATGTGAGCCGATGAACACTAGGATTTTAAAACGCATGTCAGGCAGCAGTTGAAGTGTCTCTTGGCAGTAATAATTCCTGCCTGCTTTGTTTGTAGTGAAGCAATTTTAATTTCTAGAGGCAGACAGCCCTCTGTCCATCACCTTACATGATGGAATCCTCAAAGTCCCGTTCTAGTTAAGGAACCCACTGATAGTTGAAGAGCCCATCTGTGTTTTGACTGGCCTGGTCTTCAGCAGAGCAGTTTCACTCCAAACTGGTCCAATACCGGCATTTGGTCAGTGGCCCTCATCTGATACAGACGCGCCATTTATTGCCTGTATTAGCAGTATAGCCAGGCTTTTAACTAATTAAAACCCACATAGCGTCGTCATTAGACACTCCAAAGAAAAATCACCAGCACCAACATAATAACAATTGATATTAAAAATAGCAATTCAAATCATCTCTAAATGTGTTTAGGAGCAATTTACCAAACAACCGTTAAACAAGCAGAACATAAACTTGAATATGAGAGCCGATCTGAGTTTTATCTCCAGAGTCAGGCTGTACCGGACTCTCCCGGTGATTTTAACAGCAGTATTTTAAGCAGTTTTGTTAATTAGGGTTTTATTTACATAAGAAATAACAAAATGCATAGATTTCTGTCAAATAATAACAGACTCATTGCCTTTCTGTGCTTACTATTGTGCGTAGTCCCCCCCCAAAGGCCCATTCTGAGGCAGGAAAAACCCTGGCAACTAGTGCAAAAGTCCAGGAGTCTCATTTATAAAACTGTGCGTAGGATCCTTACTAAAAGTGTACGTACGCCCAAAAGCCAAAAATGGAGTACAGAAAAAAAATTTAGATTCATAAAACCGTGCGCATGCACATCTGTAAGCAATGTTCCCTTTATAAATCACAGATTACCTACAAGTGTGCGTATGTGAATCAGCCTTTTATCCCGCCCTGTACACGCCCATTTTTAAACCATAAATAGTCAATGCAAGGCACCTTGTGAATGCTGATAAGTAGGTTAACGACCCTGGTAGTTGTTCTTTCGTTACACCGAATCATGCCAAATCACAAAGACTGGCGGAGGAAAAGCAAAAAACCTCTCAGAATTGCTGCCAATTGAATTATAATTTCGGCCTGTGTAGGGAAACTGGATCTATAGGCTACCTTTATTAATATCTTCCAAAACAGCAGGCATTACGGCACTCGGGGACAGCTTCAATATACCAGACCTATATGATAAGATTTAACAGAACTATATATTATATCCAAACAAGCCTTAGCCTGATTATATATGCACAGTATTAAAGACGGATACTTAGTTATTTATACTGTGTTCTGCCGTCTAATGGTAGGGTATTTAAATGCTACCCTGTATTCCATGGAGTCGGGCCATCTCCTCCTCATGCGCTCCATAGCGGACTCTGTGGCGATGAGACAGCGGCAATTAAATATTGAGAACGAGTTTAGATTTAAGATTTGAGTTGGATTTTACAAGGTGTTTATGGAACAATTATCACTCAGTACAAGCGCAAATAACACTGCTGGGTTTAATCTTCATGATAACGTCGATGATATGGTGTGAAGAAATGTGCGTGAGGCATCAATACTTAAAAATATAAAAGAATAATCGTTATTCCCACATGTACTTTCTGCAGTCTGACTTCAGTTCACCACCTCACCATCTGCGACCGCACATTCTCCCGTCAAATTTGTTTTTTATAAATCACAACCTTTGCGTGGGAAGTGGCATACGCACATTTTCAGCCCCGTTTATAAATGAGACCCCAGATTAGTGAATAAAGGTTGAGGTGGTGGATGGGTCAAACAGACTTTTACCCAGGAGACCAAAGTCAACGCTGACTTTTTAAAACGTTATGTAGGCTATGCAAGTTAACTGTCTTACCTTACGTTCCTTAGGTAAAGTAACGCCACCAACGCAAGTTACATAGCAAAGGTAGATATTTTAACCCAAACCACCATCTTTTCCTAAACTTAACCAAGTACTTTTTGTTGCCTAAACCTAACAAAGTAAACATAAAACCAAAATAAACTTGCGTTTTGAAGTTTATTTTTTTTGAAGAACACTGAATGTAACAAGCTCATCTTCAGCTGTTTGGGGTAAGTTGAATAGTTCTCTCAACATGTTTTGTTTAAAATGTGTGTGGTCTTTGAAAGATCATATCCTTGAAACCATGAAAATCACAAGTCCTTTGGGCCTTCATCTCTCATTCCCCTGTCTGGCATTGCCATACTATCAGTCATTACATACGTGTAAACAATATTAGGGAGGCGTGTGTTAATCCAGCGAAGCTACTCTGAGTCAGACTGGAAGGTTGCAGGTGAAGAGATGTCTGGTTCGTCCGATACGTCTGTTGCGTCTGATGCGTCTAGTTCGTCTTTGTCTGGTTCGTATAGTTCGTCTAGTTCATCTTTGTCTGGTTCGGGTAGTTCGTCTAGTTCATCTTTGTCTGGTTCGGGTAGTTCGTCTATGTCTGGTTCGTCTGATTCGTCTGATACGTCTGTTGCGTCTGATGTGTCTATGTCTTGTTTGTCTGGTATGTCTGCAGTTGGTGCAGTGTCCCCATGTCCATGCTGCGTGTGCTCTGGTGACATCCCATTTTCAGTGTTGTCCTGTGAACACATGAAGATAAGAAGTATTACGTATGTCACACGTGACAGAATTTTGTCTTTGAAAGGGCAGGCTCAAATGACATAAATACAGTATAATAACATAAAAGATACATTTGAGTACAAACAATGACATTACAAACTGTGTAAAAACAAATGTAAAACAGTGCAAAAAAGAATGGAGCAGGATATGTGGATATGTACAAAATGTACAAAAATGTTTAAAAAAAAGTACTATTGAACTATGAACTTTTACTTAAGTACAAGTAATGGTATAAACATTTAGTCAAGTAAAAAGGGAAGTTTAAAATTAACTCAGAGGGGGTGGGGTGGGGGGGCCTACCAGCCTAATTTTTTTTTTGGCCGATGGTGAGGACATTGTACCAGGCTGAGATATTGAGAGGTTTAGTAGATATAGTAGAGGTTGTTACACAGTACTGACAATGTTTTCATGTGGTGTATCAACACAACTTATTTGTAATTTTTTCACTTGCCTGGGATTCATCTGAATCCGTGTCTATCGGCGGTATAGTGTACGCTGCGTTTGCTCCTTCAGAGGCCGCCTTTGATGCTCTGTCTTTGCATACATTCTCTGTCCATTGGAAGAAGGTTTTATTGTCCCATGCCGGTCCCATTGCTTTCAGCTTTGCAAGAGCCATCCCGCTAGTTATGCAGACACCCACTCGATTTAACCATTTAAAACGTCTTCTTGAGCCGCTATGGCACATAACCAGAGCATTCGTGTACATATGTGCTGACATTGACTCGCAGCGTGCGTTCAGGAGTATCGCCCCAGCCATTGGTAATCTGTATTTATTAATCCTTCTGGGAGGGTTAGGGCGTATTCTTGAAGTAGTGGTAGTGGGCTCAATGGAGACTGTGCTTGCACACTGTAAAAACTTGAGAAAGGTCGGTGCGTTTGTCTTCCACTCTTCAACAACATTCATCCATTTAAAGTTCTTTAGGTCTTCGATGCTGGTCCGTCGGAGAATAGATGTGAATTTCCGGCTTGTTAGCTTCTTGCACTCATTTCTGATAATATTAGTCATCTCGTGGACCATAAAATCAAACATTCCAGGGACAGACAGAAGTGCGTGTGGGATTCTGTGGAGAGTTCCTTGAACAATGTGGTGGAGTACCCTCTCCATGGGTCCACAGACAATTCGACTTTTTAGGGATTTTGCCGTTCTTATGGTGACCTTATGAAAACAAAGGATTGGAAATGTGTCAATGATTAGGCTGTACGACTGTCACCATTTTCTTTTTCAGCACCAACAAAGGATTGACACATGATTTCCATAACTGTCATTACATGTCCAACATTGCATGTTCAGTGGTAGCTAAGAGTTTTGTCTTGGTTTCCTTTTAACAACAAACCTTTGATTGCTTTTTGATTGGAGGTTTTGTGCTTTCAGACGGTGTTGGTGCACCACGTCCCGACGACCCGGCTTTAGTTGTTACAGTGAGAGGCGACGGTGTGCTTTGACCAGGTTGTGTCGTGGTATAGCTACCATCCAGTTGAATCTAAATAAGAGGGAGGAAGACTCTGTTATTACTATCATGGAAATAGTAACATCAACCCTCATCCTACCACTTGGTGTACCTGCAGACCCCAGAGGTGTACATTTTGTCATAGCTCACAGGTGCTTTATTCCATCATTCCAATTTTTCATGAGTCTGTCAGGCAATTTGTTTCTATGGACCAAAAAATAAAAAGTTGCCTTGCCTAGTCCTACAACCTCCAGCCTGTCAGTCTGTTACCAGGGCATAGATAACCCTGTTGTGCCTGTCTGTTATAGAGGAAGTCTAAAGTTAACTTAAACTCAGTGTTGTGACAAAGTCATCTTTAAGTCCCAACTAAGTCTCAAGTCATTTGGTCCGAGTCTCAAGCGAGTCTCGAGTTATTTTCTTTGGGGCAAGTCAAGTCACAGGTTATGTTAAGTCGAGTCCTTAGTTAAGGGAAGTCAAGTCCCAAATCAAATCACTTTTTTACACCCAAGATAAAGCACAACCTGTAGTATCAGCTCTTTATAGGGTTAGGGTTAGATTGAGGCAAGATATTAGTAGGGTCTTTGATGTAACGTGTTGCCATAGCAAGGAGTTGGACTGACAGACAAACGCATATCAGGGAGCTTTTTGAGTCGTCCAATCATGATTCACAGTTTGCGCTGCTGCCACTGCATCAAGTCCACATCTCTGCGTAAACGCACTACGACAACTTTCAGCTCTACTTTATATTCTATCGCAGCGAACGTTGTTTGCATGGAGGTTTGAAAAGTGTAACCACACTTGCGACTGCTTTACTGGTATTGCTGTGACTTACTGTGACTCGAACAAGCTGCAGAGGCGACGTAACTTTAGTTTCGCTGTGTCTGCACCGCAGATCTTAGCCCCTCTCTCTGTCAAACATGCAGAGCAGAGGAGAAAGAAGCTTGCACTTATTATTACATGCTCTCAGGTACTGACATTTGGCACAGATTGAAGTAACGTCAATTTGTCCTCGGTAGTTGCAACGTAATTTAGTCGGTACCCTAAAAAGTACAGAGTTTGGTACCCAACCCTAATTGGGATAAAAGCTGCATGATGGTGGTTTTTTACAGGAGTTGGTTCTTGTATGTTAAATATGTCGGTAGGATGAGGGTTAACATGTGGGCTAAAGTAGATCAAAAAGACAAATTAGATTTAATTGAAAAGGAAATTATTTAATAATGAGTTAATATTAAAGGGGATGAAATAATACAAACCAGCAGTGGTTGTAAATTCAGGGCGGGGGCTCCGCCAGCAGAAGTCTGGACAGTGGGTTGCATCTGAAGCTGATCAGTCTGGACCAGCCTGGTCACACATTCCTGGATTGTTAAGGCCGACTGTAAACGAACAGAACAGCTATTAATTAATGGCAGTGTGTATGGAGTTAGTACAAAGTGCTTATTGTAAAATAAGAACACCAGCGCTACCCATAGATGCTTCTCCTGAGTATAATTAATTTTTCCCAAACATGTAATCACAATGAACTGCAGCATGGGACTCGAATAGCATTAAGCTTTCCATGTACCAACCTAAATTTCACCATTAAAGGAACAGTTAGATTTATATTCACATCTGTCATCATCTACTCACCCCCATATCAGCCAAAGCTCAATTTGAGGTTTGTGTCTACGTAACATACAGCCCTATATTTTTGCCCTTTTCAGAACACTAAAGAAACAAGTGGGTCTGTAAGGATCTGGTATACAGTAATTCAATGATTAACGATCCAACAGCATCGATGCAAAAGTGCAAATATCAACACATATCATCTTTAAAGGAATACGACACCGTTTGTGGAAATAGGGCTTATCACGGTCTCCTCTAGATGTAGATAGGTGGGCAAACGCATTTTTTGTCTAAGTGCATGCATTGTCTCAGTCTGGCGGAGCCGCTGCTAGCTTAGCTTAGCGTAGTGAATGGAATCCTTTGTTGCCGTTAGCATTTTGTGAGTAAAAGTGAGCCAACAACAACAAAAAACAACCTAATTACTTCTTGTGGCCTGCGTATTCACAACGAGTACAAATAGCAATGCAAAATAAGACTAAACGATTTCCTAGGCATATATTGATTTGGGACTATATTGGGTGGAAGTAGCCAGCCGAAGCACTGCTACTTGGCGCAGAGATCACGCAGCACCTCTGAATTTGAATATTTGAAAATTTGTTTGATGGATTGGATAGGTATGCGATTTTCAATTTTGGGATTCGAATATTAATTTTTTGGAGAAAAAAAACGTGCATGCAGGCTGAAATTTTTACTGTGATGTTTTGTCGGTATTAAGCCGCCAGCTGCTGGCTAATTTATGCAGCGCTGTGTCCTTCATCTCAGCCAAGATCGGAGAAATGTTGAGTTACAAGCGAGCAGTTTGTTTGTACAGGTCTGTATATGTGTGTGAGATACTGCATCAGCCTAGTGTTTTCAGGCGATTTGAAGCTTCCGATATTTGCTGTTGATAAGTACCGAAGCTTCGAAGCTCAAAACATGGTATTCGGTACAGCCCTAGTTACGTGGACACACAAACAAGTAGGTCATGACTGAATGTTCATTTTAAGTTAACAAACCAGAACCGGCTGTGAATGCAGTACTGCTGGGGCTATGGTAACAAGAGTCTTCCTCACTGATCCATCATCAGACGACAGGGCTGTTGGCTGAGGTAGAGTCTGTGGCTGAGACCCAGGTTTCAGACTACAGATGGCAGACTATAGTAGATAAAATAAAAGACAAGACATAGTAACACATTTTAACTCAGCTTTGACAGTCAATACCAATTTCCATGGCATTTTATCTTGAACTGATATGGTCTTGTAGCAATTTAAGAATAACTAGAACTGCAAGCAGTTATGACGGGGTCCAAGTCTCCGATGCAACTCGTCCCCGACGCCCCGAGGAGCATGCGAAAGCGGAACCCAAAGCCCAACGGCGTGGAGGCAAACGTTGGTAAATATCGAGAGGCGTGAGCCGCAAGGTCTGCGGTACGTTGCGATGCAAATATCCCATCAAGGTCAATGGAGCAAAGGGCCCGGTCTGGTTTAAGTTGACTTTAGCGCCCCCTAATGACCGATCTTTACCAAATTGGGTTTGGAGCCTCAGGGCGGCATTCCGATGACGCCCCCCCAAGTTTCACGTTGATAGCCTGTAATGTGGCCGAGATACTGCAATTGAAATTTTCCCATTTAAATGCATTGAGTTGTTTGCTAAAAAACTTAAACGTTTATTATAGCGCCCCCTAATGGCTGATCTTCCCCAAATTTGGTAGAGAGCATCAGAGTGCTATGTTGGACAATATTGTTGAGTGGTTTGCTTATATATTTAAAATTGGCCGAGATATGATAAAGTTTGTGCTTGGTAGCTAGCTATGAAAATTTGTTTGGTCATCAAATGCGTATACTTTAACGTACCAAAATTCAAAAAAAAAATTTTGGCGTTTCGTATATATGCACTTTCAGAAATTCAGTATGCATAATAAAAAGATACACTGCAATACTCAATGGAAATAGTGACCATTAGAGCTGGACAATTCAGTGAAAAATATGAATCACGATTTAGTTTTGCTTAAAATTGATATCACGATTCCTTGCCATGATTTTTTTTCTCAACAAGTGTAATGTTTATTGCACACATGAACCATGGCAAAACAAAACAAATTGTCAGTACCAAACTGATTTTTTGGGCATGTATAGCACATTGCACATCACCACACGCCTGTAAACATAAGGGGTTCTCCCACCATGGGCATAGTCATGCCCACTGCCAACCCGGAACTTGTGGCGTGCCGTCTAATTAAGACCGTTGCAGCACTTGCCATCACTCCCTTACCAGTCCCTGTGGTCACTTTGCCAATGAATGCAAATGGAAAAAAAAGTTTGTTTTTGTTTGTGTTTCTCTGTTATGTACCTTTTTTCTGTATGAGTTCAGTTTGAGACCGAGTGGTTGGCTGATTTTTGTCACTAATGCCTGGGCTCACTCGACGAGTGAAACACATGACTAAAAAGCAGGGTGAATCAAGATCGCGATTTTATAATGATTAATCTTGTGGTCATGCAAAATACTGAACACTTCTTGTGTTGGGCTGGGATGGGGTTAGAGGGTTACTGCATGGAAGTTAGGAGGAGGGGAAGGGGACGGAATGAAGAGGAGGGAGTGGCAAACTAGCTTCCATATTAAGGAACAACACTTTGAACATCAAAAATAAGCTACATCACCCAACATCTCTTAGAGCACCTTTAACATTGATTGACTAAAATGGTCAAAACACATCTACATTGACAATAGCGTCCGCTAATGGCCAATCTTCGCCAAATCTGATACAAAGGCTCAGAACAGCATGCCGAACAAGCATCACGTTTCATGTTGATAGCATTAACTGTCGCAGCAACATGTTTTTTTCTGCTTTACTGCCACCTCGTGGTGGAAGTAGGTGAATTGTTGCGCCTGAGGTCCTTGCAGGGTTCTGGACCAGTCCTGGAAATGGCACCCGCCCACCATGTGGGCGCACAAGGGCAAAAACAGGTCCACGTTGAATGTAGCACCCCCTAAAGGCCTATGTTTACGAAATTTGGTACAGGGCCTCAAAATGACATTCCGTAAAAGCAGCCCAAGTTTCGTGTTGATAGCATGTACTGTGGCCGAGATATTGTAATTGAAATCTTCCCATTTAAATGCATTGAGTTATTTGCTGAAAAACGTAAACGTTTATTATAGCGCCCCCTAATGGCCGATCTTCCCTATTTTTGGTACAGAGCATTGGAGTGCTATGTAGCACAAGGTTGTCAAGTGGTTTGCTTATAGCTTTAAAATCGGCCAACATATGATTAAGTTTGTGGTTGGTAGCTAGCTAGGATAATTTGTTTGGTCGTAAAATGCGCATACTTTAACGTAGCAAAATTCTTTGGATAATATTTGTTCAAGTGTGTCTAGAGGTGCTAGGTACCAGGTTTCGTGCATATCGGTTGCACGGCCTTGGACGAGTTCGAAAAAGTTGGTTTTGCACATTGCGCAATATTGCGAAAAAAATTCTCAGCAGAAATGGGCGTGGCCTACATCATGAGATTCAGATGGACTCAACGAACACGGGAACATATGGATTTCTAATGTGCGGTATGTAGTGTGGGAGTTAAAGGCAAAAAAAAAACACTATAGCGCCACCTAGTAGTCTACATGTGTAATTTTTGGTTACTGCAGTCCATGGCCCATTCTACATCTACCATGTAAATTTCAATTGGCTCACATCAGGGTAAAGGGTGAATCTAGACGTGAGTCTCATAGGCCACGCCCACTTTGACCAATCCGTACCCCACGGTAGGGGTGGTCTCATGAGTGACTCTAGATAGTACCCTCCAAATTTGGTAAAAATCAAATGAGCCGTTCATGAGATATAAACATTTTGTACTTGTAGCGCCCCCTACTTGTCAACTTTTGTAATATGTATTGGGCCCCTACAGAGGGTCATGGGAAACAAGAATCTGAAGTTGTGCATTGATAACATTTATTTTGACCGAGATATGGCAAGGTTCGTGTTTTCATAGTTAGCTACACAAATTTGGTTGTGCGTAATATATGCAATTTGTATCCTATAACAATTCTGTTTATAATTTGTTGTCTGGTTAGTCTGAAGGTGCTACGTGCCAAGTTTCGTGCGAATCGGTTGCACGGTCTAGGAGGAGTTAGAAAAAGTAGGTTTTTGATAAATTGCGATTTTTCACGCATAAAACTCTAGGCGGAAATGGGCGTGGCCTATATCGTGAGATTTCCTAGGATCCAGTGAACGCGTGGATATGTGTATTTTTAATGTGCGACATACGGTTTGGAAGTTATAGGGTCAAACGCGTTTTTTCTGCTATAGCGCCACCTAGTGGTGGAAGTGGGGAAATTCTTGCGCCTGAGGTCGTTGCCGGGTTCTGGACCAGTCCTGAAAAGGGCACCCGCCCACCATGTACGGTTTAGGCTGCAGCGGGACTTTTACGCGGGGAAGAATAATAATAATACTAACAACATGGAAAATCAGTACAAAAACAATAGGGTTCCACAGTCCTACTGTGCGAACGGCGTAGCTATTGCTACCGCCGCTTCTTCCAGACTCGGACTTGGACCCCTAACTATTAGCTCATTACTTGGCAGGGTTTCTACATGTGTTGTAAAACTGTTGGCTAACCTTAACAGAATCTGCAGACCAAACTACTGGAATGGTAGTTGCGGGTTTCTTGCCCGCTGCTTCATCATCAGAAGCCTGAACAGTTGGCTGAGGTGCATGCTGGGACTCCAGGTTGAGCTGAGATTGGGGCTGTGGCCTGCTACAGCTTGTCTCAACAGCTGGATGTCTTGCTGTCTGGCTCACAGCTGCCTACATTTTACAAAAGAAGGAATTCATTATTTTAGTGTATGTTTACTGTCCGAGTTTGTTGAGCAGTGTATGTTGAACCCACGTCTGGATCCTGCAAAGAAGAGGGGTGATTTCGGTAGGTAGGGACCCCAAAATCAAAAATACGTATTTGTCCTCTTACCTGTAGTGCCATTTATCAATCTAGACCAGAGTTTCTCAAACTGTTTATACCACGTACCACTTCAGAAAATATAAGGCTCTCTAAGTACCACCATTATGACCACTACATGACGCAGCCGTCGGCTCGCTGCTGCTCCTCTGTCACTGAACACGAGTGACAGAGAGAGGTGATAGTGGCGACCGCAAGAGAAAAAGCCCTCGCTCTCTTTTACAGAAAGTCGCTAGTCGCCTTTTTTTAACCCGCCCCCGTTGCTGTACAGAGGATCGTAGGCTCTCTGTTGGTAGCAGAGCCGTGAACATGGAGCTGTGGACCGCACTCAGCCGTCTAGGGGTGTAGCAACTTCCCACCCCCGCTGTTGTACTGCGCATGCGGGAGACACACACGCACATACAGAGGTTCCTTGATTTATAGTTAGATGAACTAAATGGCACTCGACTTGTGGCGCTCAAAGCGCCAAAATAATACATTTGAAAAACTCAAAAGCAATGTCTCTTTCCAGAAATCATGTCCCGGTTACTCAAAGATAATCCACAGACCTGGTTGTGAGCAGTTTCATGTAGGAACTATTTTCTTGCTAGCGTACTGCACACGCAGTAGGAAGAAAACTCATGGATGAAGATAACTGTAGCTAACTGATGCTGATATGATGACTATTAATGTTTACATCTCATGCTGTCACAAGCCTCTCGTCAATGAGTACATATACACATGTACATAGTATGTATTACATTGCTACCATCAGTCTGGTAGCAATTTAAGAATAACCATTAGTACATTTCTCGGTAAGATTTCTACACGTGTGGTGAAACGGTTTGCTCACCTTAACTGAATCTGCAGACCAAACTACTGGAACTGTATTTGCAGGTTTCTTCTTCACTGCTTCATTATTAGGAGTCTGAACAGTTGACGGAGGTGCATGCTGGGACTCCAGGTTGAGCTGGGATTGGGGCTGTGGCCCGCTACAGCTTGTCTCAACAGCTGGATTTCTTGCTGTCTGGCTCACAGCTGCCTACAGTTTACAAAAGAAGAATTTTAGCATAGGCAGAAGAATGTAAGTGACGGGTGTTATTGGTATTTGTGTTACTTGTTAATGACACATGAGATCAAATTGTACAAAGTGAGATGGAGGGGTTCAGTAAATATGAAAGTGAATAAGCAAAAGATTGTGAGTGGCAGGAAATGTTGCACAGTCTGAATTATTTTTGTAGTAACTGTAGGGACATTTGTTTCTCAATTGAAAGCTTTTTGATGTTAATGAACGTCCGTTACATTCAAACCATTGCCAAATTAGTTGCTACAAAGATAATTAAGACGATCAGCTCCACAAAACTCTCTGTATTTCTCAGCATGATGTTCAGAAGATTGTGTCGTCCGGCGACTTTCGCACACAGAAACTCGAGTGAAGATAATTACCTCTTCTGAAGAGTCCATCTTTTTTTTAAAAGGCTACTAGCAACTGTGTGGAAAAGGGGTTGTGCGCGGTCACGGAAGGCTTGTATCATAATGTTGTTGTCATTACTTAGAATTCCTCATGGGGGCAACAGAAACTACGCACTTTAGCTTTAATTATTGCACTTGTGTTTAAAGGGCTCCAGATATGCCATTTTCAACGCATTCTCATGAACGGGTTTATACGATATCGTACAAAAATGTACGCACAACAATTCCTATGATATCCTACAAAATTAGGTGACGGCCAAGCTGGCTCCAGAGCTCGGTGAGCTTTCGGTCATATTGGCAGTTGGTGGTTGAGTTTAGCCGGCAAACGGGGAGCGTCACAAGGCGACGACTAGTTAAGTTTGGGAAAAAGATTGTGGTTTGAATTTAAACACTTTCTGGGAACAAACACGTGTTTTCTGGGTGAAATTGTTTTGTATTGCCGGGAAGTGAACTCCGCTCCCCGGCTTTACAAAGCGCTGACCCAGCAGCAGCGGGTCAGCGGACCGCTAACATGAGACCCAGTGGCAGTGGGTCAGCGGGCCACTAACGTTAGACCCAGCGGCAGTGGGTCAGCGGACTTCTAATGTTAGACCCAGCCGGCTGTTCAGCGCATTCTCTGTAAGCGATACAGCATCTCACAAAATGGATATATATCATATATATGCTACAAATACACACAGGACTACTGCATGATGATTATTACCGAAACCTGACTGAACACACTCAGTCATCCCAGAGGACAGCTAGCTAGCAGCTAACAGGGTAGGTGAATGTTGAAAAGGCATCTTGTTGTCATGTAAGGGCCCTGTTCATGTTATACAGACATTTTAATTGCATTTTGTGTCTGTTAAGATACACAAAGGCACTATTTAGCTTACGCCCCCATAACTGCCGTTTTAGCTAAGTGGGAGCTGTGTATTAGCTGCAGCAGCTCCGTGTTGCTAAGACCAATTCCGCTCGTTTTTTTTCTATAGACAGGTTAGTAGATAGTTATATTTAGCAAGATTACCGTAACAATTGGCCGGAGTTCTCCTTTAAGTGGCAAAATCCATTGTTATGTCTACAAAATTATTTTAGATATAGTATAAGTTCAAGTCACCACTACCTCTGGTCAAAATATTGACTTAGTATCTCAATATACTGAGGTATCTCAGAATATAAACTAAGAATCTCAAAGTAATGAGAAAATTTTAAATATTGACTTAGAATCTCAATGTATTGGCTCAGTATCTCAATATATTGACTCAATATCTCTAAGTATCGACTTAGTATCTCAATATATTGACTTAGTAACTTAGAATATTGACTAGGAATCTGAAAGTAATGAGAAACTTTAAAATATTGACTTAGAATCTCAATATATTAACTTCTGCACACCGGCGTATAAGTATTACTTTGTTTTATGGAGTCTGGAGATCCTTTTTTCTTATTGAAGGGGAAATCTATTGTTGGGACACATTTGTTTCTACTGTTTCAACTGAATTGTATTCATGTATCAACATGAATACAATGTGTTTGGATGCTTTCAACGTTTGTTCGAATTCTGCATTAGCAAAACAAATCTTTCAACTTTTCAACTGAATTTTGTGCATGGACAAGTGAAACGTAAATATGCTCGTCCAAAGGAGTTAATGTCAAGCCCTGTAAATGTTTGTACCGAAATAGTCATGTAATAAAAAACTATGCTGAGTCTCTACTGTGCTTTTTTTTTTTTGTCATTTACGGGCACGCTGATTCTGTCCACTGCTGTCAGTGTTAGACTTTTGACAAGATTCTCTGCAAGACTTCTACATGTGTGGTGAAACTGTTTGCTAACCTTAACCGAATCTGCAGACCAAACTACTGGAACTGTATTTGCAGGTTTCTTCTTTACTGCTTCATTATTAGAAGCCTGAACAGTTGGCTGAGGTGCATGCTGGGACTCCGGGTTGAGCTGGGATTGGGGCTGTGGCCCGCTACAGCTTGTCTCAACAGCTGGATTTCTTGCTGTCTGGCTCACAGCTGCCTACCGTTTACAAAAGAAGAATTTAGCATAGACAGAAGAATGTAAGTGACGGGTATTATTGGTGTTTGTGAAACTTGTTAATGACACATGAGATCAAATTGTACAAAGTGAGACGGGGGATGCAATAAATATGAAAGTGGCAGCAAATGTTTCACAGTCTGAATTATTCTATTAAAAACTGTTGGAAAATTTGTTTCTCAATTTAATTGCATTTAAGTTTTGTTTCAGGGGCCCCAGATAATGCCATTTTACACTGATCCAGGGGCAGTTATGTAAGGTCCACGCCTGGTTACAGTATGATACTTTCTGGATACACTATACTCAAACATATACATATATACTGTGGCTGAGACCAAGGTTTCAGACTACAGACTACAGTACAGACAGACAATAAATATTAACTTGGCCTTGACTGCAGACACCAATTTCCATGGCATTTTATTTTGAACTAGGATGGTCTAGTAGCCCCTCTCCGGGAACCATCACCTTATCGTGGTGGAGAGGTTTGGGTGTCCCTATGAACCTGAGGGCTGTGTTGTCTGGAGCTTTGTGCTCCTGGTAGGGTCTCCCATGGCAAAGTGGTCTCAGGTGAGGGGCCAGACGAAGAATGGTTCAAAAAACCCTATGAAAAAACGAGGAAGGGATAGAGAGACCCTGCCCGGAGGAAGCCCGGGGCCCCCGTCTGGAGCCAGGCCCAGAGGGAGGGCTCGTCAGCGAGCGTCTGGTGGCCGGGTTTGCCACGGAGCCCGGCCGGGCACAGCCCGAAAAAGCTACGTGGCACCTATCTCTCCAGCCCATGGGCCCACCACCTGTGGGAGGAACCGCTGGGGTTGGGTGCGCTGCCACACGGGTGGCGGTGAAGGTCAGGGGCCTCGACGGACCAGACCCGGGCAGCAGAGGCTTGCTCTGGGGACATGGAATGTCACCTCGCTGTGGGGGAAGGAGCCGGAACTTGTGCGTGAGGTGGAGCGCTACCAGTTGGATCTGGTGGGGCTTACCTCTACGCATAGTCTCGGTTCTGGAACCGTACTCCTGGAGAGGGGTTGGACTCTTTTCTTCTCCGGAGTTGCCCAGGGTGTGAGGCGCCAGGCGGGTGTGGGGATACTCACAAGTCCCCGGCTGAGCGCCGCAACGTTGGAGTTTACCCCGGTGGACCAGAGGGTCGCCTCCCTACGCCTGCGGGTTGTTGGGGGGAAAACTCTGACTGTTGTTTGTGCATATGCACCAAACAAGAGTTCAGAGTATTCGGCCTTTTTGGAGACCTTGAATGGAGTCCTGTATGGGGCTCCGGAGGGGGACTCCATAGTTCTGCTGGGGGACTTCAACGCACATGTGGGCAATGACGGAGATACATGGAGAGGTGTGATTGGGAGGAACGGCCTCCCTGATCTAAACCAGAGTGGTTGTCTGTTATTGGACTTCTGTGCTAGTCATGGATTGTCTATAACAAACACCATGTTCGAACATAGGGATGCTCATAAGTGTACTTGGTACCAGAGCACCCTAGGCCGAAGGTCAATGATCGATTTTATAATCGTTTCATCTGATCTGAGGCCGTATGTTTTGGACACTCGGGTGAAGAGAGGGGCGGAGCTGTCAACTGATCACCATCTGGTGGTGAGTTGGGTCAGGGGGTGGGGGAAGACTCTGGACAGACCTGGTAAACCCAAACGGGTGGTGCGGGTAAATTGGGAACGTCTGGAGGAAGCTCCTGTCCGACAGACCTTCAACTCACACCTCCGGCGGAGCTTTTCGTGCATCCCTGTGGAGGCTGGGGGCATTGAACCTGAGTGGACAATGTTCAAAGTTTCCATTGCTGAAGCTGCGGCAGGGAGCTGTGGTCTTAGGGTCTTAGGTGCCTCAAGGGGCGGTAACCCTCGAACACCGTGGTGGACACCGGTGGTCAGGGAAGCCGTCCGACTGAAGAAGGAGTCTTTCCGGGATATGTTATCCCAGAGGACTCCGGAGGCAGTTGCAAGGTACCGAAGGGCCCGAAGGACTGCAGCCTCTGCCGTGAAAGAGGCAAAGCAGCGGGTGTGGGAGAAGTTCGGAGAAGACATGGAGAAGGACTTTCGGTCGGCACCAAGGCGCTTCTGGAAAACCGTCCGCCACCTCAGAAGGGGGAAGCGGGGAACCATCCAAGCTGTGTACAGTAAGGATGGGACGTTGTTGACCTCAACTGAGGAGGTAATAGGGCGGTGGAAGGAGCACTTTGAGGAACTCCTAAATCCAGCTGATGCGCCCTCTTTGTTAGAGGCAGAGCTGGAGGATGACGGGGGATTGTCGTCAATTTCCCTGGTGGAGGTCACTGAGGTAGTCAAACAACTCCACAGTGGCAAAGCCCCAGGGATTGATGAGATCCGTCCAGAAATGCTGAAAGCTCTGGGTGTGGAGGGGCTGTCTTGGTTGACACGCCTACTCAACATTGCGTGGAAGTCTGGGACAGTGCCTAAGGAGTGGCAGACCGGGGTGGTGGTTCCCCTCTTCAAAAAGGGGGACCAGAGGGTGTGTACCAATTACAGGGGTATCACACTTCTCAGCCTCCCTGGTAAAGTCTACTCCAAGGTGCTGGAAAGGAGGGTTCGGCCGATAGTCGAACCTCAGGTTGAAGAGGAACAATGCGGATTCCGTCCTGGGCGTGGAACAACGGATCAGCTCTTTACTCTAGCAAGGATCCTGGAGGGAGCCTGGGAGTATGCCCATCCAGTCTACATGTGTTTTGTGGATCTGGAGAAGGCATATGACCGGGTCCCCCGGGAGACTTTGTGGGAGGTGCTGCGGGAGTATGGGGTGAGGGGGTCCCTTCTCAGGGCCATCCAATCTCTGTATGACCAAAGCGAGAGCTGTGTCCGGGTTCTCGGCAGTAAGTCAGACACGTTCCAGGTGAGGGTTGGCCTCCGCCAGGGCTGCGCTTTGTCACCAATCCTGTTCGTAGTATTTATGGATAGGATATCGAGGCGTAGTCGTGGTATGGAGGGGTTGCAGTTCGGTGGGCTGGGGATCTCATCGCTGCTCTTTGCAGATGATGTGGTCCTGATGGCATCATCGGCCTGTGACCTTCAGCACTCACTGGATCGGTTTGCAGCCGAGTGTGAAGCGGCTGGGATGAGGATCAGCACCTCTAAATCTGAGGCCATGGTTCTCAGCAGGAAACCGATGGAGTGCCTTCTCCAGGTAGGGAATGAGTCCTTACCCCAAGTGAAGGAGTTTAAGTACCTTGGGGTCTTGTTCGCGAGTGAGGGGACAATGGAGCTGGAGATTGGTCGGAGAATCGGCGCAGCGTGGGCGGTATTACATTCTGTTTATCGCACCGTTGTGACGAAAAGAGAGCTGAGCCAGAAGGCAAAGCTCTCGATCTACCGGTCAGTTTTCGTTCCTACCCTCACCTATGGTCATGAAGGTTGGGTCATGACCGAAAGAACGAGATCCAGGGTACAAGCGGCCGAAATGGGTTTCCTCAGGAGGGTGGCTGGCGTCTCCCCTTAGAGATAGGGTGAGAAGCTCAGTCATCCGTGAGGAGCTCGGAGTAGAGTCGCTGCTCCTTCACGTCGAAAGGAGCCAGTTGAGGTGGTTCGGGCATCTGGTAAGGATGCCCCCTGGGCGCCTCCCTAGGGAGGTGTTCCAGGCACGTCCAGCTGGGAGGAGGCCTCGGGGAAGACCCAGGACTAGGTGGAGGGATTACATCTCCAACCTGGCATGGGAACGCCTCGGGATCCCCCAGTCAGAGCTGGTTAATGTGGCTCGGGAAAGGGAGGTTTGGGGTTCCCTGCTGGAGCTGCTCCCCCCGCGACCCGACCACGGATAAGCGGACGACGATGGATGGATGGATGGTCTAGTAGCCATTTAAGAATAACCATTAGCACATTTCTTGGCAAGATTTCTACACGTGTGGTGAAATTGTTTGCTCACCTTAACTGAATCTGCAGACCAAACTACTGGAACTGTAGTTGCAGGTTTCTTCATCACTGCATCATCATTAGAAGCCTCAACAGTTTGCTGAGGTGCATGCTGGGAATCCGGGTGGAGCTGGAATTGGGGCTGGGGCCCGCTACAACTTGTCTCAGCAGCTGGATTTCTTGCTGTCTGGCTCACAGCTGTCTACAGTTTACAAAAAAAAAGAACTTTAACATAGGCAGAAGGATGTAAGGGATGGGAATTATTGGTATTTCAACTGACATGGGGGTGAGCAGGTCATGACAAACTGTTCAATGTTCAAGTGAAGTTAACAAACCAGAACTGTCTGTGAATGCAGTGCTGGGGGAATGATGACAAGAGTCTTCCTCGCTGCACTATCATCAGACGACACGCTATTTGGCTTAGGTAGAGGCCGGGACTGAAGCTGAGGTAGAGGCCGGGGCTGAAGCTGTGGCTGAGGCCATGACTGAAGCTGTGGCTGAGGCCGTCTCTGAAGCTGTGGCTGAGGCTGTGGCTGAAGCTGTGGCTGAAGCTGTGACTGAAGCTGATGCTGCGACTGAAGCTGTGGCTGTGACTGAAGCTGTGGCTGAAGCTGAGGCCCAGGTTTCAGATTACAGACAGCAAACTATAGTAGAGAAGATGAAAGACAAAAAATTAGTAACACATTTTGTATCCGTGCTTATGTACTTTAAAGCTTTCTATGTGCTTTTTTTCTCTGTGTTTATTTACTTCTTGTAAATTTTCTATTCCAATCCAATCTGCCAGGGACTGCAGACTGAGATGGTCTGGTAGCAATTTGAGAATAACCATTAGCACATTTCTCTTCCTAAATGTGTTGTGAAACTATTTTTCCATGTACCAACTTAAATTTCACACATGTATGCATGCAAGCTTATTATGTTAAGCTAAGTTAGGCTGTGTCTTTAGCTGCTCGCTAATGTTACCCGTAAACTAAGTTAGGCTGTGTCTTTAGCTGCTTGCTAATGTTCCCCCGTAAGCTAAGTTAGGCTGTGTCTTTAGCTGCTCGCTAATGTTACCCGTAAGCTAAGTTAGGCTGTGTCTTTAGCTGCTTGCTAATGTTCCCCCGTAAGCTAAGTTAGGCTGTGTCTTTAGCTGCTCGCTAATGTTTCCCGTAAGCTAAGTTAGGCTGTGTCTTTAGCTGCTTGGTAATGTTACCCATATGCTAAGTTAGGCTGTGTCTTTAGATGCATGCTAATGTTACTGGTAAGCTAAGTTAGGCTGTGGCTTTAGCTGCTTGCTAATGTTACCGGAAAACTAAATTAGGCTGTGTCAAAGAATTTCTAATATAGGAAGAAGTTCCACTCCCTCGTTACTTCCGGGTTCTGAGTTCCACTATATGGCGCTCACAGGCGAGTGCAGAATGAATGGGACTCTATGGAGCTATACCCCTAAAAACCCACTTTTCTCAGGATATGATTTTTTGTCTAGTAATTTGAATGTTGCATTCGAAAGGGGAGGCAAACAAAATACATACTGCTGGGTGTTAGATTTTTTTTAAAGTCGCTTTTTTGTTCTAAAAAGCCTTTTAAAATGTCAATGACGTCATACACATATACGGCCAGAGATACTGCTTTACGGCAAGCTCTGAGTCGCTTCCTTTTTTCTCTCGAGGCATCGACAACACAGCTAACAGGTAAGGCTCTCCCTGTCAATACACATGCTAGAAAGGGGTTTGCTAATGTTTTAACGACCACGCCGAAATATTCACTCTGACATTCTGGCGCCGCTTCGGATGCCGTCAAGCGGGATCTCCGATCGTAATCAGTCCTTCACTGACCAATCAGCATTCATTAGCAGAATGCTAGTGTGGTATGGGCAACAACAACTCAACCTGTAAGAAATCGAAAGGGCATAAGTACTTGTTCATTCAACTTTTGACCTATAATCCATGTTGAACTTGCAAAAACTACAATCAAATCTGAGATTTCTCAACGACAATCAGGCGAAAGAGACAAATTTAGCCATCTAGCTCCATAGGGTCCCATTCATTTTGCACTCGCCTGCGATCACCCCCAGTGGAACTATGGTGGAACTGCAACCAAAGTAGGTACAATGGGGCTGAATCAGGCCCCCAGGAAGAGCGCCAAGTCTAACAGACATCATGGGCTTAGCGGATAGCGGTGGTACTGCACTCCATGGCCCAGAAAGACTTTTTCACGTAGACTTACATGGTGAAAGAAACGTCTATATTTCAGCGAATAATTAGTTTCAGGGTATATAAACTTACCAGTCCGAACACTTAAAGGTTCCTTGTTTAAAATGTCATGTTTTTAACATGTTTAACATTCACTAGTAGCGAATACAGAATTATTAAATTTGAAATGATGAACGCGCATAATGGACGCGAGCAGACCCGCGGGACTGCGCCCGTACACGTCGCCTGCACTGCGCATGCTCATATGACTGTTGTGGGTCCTGTACATGGATGTAAGAGAACGGTCCTGTATGGCATGTACCCGTCACGTAGCTGGCTGTAATTGATATAGCTCCAGCTAATGGCTGTAATTCACAATGTGTTTTATTAATACATCCATGGTATTATCTTATGATATGTATATGATGTATGTATGCTGTAAAGCCTGTAACGTCATAAGCGTTTCCCGAAACAGCCGGCCGGGGCTATCGGCTAGTAGCTAACATCAGCGGTAGCTAGCTAGCATGGGAGAAGGGTAACACTGTACATACGGTCTCTATACTTAGATAACGTTACAGACATAGTGATTACATCGATGTAGTTTTCTCAAAACATCCATCGTTTATTTAGATAAACATTACTAATTAATACATGCCAAAGTGAAGTGTTATAATGAGCATTGTCGTTGACCAAAAAATATTGCAATTTAACAAAACAATGAGGGAAAGTTTCAGTATTAATCTTAAATTAAGATAATTAATTTTAAAATATGGAAAATGTTGTTTGTAACTTAAATACAGTGTCACTACCACTCGACCTGGTTTAGCTAGTGGCTTATTGCAAAGCTAAAAAAAAAGCTGAATGCAGGTCAAGCTGCTAGTTATCTTATCTTATAATATCTTATACGTCCGTAAAAGCCGATGTGGGTTTAGGGTTTAACACTTATCTTACGATACATCCGAGGGCTGTATGCTGTAACGCCTGTAGAGATAAAGCCATGGATGTTTAAGATAAGCACTGTTCACCAAACTGCAGGCGAACCATGGATGTATTAAGAGCATGGATGTATTAAGAGCATGGATGTATTGATTAAGAGAGGCGAACCTACTAGCTAGCTAGCTAGTAGCACGACATCGTAATTACATCTCCTTGGTTGTTTAAATACATCCATCTTTTATTTAGCTAAGCATGTAACCGATCGAGAACAACGAAAACACAATGTTTAACGTCAGTGAATACTTTAGACAATATAACGGTTCTTAAGTTCGCTAGCTCGCTACGTTTACTCGCTACGTTTATCGAGACACAAGAGGGGAACTCATGAACGCGCATGTTGTTACCGGTTGCTACGACAACACAAACAAATTGTTGCTAGTGCGCATGTCCATCGAAACGTCATGGGCCAAGAATGCGGAAGATCCGAGCTCCATGTTGTCTGTATGCGCTTTTGAGCACTCTCATTGGAACGTACGGGGCTTCCCGCCGAACGCTGTATCCAGTTCTCTTAATACATCCATGGTCTGAATGGGGAGTGGAACGGCTTTCCGTAGATGGGCTTTGGCTGTGTCTTTACCTGCTTGCTAATGTTACCCGTAAGATAACTTAGGCTCTGTCTTTAGCTGCTTGCTAATGTTACCCATAAGCTAAGTTAGGCTGTGTCTTTAGCTGCTTGCTAATGTTACTGGTAAGCTAAGTTATGGTGCGTTCTTTTTGCCTAGCAACTCGTATTTTACGAGGTCAAAGTCGTAAACACGCCCCCTGACCTCGTATTTACGAGCTCGGAACTCGTACAACCACTGAGTACCCCGAGTTCAAAATCCAACATAGCTGCTCCCTGTATCGACAGTTGTGAAAGCTGTGGTAACATAGTTATAAGCACTTCTGTGTTATTTGTGTCACACTAAATCAGTCGTACACAGCGCTGTCTTCTATCTGTGTTGTCATGCGGTTTGTATGCACAAAAAAAACAGCGTATACGTTGTTTAAACTGGCATTGCTAACAATGGCTAACCTGGCTAGAGCTAATGAAAACAATGAAAATCCCACTTGCAAAAAGAACGCATTCAACTCGTGTGTGACATCATTCCCAGTTGCGACCTCCGACTTCCGAGGCAAAAAGAACGCACCATTAGGCTGTGTCTTTAGCTGCTTGCTAATGTTACCGGAAAACTAATTTAGGCTGTGTCTTTAGCTGCCAGCTAATGTTACCGGTAAGCTAAGTTAGGCTGTGTATTTAGCTGCTTGTTAATGTTACCCATAAGATAAGTTAGGCTGTGTCTTTAGCTGCTTGCTAATGTTACCCATAAGCTAAGTTAGGCTGTGTCTTCAACTGACTTGGCGGTGAGAGATCATGACAAAATGTTCATTTTAAAGTGAAGTTAACAAACCAGAACTGGCTGTGAATGCAGTACTGCTGGGGCTATAGTAACAAGAGTCTTCCTCACTGATCCATCATCAGACGACAGGGCCGTTGGCTGAGGTAGAGTCTGTGGCCCAGGTTTCAGACTACAGACGGCAGACTACAGTAGAGAAGATAACAGACAAGAAAAAAATACATTTTAACTTGGCATTGACTACTATGTGTTGTGAAACTTCACTTCCATGATTTCCATGTACTAACTTACATTTTACCATTAAAAGGAACATTATGCAACTATTCATAAAAGCTTCAAAATCATTTTGATGCAGCACTGACTTGAAATAGGGAGAATGGTGCCTCTGTAACTTTGGTGAGCAGGTACGATCTCCCAGAAGAAATGCATAAAGCTTCACTGCACTAAGTCGGACACCGCCAACTGATTAGGTGAGGTTTGCGTTTATTTTAAAGTGAAGTTAACAAACCAGAACTGGCTGTGAATGCAGTTCTGCTGGGGCCATGGTGACAAGAGTCTTCCTCACTGCTCCATCATCAGACGACAGGACCGTTGGCTGAGGTAGAGGCTGGGACTGAGGCTCAGGTTTTAGATTACAGCCAGAAGTCTACAGTAGAGAAAATGAAAGACAAGTAACACATTTCAACTTGGCCTTGACTGCAGATACCAATTTCCATGGCATTCCATTTTGAACTGCAATGGTTTTGTTGGCTGTGTCAGTTCTGGAGTACAGACCCTTTGCACGTGACATCACGCTCTACTCGCGCGAATTATAAACACCATGATGGACGGCGGAAGAGCTATGCTGTTACTGTAGACGGACGGCAAGTTAAACGCATACGTGCTCGCTCATTTAATAAAATGGTTATTTCTTCTTGTGCGGTGGGCTTCTGTAGGCTTTGTGTTATGTCTGGTTTGAGTCATTGTGTTAACAAGGGAAACACACTTCTAAGGTTCCTTCGAGATTTAATGTATCACAAACTGGCTCACTCTCGTAGAGCTAGCTAGCTAACTATTAGCCACGTAATGCTAGCGCGTTAGCCTACCTAAACCACTTCTATTTAGTTAGGTTAGTTAAGTTGAATTATCTTAAAGTGATAACAACAGACTACACCGACTCCGTTTGTCTTCGTATTGGAATGGTGCACATCTTTCCTTCAGTTTCACTTTATGTGGATGTTTTGAGAGTTTGTCGTGCTGCTGGCTGCAGATTTTGCATGGAGCTAGCTAACGTTAGCTTCCAAGATAACTTGTGTTATTTATACCCGAAGTCAGCTGTTGAAATACACTAGCCTGCCTTTAATATGAAGGGAAATTCAAATGTTAGTACAAGTTATTCACATTTACAGTTTGATCGTGATCTGTCGGGTGAGTCAAAGCTGTGTTATTCAGTAGTTCAAGTTGGCTTGGCTCAGAGGGCAGATAACTGGCTCGGTGTTATGAAACGCTATAATCCTCCATGTGTTTAAAAGCTTTGAGCTTAGCACCAGTGTATGGGGATACCACGTTTACCACATAGTGGCACAGATTGTGTGGACTGAAGTCAGGCAGACCCAGTGATTTAATGAGGTCCAGTGTTGTAATGTAACGAAGTACAAATACTTCACTACCGTACTTAAGTAGAATTTTCACGTATCTGTACTTTACTTTGTTATTTATATTTCTGGAAACTTTTACTTCTACTCCACTACATTTCCTAAATAAAACGCATACTTTTACTCCACTACATTTCCCCTCAGCATCTTAGTTACTCATTACTACAAAATAAAATCAGAAGAAATGTATTACACTGGAAGAAAGCACGTTTGGCCAATCATTGCTCCTAAATTGCCAAGTCAATACATTCATTCTAGTTGGTGACCTAATGCCTGTTTGTTGCCAAGCGGCAAACAAAAAACCATAGGCCAAAACTAAAGAAGAAGAGGAGGAAGCATAATGACTGATAGCATCATGGAAGCACCTGGTGCAGGCTCTGCTGCCATGGTAACAGACGATGACCACCCAGACGACAGTGGTGATGAAGATAACGTTACACACCTTCAGGCCATAAAGTTCATGATCAAAAGGTTTTTTTTACTTTTACTTCTAATACTTAAGTACATTTAATATCAGAAAATTACTTTTGATACTTAAGTACTGTAAATATCAGATACTTTAAGACTTTTACTCAAGTAATATTATAAAAGGAGACTTTAACTTCTACCAAAGTCATTTTCTGGTAACATACTTATACTTTTACTCAAGTATTGCTTTCAAGTACTTTACACAAGACTGATGAGGTCCATGAAAACGGAGGGAGGAAGAAGGTAAGAATCAATATCCAACTTCTCCAAATACCGCTCTTTGTGAGCACCTACCAGATGCCCTACCTCGACCAATAACAGCACGACAAAATTGAGAATGTGTACTATCCATCTGAGGTGAAATTGGCCTGTGAAAGCTAGGACGTTTATTTTTATAATTTTCTGAATGTGTAGACAAAACAGCGTATATGTGAGTTTTGGGGGGCTCTTATTTTGGAATTCAGCATATCATGCAGTGACAGGTTCTGAGGTGTGCTAAAATCGATTTATCTTTCTTTCTGACAGACAGTTCTGACGGTCTCACCGTAATAGCAAGTGTATACGCGCACTGCGAAATATAGGGGCGGCTAGTTTGACTGCTCATTTC
Source organism: Gymnocephalus cernua (assembly GCA_023631565.1). Lineage (NCBI taxonomy): Eukaryota > Metazoa > Chordata > Actinopteri > Perciformes > Percidae > Gymnocephalus > Gymnocephalus cernua. Next base: position 25,772,729 of record CM042441.1, on the reverse strand, counting down.
TAAGTGGAGGATGGCTTGACCGCAGTGCAGCAGCCACCAACGTTAGCCTACTGTTACCTGGTAAGTGAGAGTAGCTTATATGATACCGCGTGCGTGTGTGTGTGTGTGTGTGTGTGTGTGTGTGTGTGCGTACGCGCGTGTGTGTGTGTACGTGCGTGTGTGTGTGCGCACGCCTGTCTGTGTGTCTGTGTGTCTATGTGTGTGTGTACCTGTGTGTCTGAGTACAGCAGTAAACAGAATACAATGTTTATATTTCCCTGTTTCAGATGATGAGAGAGACAGTGAGAACTCCTGGCCTTCATAAGGTCAATGACTATGCAATATTAGAGTAAATTCTTAAATCTTAAATATGCATTGCTTTACACAATTAAATTGGTCAGACTATATGGTAATGTTAGTTACTTAGTTAGACTATATGGTAATGTTAATGATAATTAACTAAAATAGAAAGAGTGGAACTTTTTTCTCCTTCCGTCTGATTTTTATGCATTTGTTAGCCATGGTGCTGAAGATTGTAAACAGTTTATTAAATACTTTTGAGTAAATGTAGGCCCTTATCAGCAGATTTTACTGCTAATCGATACAAAAGTTGTATGATGATGCTAATTATTAGTCATGGTTTTGTGTGGCAGTGGGGGGGTGTCGGTTAAACGGCTTATTTGTGTGATGTGATGTCCTGTTGCGTTCAGGTTCGGTTGCGTTTCTCAAAAAGTTAAATCTGTCTCATCTTTTCTCAACTCTAAGTGTTGTTTTTCCAGGACTTTAAATTAACGCCATCAATACTTAAACGTCTGTTGCCCGTGTACAGTTCGTATTCAGAAACGTCACAGTACCGACTGTCTGGGGTGTCGCTCTGGGACAGTAATCACAGTATACTCACTACAAAAAAACAGACTACACCACTGGTTAGTTGTACTCTAAAAGTATGCAGAACTTACATGTAGATTCATTTAAATGTTGATTAAAAATGGAACTGGATCTGTGAATTATTACAGAATCACAATTGAATTCATATCTTGCTACTCAGTCAGAATCTTATTAACCTGGAGTCCCAGTCTCTGTCACAATAATCATATATGTGATGTTTTAGGCCTTTTGGCAGACATCCATTTAAAATGTAGACAATGGCATATATACATAAAGAGCCTTTTCTCCATGTCCACTGAAGTTTCTCAGCTTGCACTCTAGTAACATTTGTGGTCCAGGTAGCTTTGCATAAAAAATGGTTGTCATTCGCAAGGCTACTTTTACTTTTATACTTTAAGTACATTTCCAAGCCTGTAATTTGTTACTTTTACTTGAGTAAATAAGTTAAATCAGTACTTCTACTTTTACCAGAGTATTTTTTAACACAAGTATCTGTACTTCTACTTAAGTATGAGAAGTGAGTACTTTTCCCATCTCTGCATATGTGTGGAAGTTAAGTAGCTATTCGATTTTGACCTCGGTGGCTTCCCACAGATAACTGATTCTCAGATCTTTACATGCAACTTTAGGCAAAGAGGTGATGTAGGTAAATCGAGACAGCCACTTTAATCTCTGGACAGCTTTTGTATTAGGCAAGTCACAGAAAAGTTGTCATAGACAACAACTTTATAGCTGGCTTACGTTAGCCATGAACGTGTTTAATCATCAATGGCAGGACAGTATGAGTCTACATACTCGATATAGGCTATGTATCGAATCTGATTTTACAACAGTTGCAGGACGACAACTTGTGAACGCACCTTGGGAAAGCCCAGACGTCTCACAAGACTCTGGATGCGGGTCCTTTTTCCCACACGGCCATCAGTCGGAGTTGATTTCCGTTTTCTGGCTCGGCCACCAGTCGGAGTTGTTTTGGTATGCGCCACTGACATTGACTTGACCAATGTACCGATCCGTTCCGCTTCACATGAGCTTCTGTGGTATCGGTTTAATAAATTTCTGCAAGCTCCACATACGGCTATTAGGTCGTCTGTGGTTTCAACCACGAGTCCAGTGAGCTCCTCCAGAGCCAAAGTATAGGGAGGCTTCACCTCTCGGGCACCGATAATCAAATTATGTTTGTCTTTTTTAACAGTAAAAGGCTTCTCACATACTCGACATACCTCCTTTAATTTTGTATGTGTCGTTATGGTTTCGTTTTCTTCTTCTTTTATGTGTTTTAATGACGGTTGGCAATCAACCGTATTCTTTTGCGGGGAGTTAGCATCGTTAGCCATTTTGCTTCTACTTCGTCTTCTGCTGCTATGGATTTATTGGTGGATGGCAAACCAACTTTAAAGGTGCATACCGCCACCTACTGAGTCGGAGTGTGCAGAGAGAAAGACATCTCTATTTACCCAGAGCCATAGCCAACCCCCTGATTTCCCTGAAGTCCTGTCCTGTGCTCAGTGATCCAATTGTCTCGTGTAATAGCCTTTATTTCTAATGTCTCCCTCTCTGAATTATATTATGCATGATAATGAGCTCTAGCTACATCTTCCGGAATGTTACACCACTGACAAGGATTTGATAGATCTTTCCATATACATACATGGATTGAAAACCTGTGTGCATTGCCTATTTCTCGCTTCAGATGTTTTCAGAAACATATTTTAGTGCCTATAGGCACTAAAGTATACAGTATACTGTATAGCTAGCTGGAAAATCCAACAGTTTAAGAAGGCAGGCAGGCTGGCCCTATAGCTAGGTGTGTGTGCACATTCCATTCAGGGCCACGTACGCTACCTCATGCCCAGCTAACAATTTTTGGTTCCCAAAACGTTTTGGTAACGTTTGTTTTTGGTTGCGGAAACGTTAGTTTTTGGTTAGTCTGTGGTTAGGCCCATGGGCCTCCTCGAGGTGCTCATTTATCTGAGATATGTACAACGGCCCCTTGGTCAACCCTGTAGCCTTATATCCACCTTTATCATCCCTGTCCCTTTTACAGGATTTTGTTTCTCCAGATCTTCACCATTTTAGTGGAAGCTGTGTCATCTGTGAGTAATCCTGCAGTAAATTCCCTCCATGCACAGCACACATTTTGGGCCTGTATGGCACAGCAGCAGCCTGCAGATGTGAGCCAGTGAAATACATTGCCTAGTAATTTGCTGACAGCACCGTCTGAAGCACATCATACACTACATTACCATTATGTAATCTGATGTTCCATTGGCACAACAAAGCAGCGTCAGAAAAAAACACTATGCTTCGTCTTTCAAATAAAACGGCTGCTACAGACCCATTTCAATGCTCATGGCAGTGCTGGGGAGATACGTCTGGCTCAAAATTGATAACTAGAGATGGTGCTTTTATTTTGAAAGGTCCCGTACCGGAAGTGTTGTTGCTACGTTGAACACCAGCGGGACGCGGACGCGAATTACCATAAAAGAAAAATTACGAATCCCACTATGGCAACGCCAAGACCCGCCCTTCAATCACTACTATTGGCCAGGCGTCCAAGGTAACGTGACCCCATTTGTTCATGTCCTATCCCCTGACCAATCCGCTATCCTAACCTTAACCACTCGAGGTGAAATGCCTAACCCCAACCAATCGAGCTGCTTCGGAGGGCGGGTCTTGGCGTTGCCATAGTGGGATTCGTAATTTTACCAGCGGGACATCTCACTTCAACTGGCACGGTGGAAAGGTAAACACGTTTTATTTGTGTGTGTGTGTGTAGAGAGGGGGGCACCGTAGTAAACACATTACCCACAGCAGATAGTGAAATGGTTATAGAAAACAAAGAGGGAAGCCAGTCGTGCACTGCTAGTAAGCTATGCTAACTTCTCAGAACCCAACATGGACAAACCTTACCATCATAATACATGTAACCAAGGCGACGGCCTTTGCTTAAAGGAACACGCCAATTTATTGGGACTTTAGCTTATTCACCGTAACCCCCAGATAAGTCCATAGCTACATGTACCATTCTCATCTCCGTGCGTGTTGTGTAACTGTCTGACGGCCCCGCCGCTAGCTTAGCCTAGCACAGATCCTGTAACCGGCTAAATTCACACTTCATTAACAGGTTGTCATGCACACAGAATAACTAGCTACGGTTTAGATGCCAGTTAACAAGAATTACATAAGTTTGGGGCATATAAGTCACTCTCTTTGCTGTTTAACGTGCAGCTTTATGATGCATTTAGTAGTTACAGCAGCCAGCAGGTGATAACGTTAGTTATCAGTTCTTTTTACTTCTGAACAATAAAGAATATGAGCTATTTAGAGGGACACTGTAAAGCTAATGTCATGTCAGCAAACAGCTGTTTTATTCAGGTGAAACTACTTTAGAGTTGACTTTTTGTCGGGGCTGAATTACTTGGTATTGGATCAGTGCATACAAAAAAATACCAGAATTATCCTTTAATTGTTAAATTTTGTGTTTGAAAGTTTCATTAATTTACTGTTTTTTGGCCGTAGCCATGGCGACAGACTCCTCACTCCTCAACTCCGAGCTGGACTTACAGCAGCAAGAGGAGCTGTATCAACAGCTGCTGTTACAGGTAATATTGCTTTAAAGTGAACTGGTTACTTTTGCATAATAACACAAGTGAGAATTACAGGGTGGTGTAACAGGAGCAAAAGTAGAGAATTGTCATAATGTTACTGACTCAGTACTGTCAGTTACACATCACTATCCTTAGTAACAGTTAAAGGCTGTGCAGGAAAATCTGTTTGCAGCTCTCCTAAATTCAGAAGAATACATAACCAAGCATATGAAAGCACAGACGGCCTGCTGGATTCCAGATGAGTCATGGTTTCCTGGAATACTTGTTATACGCTAATTCTACACCATGCAAAAAGCTCCAAATAGTAAATCCCTTTAAACCACAAACTTCCTTTTTCCTCTAGTTCATCCTGCCACATCATCAGCACATTAGTGGACTTTCTTTCTGTTTGTGTTCGTTTGTCTTGACTTCTTCCTCTTGTCTTGTAGTTATGTTAATCTTTTGATCTAGCTGAATATGTATACAAGTTCCCTGATGTGTCTGCATACCATTCATAAACTTAAATAGACTGCTGACTTTCTATTTAGACAGTGGGAAAGATGCAGACTGAAAACCCAGACTCCAAAGTAATCCGACCACAACCTGGTAAGTTGCTCCAAAATACAAGTTATATCAAATCTTCAAATTTCTAAGACATTTTTTAATAAATCTTTCTCTCTCCCTTCTTCCTCTCACCCCTGTCTTAGGCATGTGTGTGAAGACTGTCTCGGAGCCAGGCAAGCAGAAGGTCTTTGTCAACATCTGTCAGTCAAACTCCGTCCCGCTGCCACCTGAACTCTCCAGAGAGGAGCTGGTGGAACTGCTCCAATCAGAAGATCCAAGTGGCTTCAGAGTTCCCATGAGCCTCGGCGAGCCACACGCAGAAGTAGACAACAGTATGTGACTAAAGTCACACACGACACATACTACATTTTGTAGTGACTTAATTCAGAGTGTAACGTTTTCTTCATTGTCCTCCATTCCATTGGTATGCAATTCAACTCTGACCAGTTGTTCTAACGGAAATCTGCATGCTGGCGGCGTTTTTATTCATCAAACCTTTCATTTACATTCCAGTGTGCAACAGAAAATTATTCATTGTCCAAATAATAAAAAGAAAAAAAGAAACCACAGCTGTTCTCCCTCAGGGCCTAAATGTTTCACAAAGCTAGTGCTATTGCGGGGCGACATCTAGCTCATACAGTGTGCGCTAGTAATGGGACGTTTGACACCGAGGCACCGAAGCTTATATCACTCCCGCAATGGTTGGAAACAGTGTTGGCGCTTGTATCAAATTGAAATAAGCACGTGACTGATGACGTCCGAGGCTTCAAATGTCACTGAAACTCCGGAAGGGTTTGCTGGATTCATGTCGCTGCGTGCTTACCAACCAAGGGGGTAAGCCTCGCTCCACAACGCGTAGCTCCTATGGCGCCATTTTGATGCTAACAAGACATCATTTCCGTTAGCATTCCATTGACTGCCATTCATTTTGGCGTCACTTTGACAGCCAATAACTTTACATCTGAAGCGTTTAAAGACTTCATTTGTCCATTGTTTATTTCTAAAGAAACACGACAATGTATCCATTACCTTGTATCTCACTTTATGGCTCCGTAACAGACGTTTTTGTAAAAATAGGCTAACAATTGTGTCATAACCACGCGACTTACTGTCTCATAGTAGATGAATTACTGTATAGTACAGGAGAAGCTTGCAGGCAGTTTTGACTTACATTAGCTGTTTAAGTTGAATTGCTAATGTTAATTAGCATTTTAGTTAGCAATAATAGCCTGTACCTATGTTATCTCCTTACATATACCTACGCTCTCTGTCTCTGCAAGATTCAAAATGATTGAGATTTCTCTTGGCACAGCTACCAGAAGACTTACAACTTTCAGACACGTTGCTCACGTCACATCTACATCGTCAAGCTCAGTTTGCAGCTGTGCAGTAACGCTCGAGCCTCACCGTGCAAGTGCTTCTAATAGCCTTCACTGGTCTCCGTCCAGAGCAACGGGATCTGTTGGTCCACTTCTGTAACTGTCTATGGGAAAAACCAGAAGGCACATAACACCGGCTCCCTCAAAGTGCTAAACGGCTTCCTGTCTCCACCCTTTTCCTCTTGTCCTCTATTCATGCCCAGCGCCATTTGTTTTTAACTCCTTTCTCAACTAAAGCTGTATCTACATGTTCCAAGTTTGATAAACTTTGCCTCCATTTTTTTTGCCACATTACCACGGAGACGGTCTCCGGGAGACCACACCGCACTCTCGCTTTTCGGCAAAGACCCGACCTACTTTGCATCTGATTGGCTAGAACTCGTTTCATTGGTAGGTGGAAGTTCGATGATTGGTTAAACCCAGCGCATTAAAAACAACGGAGTGTCTATTTGCACCCCCGGTACGAATAGCCTCGGCCACACAGCTGAGCTATTCACACCCTGTGACAACAAAAACACGTTACTCACGTGCGCCGAAATCATGGCCGACGTTCATCTTCCCTGACAGCAGAAACGGGCATATTAAGAAAGTTTTGTCTCTAAAGTTTATAACAATTGAATTTCTAGCAGAACAGTTGCGCTTTCTGTCTTCAGTGAAAGCATACAACCGTTGCTTTGTTAGTTAGTAGGCTACCGACTTTTTGTATGCAGTAGGGTTACCTAGCAACTGAGGCTTGAAGACACCAACAGTCATCCTTCACTTCACAAGAACTGTTAGTTGAGTGGTTAACGCAGAGCTGTGGTATGGGAGACCTGGGTTCGACTCCCCGGTGAGGTTATCTTAATTTTTTTATTTTGGATTGGATAATTTGCATGCCATTGCGCAAGTCATGGTGGTGGGGGAAGACTCATAAATATTCATTATGGCACTCATCCCTGAATGGCTAGTACTCGTTGTCTGCTCTGTTTGGGTGGGTTAGGTTAGTGGGATTGGTTATGGTTAGAGTAACCATATTGGACACTGCAACGATAATATTCCAAAAAGGTGTAATACACGAGTCGTATGGATAACTGTGTGTAAATATAAGCCAATGTAAATGCACAGAGGTGCAAATAGCATACATTGATATTTGCACCAGACGGGGTATTAATAGAACACATTGCTGTGTGCACCGGGGTACGAATAGCATTCATTTCTAATTGCACCAGGGTACAAATAGCACTTCTAATTGCACCGGGGTACGAATAGCATTCATTTCTAATTGTACCAGGGTACAAATAGCATACACTGCTAATTGTACCAGGGGTGCAAATAGCCTTACCCTAAAAACAAATCCCATGCAGACTTTTTAATTAATTTATTTTTCTAAAATAGTCATATGCCAGAAATCCAGCACCAGGCCCGAGTAATTTAAGAGCTGTGTTCCTCTCATATGATTGGAATACTTTAAGCCCTGAGGATTTACTGTCCTTTTCAAGGCTCTAAAATTGATATTTTAACCTGACAAGAATAAAAGTAAGAGGGAAACTCAGTAGGGGCTCTATAGAATGATGGATGGAGTGTCACCTGTAGGGCTCACCCAAATGCTTCGAACGTTATCATGGTAATCAACGTCCAAATCAGTATTCAAATGCTTGGTTTTTGTTTTGTACATATGCATTACCCCCAAAAAAACAAATAGCCAATGAAATAAGGAATAGTATTCCAACAGTATTCATTATGCAAACTCGCTGTATGTGTGCATAAGTATTTCCGTCGCCCCGTTTGTTTGTGGTTGTTATAATCAATACTACCATTCACCATCGTGAATGGTAGTATCATGGCTCCATTCATGCTGCCTTTTTATTGTGGTGGTGCCTTCACTGTCTCCGTCCAGAGCAACGGGATCTGTTGGTCCATTTCTTTAATTGTCTATGGAACATTGCAGGGTTTATGAGTGTGGCTTGCAATTTATTTAATTAGTCTATTAATGGAAATTGGCCTACTTAGATACACCTGTACGTAATTCTACATAGCAGTAGAAGGCATTGTTGCTGCAGTTTATTGAATCCATATTTAGCCTAATTAAACATACATACATTCAAATCCTGATCACAGTAGTTTATATTATTATATTAGAATGTTATATTCAAACATAGGCTTTATATTTTTAATTCAGTTCATGTCATTTAATTCAAGTTCAGCCATGTCATATGCATGTGTCCATTCTGTCTCTGCTTATGTTCATGTTGTAAGCTTTGTTTGGCTGCCTTGAGTTCATAGCCGCTGTCATTTCTGCTGACCACCAGATGTCACAATGTTGTCTTCGATGCTTTGATGCTTCGGATCATCACATACAATCAGGAAGAAGCTTCAGAGGCTTCGCAAGGCTTCGTTCGCCCATCACTAGTGTGCACCAAGGGGCCAGGCTTCTCTCCTCAGAGTGAAGCCTCCTATGGCGCCATTTTGATGCTAATAAGCTATCACCCCCCGTTAGCATCCCATTCATTGCCATTCATTTTGGCGTCACTTTGACAGCCAATAACTTTACATCTGAAGCGTTTAAAGACTTCATCGTCAGTTTTCGTTCCTACCCTCACCTATGGTCAGTCAGAGGTGGTTAATGTGGCTCGGGAAAGGGAAGTTTGGGGTCCCCTGCTGGAGCTGCTCCCCCCGCGACCCGACCACGGATAAGCGGACGACGATGGATGGATGGATGAACTAGCATTTAAGTTAGCAATAATTAGCCTGTGACTATGTTATCTCTTTACATATACCTACGCTCTCCGTCTCTGCAAGATTGGGAATGATTGAGATTTCTCTTGGCACAGCTACCCGAAGACTTACAACTTGCAGACACGTTGGTCACGTCACATCTACGGCGGGAAGCTCAGTTTGCAGCTGCGCAGTAACGCTCGGCTATCACCGGAAAAGTGCTGGTAATAGACTTCACTTGTCTCCGTCAAAAACAGCGGAGTGACTGGGTCCATATTATATAGGTCTATGGTGTGCACCCCATGTAGGCTGAGTGCTTGGAAGTGGCATGGGGTCGAATCCAACCCGGGGCCCTTTGCTGCATGTCGGCCCCAAATCTTTAAGTTAGTGTCTTTGCAAAAGTATTTAATTGTAATGACGCCTCACAGCAAGAAACATACATCACAGAAGGAGTTTTGCATGTCAAGGCATGCTTTCTTATGTTAGTAATGGCACTTTCCGTAGCAGCAACTTTCGTGGTGGTTTGCAGCAATGGAAAAGTCTTGTAGTTACACCTCGCTTCTTTTTTTTTTTTAGTCCTGTGGGTTCAAATAATCAACCACGGCATTGAACTGCTGGCACAAGAGTAATGTGTAGACATATTCCTTTGTAGTCACAGTAATCTTTTAAATGAATGCTCCCAGAGGCACTGCATGCAAACAAAAATAATACTCCAAACAAGTTTATAGGGATACTGTTGATGACAAAAATGATGTTCTCTGCAAGTTCACGCCAAGTGATTCATGTGAACTTCTTGTTTTCTTCAAGGCTTACATGGATCTGAAGGGTTATAAAAAAAAAAAAAACTGCAAGCTAGGGCTCATCACATCCTGGTCGGATCCAGAAGCGTGGCCACAGGGGCATTGGCTAACTAAGTGGGGGGAAAGTTTCCCCTAGTTGCACTGACTTAGGGTGGCAGATGGGCTATTCTACCAGCTACCACACCACATTCTATTCTCAAATGTAGTGCTTTAAAGTTTATATTTATCAGTTAGGCCTACTTTTGCAAATGTTACTGTTACTTTTTTTAAATGTTACTTTTCACAATCTACATGATCCACATCCGTATGTCTTTTTACTCTGTTTCAGACTCTCAGGGTTGCACAGCATATGATGTGGTCATCAACCAGGAGTTCTTCCAGAAGTGCCAGGTGTGTGTGTGTGTGTGTGTGTGTGTGTGTGTGTGTGTGTGTGTGTGTGTGTGTGTGTGTGTGTGTGTGTGTGTGTGTGTGTGTGTGTGTGTGTGTGTGTGTGTGTGTGTGTGTGTGTGTGTGTGTGTGTGTGTGTGTGTGCGTGCGTGTGCGTGCGCGCGCGCGCGCGTGTGTGTGTCATATTTGTACTCTTGGGGTCTACAAGAATAGGGTTACATGCTATGTTAAAAAAATCATATTTCTCTGTCTGAGCTCTTGGGCCGCCTTCCTGAAAAGCCCAGTCTGCTCCGATTCGTCAGCTGGCCCTCTGTTGTGATTGGTCAACCAAATTCAAGCAAGCCACTGGGCAGACTATTCTTGCTCAGGTTGCACTAATGGGCAGCACATATGAAAAATTGCGCTGGCATTCTCAATCACTGACATCACTAGTTAAAGAACCCATGCCATGCTGCTTTTTTGATTCTTTTATATAAGCCTTAGTGGTCCCCTAATACTGTATCTAAAGTCTCTTTCCCGAAATTCAGCTTTGGTGCAGAATTACAGTCACTAGAGCCAGTCCCACAATGACCTTTCTTTAGTATGTGCCATTTCTGTGTCTGTAGCTATTGAGGAGGAGAGAGGGGGGCAAGGTGTTGTTTGCAAGCCATGATGTCTCTCTCTCAGGGGTTGGCCAAATTCTCTGAGCGGGCAAAGCAGAGAAAGGGGAGGTAACCTTGCTTGTTATGACCTCATAAGGAGGAGATTCCAGAACGGCCCTGAGCTTTCATTTTCTCTAAGGCAGAGCAGGGTATCCAGGGCTCGGTTTACACCTATCGCCATTTCTAGCCACTGGGGGACCATGAGCAGGCTGGGGGAACTCATATTAATATTAAAAACTCATAAAGTGACATTTTCATGCCATGGGACCTTTAAGGAATTTCAGGATAGATCATATTCACAATATATTAGAATATTATGTGAATGCGTGCTTCCATTCAGAGGAAATTTGATTTATTACCGTAGCAGTAACTGCAATAGTACGCTGAATTAAAAAAATCTGAAATTTAGAAAGTCTGTATGTTGCAATATCTGTGTTGTGCTGATCTTCTGTGATTTTCTACACTTAAACAACAGATGCCAATACTTATATCCTGTTAAGCCTCCTGTTGGCTGTGGTATAGATGCTCGTGAGAAGAAACAAAAGTCCTAACCTTCCAATGTGTAACAATATGAAATGTGTCTTTGTGTCTTGTAGATGGATCCCTTGTTCCAGCAGTTTGTTATCCTGGTGTCTTTAGAGGGTTTGGAGAACAAATACAATCTGGAGCTAAGTAGAGGTGTGTGTGTATGGTGTGTGTCTCTCTGTCTCTGTCTGTCTGTCTGTGGTGTGTGCTTGCGAGCAGATGTTGATTTTAGTTTTTGTGTTTCTGCAGACTGGAAGGTGCTGAAGAACAGAAAGTTCTTGGGTTCTGTTAGCGAGCAAAACATCCGGACGAAGAGCAGGCCGGTGATTCAAGAGCTGCAGCCTCAGTACGTCCCTCTGACTCTCTCTCTCTGAGTGACAAAACATGAGTGACATTGGGAGCCTGTTGCAGGGTTCTTTTTTTTCTATCAAGTCATCTAGAGAAAAGAAACAAATATGCATACTGACATCTTTTTCCACAAACACAGTAAACAGTTTCAAAGGATATTCTGTGGTGTTAAATTATTTTGGAATCTAACTTCAGTGAGGGTCAGTCAGACACACGTCTTTTAAAACTTCCAAGTTTCTTTTTGTAGTTTCTTTCACCTTATAAAATGAACTTTAATCAGATAAAGCTCATAAAATCATGATACTTACACTTACTTCCTGCAGGGCTCATGTGATCTTTAAAGTCTATAACAATACAAAGACTATTAGATCATAACTAGTCTGGGAATTTCCAGTGTATTGACTAATGCCACAGGCTGAAACATGTAAATTTCTCTTAATTTGAAAAAGTTAACGAAAACAGCACGGAGCAGGGTGTAGGTGAGTCCCATGAATTGTATCACACGCTCCTATCTCCCACTTTATGTCTCTTCTCCTACAGGGAGAGCTCCACTGTTACAGCCAAAAGGTAAATCTCCTCTTATCTGCCTCTTTGACGTATTATTCAAAGTCAGAGCAACTTGTGAGACAGGTTTATAGCTTTTACCACTGTTGTTTTTCTTTGTGTTTCCAAATCTGCTTTGTCTTTCTCCGTGTCTGTTTTTAATCTTTTCCACTTCCTCACCGTCTCCAGACCAGAGTTCACCTTGCTTGTGGAGCCTCCTGCTGGTGATCCAGAGTACCTCATTGCAGAAATAAAGCTACCCGGAGTGGTGAGACATACAACACACACATACAGTACCAGTCAAAGGTTTGGACTTTTCTTTCTTATTCTTGGAAAGTGTGTCCAGACCTTACCCAGCCTGTTACTGTACATAAACACACTCTTGTCTGTCCCCTGTCTTCTAACCTTATTTCTTTCTTTCTTCTAAACCATTCCATTAGGAAAGTTTGACTTGGAAGCAGTATATAAAGGCCTAAAACCAATAACACATAGGACAAAAAGGAACACACTGTTCAGTGATTTTAAAGCACCAGTGTGTAACATTTGTAGTTGTTTATTATCAAAATCTGTATAGCCCTTCACAAACTTGTCCTTTTTTATGAATATTGACCACCACCATCAACTCCAAGTATTCCTATTGGCTTGAAATTTTACATTTGCGCTTACATGAACTGGGGTAGATGCTCCATAGCCATCCGCCATCTTGAAATATGGTAGCCCGTAAGGGACATACAGGCTATACTGCTCCACATTTCACGCTTTTCACTCAGTGGCACTGACTGTGACGTATGCCAGGGAGGGAGGGGGAGAATATTACGTGCCACTCACTGCCGGCAGATTTGAAATCCTGTTGTGTCTATTATCGAGGACATGTAACTGAATCGCCGAGGAAATTAAAACGACAACGTGACAGGCAAAGCAACAAGACCAAAGTTAAAATTGTTGTGGCTTTTCCAAGATGGAAACAGCTGATGAGGAGCAAGGATTTTAAGTTGAAGTTGCCTACTTTCTTCTCGACAGGTAATTCTGCCTGTTTGTGTAAAAGTTTTATAGTTGCTATTTGCTTGGCTAAATATAGCACAGTTGTGTATAACGCTAGAACGACGTCTAGGATACTTTTCCTCGTGTCAATGATGAAAAAGGATTGTCTACCTTGTAACATAAACGTAATCATATGTGCCGTGATTTCCCTGGCAGACAACTCACGTCATGGATCTGTAACAGACTAGCTACAGCTAGAACAGCTGCGTGTAAACGATGGAGACACTAAGAGATCATTTCAGTTTCATTGACATTGTTCATGCTGCTCAGAGAAATATATTAAAAACACAAACCTCCGTTGCTTCTCTCCTACGCTGTAAACATCGCCTTACACAATTAATCTGGTACAATATACAGAATAACGATAGCACTGATACTTTACTAACATTAGCTTGCATATGTTTGGGAACCTGATAGCTGATGTTAGCAATGAAATGGTTCCAAAATAACGTCAAACTATTATTACACTGGAAGGGACACTCACGGACGTTTTGTCACTAATTTCGGGTTCGGCCACCGTAGGAGTTATAACGCACTCGGAATGGGGGGGGGGGCTAGAAAGTGAAATTCAGTTGGTTGTCATATACAATTTCACCGCTAGATGGGAGAAATTCTTACACACTGGGACTTTAAGTTTCATATTGCAACTATTTGGGAGATATTTTGTGACACTGCACAAAGTGCAAATTCCGAAATCTCCATGTGCTGCCTTCACTACAGTGACACAACCGTTGAAAATCACAGCCGTCAATCATGACGTTACACCCCCTTTTTATAGCGTCATAAAACTACTAAAAACCAAACTTATCAGAAAACGATGCATAATGAATACTGTTGGAATACTATTCCTTATTTCATTGGCTATTTGTTTTTTGGGGGGTAATGCATATGTACAAAACAAAAACCAAGCATTTGAATACTGATTTGGACGTTGATTACCATGATAACGTTCGAAGCATTTGGGTGAGCCCTACAGGTGACACTCCATCCATCATTCTATAGAGCCCCTACTGAGTTTCCCTCTTACTTTTATTCTTGTCAGGTTAAAATATCAATTTTAGAGCCTTGAAAAGGACAGTAAATCCTCAGGGCTTAAAGTATTCCAATCATATGAGAGGAACACAGCTCTTAAATTACTCGGGCCTGGTGCTGGATTTCTGGCATATGACTGTTTTAGAAAAATAAATTAATTAAAAAGTCCGCATGGGATTTGTTTTTAGGGTAAGGCTATTTGCACCCCTGGTACAATTAGCAGTGTATGCTATTTGTACCCTGGTGCAATTAGAAATGAATGCTATTCGTACCCAGGTGCAATTAGAAGTGCTATTTGTACCCTGGTGCAATTAGAAATGAATGCTATTCGTACCCCGGTGCACACAGCAATGTGTTCTATTAATACCCCGTCTGGTGCAAATATCAATGATGTGCTATTTGCACCTCTGTGCATTTACATTGGCTTATATTTACACACAGTTATCCATACGACTCGTGTATTACACCTTTTTGGAATATTATCGTTGCAGTGTCCAATATGGTTACCCTAACCATAACCAATCCCACTAACCTAACCCACCCAAACAGAGCAGACAACGAGTACTAGCCATTCAGGGATGAGTGCCATAATGAATATTTATGAGTCTTCCCCCACCACCATGACTTGCGCAATGGCATGCAAATTATCCAATCCAAAATAAAAAAATTAAGATAACCTCACCGGGGAGTCGAACCCAGGTCTCCCATACCACAGCTCTGCGTTAACCACTCAACTAACAGTTCTTGTGAAGTGAAGGATGACTGTTGGTGTCTTCAAGCCTCAGTTGCTAGGTAACCCTACTGCATACAAAAAGTCGGTAGCCTACTAACTAACAAAGCAACGGTTGTATGCTTTCACTGAAGACAGAAAGTGCAACTGTTCCGCTAGAAATTCAATTGTTATAAACTTTAGAGACAAAACTTTCTTAATATGCCCGTTTCTGCTGTCAGGGAAGATGAACGTCGGCCATGATTTCGGCGCACGTGAGTAACGTGTTTTTGTTGTCACAGGGTGTGAATAGCTCAGCTGTGTGGCCGAGGCTATTCGTACCGGGGGTGCAAATAGACACTCCGTTGTTTTTAATGCGCTGGGTTTAACCAATCATCGAACTTCCACCTACCAATGAAACGAGTTCTAGCCAATCAGATGCCGAAAAGCGAGAGTGCGGTGTGGTCTCCCGGAGACCGTCTCCGTGGTAATGTGGCAAAAAAAAATGGAGGCAAAGTTTATCAAACTTGGAACATGTAGATACAGCTTTAGTTGAGAAAGGAGTTAAAAACAAATGGCGCTGGGCATGAATAGAGGACAAGAGGAAAAGGGTGGAGACAGGAAGCCGTTTAGCACTTTGAGGGAGCCGGTGTTATGTGCCTTCTGGTTTTTCCCATAGACAGTTAAAGAAGTGGACCAACAGATCCCATTGCTCTGGACGGAGACCATTGAAGGCTATTAGAAGTTTTTTTCCGGTGATGGCTGAGCGTTACTGCACAGCTGCAAACTGAGCTTGACGAAGTAGATGTGACGTGAGCAACGTGTCTGAAAGTTGTAAGTCTTCTGGTAGCTGTGCCAAGAGAAATCTCAATCATTCCCAATCTTGCAGAGACGGAGAGTGTAGGTATATGTAAAGAGATAGATAGGCACAGGCTAATTATTGCTAACTAAAATGCTAGTTAACATTAGTTAAAACTTAAACAGCTAATGTACGTCGAAACTGCCTGCAAGCTTCTCCTGTACTATACAGTAATTCCTCTACTATGCGACAGTAAGTCGCGTGGTAATGACACAATCGTTAGCCTATTTTTACAAAAACGTCTGTTACGGAGCCATAAAGTGAGATACAAGGTAATGGAGCCTTTTATACATTGTCGTGTTTCTTTAGAAATAAACAATGTACAAATAAAGTCTTCAAACGATTTAGATGTAAAGTTATTGGCTGTCAAAGTGACGCCAAAATGTGCTTCGTAGCATTAAAATGGCACCATAGCGTTTCCGCTCGGTGGAGAGAAGCTTGCCCCCTTGGTTTTTCCACCTGCTGGTTTCCGAGCCTGTCCAGATGCCTTGTAAACCTATCGGGCTACCCATGTCGACAGATTCGCTACATATTCATAAACATTTTACTGGCCTTTGCATGTCGCACCTCAATATAAACTGAAAATCTGAGCACTACATTACTACAACATTCTAAAGCGGGGAAAATGTGTTTTAAAAGTAATTAGGATGATTTGTGTCGCGCTGGATTCAAACCTTCCTCAGAAAAAATAACAACATACAAGCCCACTTCACTCTCCACCCTACTATCAGTAATCACATTACTTTTTTGGACATGACATGACAGTTTTATCTCAGTAGGCCATGAATCATTGTTTATATGAGTATTACGAAACAACAGGTTACCTTGATTTAGGCTTAAAAACTTAACTATATCATGCACTCTAACCTTCTGCTACACCTCTGCACTATCCGTGTACAAGGATTTGCCATACATTATACAAGGCAAACCGCTACAACAAGTTCCTGGTTTCATGAAAAGATGCAGTATTTCTATTGACATGGCTCAAATACCTACATCTACGTTTCCAAAGTTATACAACGCCATGTTTACGTCAGAAGACAAGTGGAGAAAAATATTTAACCAATAAAGGATTTGAAACCCCTGCTTTTCATTTGATAACATTAAGCCTTACCACGTTCACCAATATTCCCATACACTGTCTTCCAGCCTCATTTATCTACCAATCACGTAAGCACACAGAGCTTATTCTGAATTGGTCTGAAACAACTTGTCTGAATCAATGGTGTACTCTTTAGAGTGTTGAAAATAATGTTCACCTTTCATCGTACACCAATTTCAAACTATTTTCAAATTTCTTAAACAGAACTTTGTATTTTAGAGGTTTCAAATACTTATCTTCCGTCGTAAACATAATGTTGTAGGCTACTGGAAACGTAGATGTAGGCATTTAGCCATGAAATATTGGAGAGCAAAGCGGGCTGTTACTTTTGCTGAGGAAGGTTCGAATTCAGCGCGACACGGATCATACTAATTACTTTTAAAACACATTTTCCCCGCTGTAGAATGTTGTAGTAATGTAGTGCTCAGATATTCAGTTTAGTACAGTTTATATTGAGGTGCGACATGCAAAGGCCAGTAAAATGTTTATGAATATATAGCGAATCTGTTGACGTGGGTAGTGTTGTGGAAATTATCTCGGTTCAACACGGTGTAAGTAAATAAAAGGTTTAAAGCTTGTAGTGAAACAAATGAAGACCATTGAGCAGAAATCAAAGTCTGGTTATTGAGTGTTTATTCTCATTGATCAATGGAGAAACGCTGTAACACATCCACCTCGGTGGCTATGCAAGAGCGCTCTCAGTCTTTAACTCACAGAAAACCAACATATAGAGAATCAAAACAAATGGTGACAGCTTTCCTTCCCCCCCCCTCATGGATCTTACAAAGACCCAGTTACACAAACAAAAAGCAAAGAGTCATGTCATGCCTTTTGGCCCAGTCAAACCCAAGTCATAACACCTTTCCTTGTATCAGCTGCCGGGGAATAGAAAACTGTTTTAGAGACACTGTAGGATATTGTTTACGGTGTCTAATCTAAACTTGTTCTAAACACACGTCAGTAAAGACCTTGCGAAAAAGACACTTCAGTCTTCAGTTAATCAAAGTTTATAGTTTTAGCTGTTCATCTGTTAGAAACCTTTTTCTTAAGTTAACACATACAGTAATCAGATAAATCCTAATAAAAGAATGTGCTTTAGAAGTATTTTTGCCATTACATTTCACCCTTTTGATTAAAAAATAATCCCATAAACAAAAATTACTTTAAAGATTAAAGCACTTGGCCATATAGCTATATATATACATATATTACAAGTGGTCTTTGAGGAGTACAAAATAAAAATCCTCTGTGTAAATCAGGAATAATAAAAATACAAAAATAGTCTGTAATCAGAGCATAAGCTTAAACCCTCTGTGTGTCTGAACCTATCCATGTGTACAGGGAGTGCAAGTGTACCCCTCCTGGTAATTGAAACCAACCCGTCATGACTCCACAACTCCTAGCATTGAGCAACACAAATATAATCATTACAAGAAAAATACAACAAAATGAAACAAATAATGAGGATTATACTGCACCACTGTCTGTGTCACTGGAGCTATCTTTGTACTTAAGCACTTGGAATAACTCAGTAGAGTCTTCAGCAGTCTGCAAGGCCTGGTATTGGATCATACTTGTCATGAACAGAGATGAAAACATTTTCCTGATTAGTGGGATGATACAGCAAGCAATAATCAAAAAGCCTACTAAGAATGTGATCACGGGAGCTATGAATCTCACCACCCACGCTTTCCAACCCCCGCCAAGTAGCCATTGTTCCAAATCCCAACCGGACGTGTCAGCCGAGACGTCGCGGGATTTGAGATCTGTCAGGAGTGAGTTGAGTTGATGAATAGTGTCAGTGATGTTACCTTCAATGTCTGGAATGTAGGTGCAGCAATGTGTACCTATGATGTGGCACAGGCCCCCTTGGGCAGCTAATATCAAATCGAGCCCGATCTGATGCTGAAGCAGCATGCTACGCATTGCTCGCAGGACTGGAGGAAATTCGTTGAACCCTGTAATTAGAGTCGCAGTCAGATTTTCGAGGCTCTCCTGAATGTGGTCGATATTGTGAGCATTATTGACCGCACCCCACCATGGAAAAATCCCCGCAACAAATTTACTCCCTGGCCCCGTTACCTCTCGCTTCCCTCTAACCCCTCCGTGTGACATCGGCATGTACTGAGGATAATGGTGTGTTGTGTGTACAAGAGAAGTCATAACAGTAATGGACGGTGACAAATAGATCATACTACATCTTCCAGCCCATAAGGGAGTCAAAATCTGATACCACTTATCTCCCCAGATCCAAACGTAACTCACCAGTGACCCTGCACCAGAATCATCAGGCCAGCGCATCATGTGAGTTAGGGATGTGTCTAGAGCAGAAGCATTCAGATGACCTGCTGTAGAGTGTAGACATGGACTAATGTTATATTCACCGGTCGCACATGTACAGTTTAGAGTCAGTTGGCAGCCCGCATTTGATCCCAAATAACGAGAACCTTTTCGCTGAGCTCTCTCAATGCAAAGTGCATGTTTCAGATTTTTCATTAGACTAGGATGAAATTGGCCTAAGCTGTCTGAAAGTTTACCCTCTTTTGCGGTAAGCATAGTACCATTAGGAGCGCGCACAGTGCGATTTGCAAAACTGAGCACAAGGTGCTGGTTGAGGTTAGGCAGAGTAAAATTGGCCCCCCTCCTCTCTAACATCTTTAAGTGCTGTTAGCGCGCAGATGGCTTCCTTTAAAGTCAAAGGCTGGGGTTTTACTGGAGTCGCTTGTTTTTGTGAGTGAGGAAAAAGTGAACAAACATAACATAAGTGATTGTAACCTGAGTCACGCGTGAATTTCCTAACTAAACCTAGCCAGATATTAGTAGAAAATGCATCGTCAATATTAGCCAAGGAAGTCCATTGATTTGTCATAATTTCAAGCGTTTCGGTCAAAGGTTGTCTATGTGGAATGTCAGATATGGGCGATGGAATTATTTCTATATAAAACATGTATATAAATATATGTATAATATGCATATAAAGTATGTCTTTCACCTGTGTAAACATAGCATATGTAGATTTCAGCTCGCCCACCATGTAACCCCCCTTCCCTACACAAGAAATAGTCGCAAGGGTTAAGCATGCAAGTAGAGGTCATATTAGCCATTACAGTGATATTTGATCTACCGTACTTATTGTAGTGTGAGCGCCATAGTTCTCTGGAAGTGTCATCTGCCGAGCGCATCTCGCGGCGTTTTCCCCCCTCTGTGCTGCATGAGTGACTTCAATGTGTGTGGGTGTGGCAGTGGTATTTGGGAAGGTTTTGTTAGCAGAGGTCATTACGTCAATCAATTGTTTATCATATCTTTCTAATATCACAAACGCAACCACCACAAATGCAGTAACAAAACATAAAAACACCACAAACTCTGAACCCCCGAATTGTCGTGGAGGGTACCATTTCCGTCGTTTCCGGTCTGACTGCTCCATTTGTCGTTTTTCTCAACCACCAATTGTGTCGTGGAAACAAAAGTGGAAAGAAAATACACTTTCCTCTGAAGCCTCAGAGAAGTCAAACAGTCTGTCAGTACCTAAACTGTGTGTGTTTTTTATTGCTGAACAGAAGTGCAGAGTGAATTGTTCCTTCAGTATTCAGCGTCACTGTTGTTTCCTGCAAAAAGTTTAATCAGTGGCCATACCAGTTTGTAGGTCAATCTTTCACTCTTTGATGCAAGGTGAAGTTATCACCCTTTTCCCACGCAGTCTTCTCGTCGGTTGCTGAGAGTAGCACAGAATCGCCGTCTGTCAGGCTTGCTCTCAGTTCTCCCCCGTAGGCGACACAACGGAAAGTGTTGTCGCTTGATGTGAGTTATCGCAAACCCAGCTGTAGGTTATCGCAACCCTAGCTGTAGGTTATCGCAAACCTAGCTGTAGGTTATCGCAAACCTAGCTGCTCCTCTCCGGATCAGGAACGCTGCTCCTTTCTGGGTCAGGAACCTGCTTGCAGTGTGTGGCGTGAATCCATGTGGCTCTCTCTGCTATCTTCTCTGCCGTGGGTGTCCATTCTCCTCCTGCTGTCCTTCACTAGCACCAAGTCTCCTGGTTTGAGTTGATGCAGTGCCCATTCCACTTTCCTTGGCAAGTCTGCTAAAAACCCTGGAAACTCATGGTAGAGAGAGTGCAGAAGAAAATTGTACACACCATTTCACCTGTCCTTTTCGCACTGAGCGGTGGAGGGAAGATGTCCTATCCCTAAAGATGTTTTTGTTACTCTTAAAGGTTGTTTAGTGCAAGTCAATCAGATTTAGAAAAATACAAAGACTGTATTTAAAATAACTAAGGGCTGGGAAAATTAAAAATGAACACAACAATGTTTTGGTACCGCATGACTATCATAGACATATCAATTATTTAGTATTTGATCTTAATTATGACTCCTCAGAGCTGTCAGTGATGATGGTACTAAAAGGTTTCCCCATCACACTATCCTATTTTAATAATATTTTGAAGCCAACACTACAAACTTAATTATGAGCATTTTATTAGGCCTTTAATGTTGAAAAGATGCGAGTAGTGATGTCATTTAAAGCTACAGCTAGCTGGCCACTTGGATAAAAACATCTCAATATTTGTTTAAACCAATCAGATCATTTGTGGAATCAAATCCACCTCCCTCTGTCTCTTCCTGGTGTTCCTAATAGCATTAGGGAAAACTTTCCCATATTTCAGCTAATTTTGCATTACTAAAATATGTTCCTGAAAGGATTTTAGGTGAGAAATAGGCAATGAACTAACAGAATATTGATCATTTTTTATTCAATTTGACATTCAGTTTTACTGCAGTTCATGAGCAGTCATTTGAGACTATGCAGAGATTCCTCGGCTCTGATTGGTAGTTGTTCTTGGAAACTTAAGAAAACAGAGGAACATTATCTTTTCACAGACTGTCTGTGTAATGTGCTACTGTTTTTAGTCTAAACAAATTACCTACTGAACCTTAACTGTTACTAAAATTTACTTAAAAATCCAAATGATGTGAACACTTTATACTTTTAACTTCTTATTTATGAAGCTACTATTATCCCTCCTGTTTGAGGCATGTAAAACACATGACTCAAACACTCAGTATATATAAATAATGTTTTAGTGGTTTCTATACCAACACTGTCCTGTCTTACACAGAAATACCTGTATAAAAGCAACAAAAGTTAAAACACCAATCACCAAAACAAAACGTTTTCAACATCATGTTAATAGTTTAAACAATTTTATCATATAGTAACTAAAATGCAACCAAAATCTATAGTGCAGTTCTGCTGAAATCTCACTAGAGTACAATATTAAATGCTGATAGAATCTAATCTCTAAAACCCCGAATCAGTTTCAATATGGTCTTAACCAAGAAACTCAGATAAACCCAACAAAACTATGTAGTTTATCTTATGTATCATGTTTGCAACACAAGGTAATACTAATTAATAGCATAGTCACAATTTAAACTAAGCACTGAGTACTGCAGTCCGTTTATCCAATTTGTATCTTGAAATCATATCACATTGTAACGATCTATGACAAGAACGTGTATCAAAATCATCATTGCTGAACCTAAATTCGAAATCCAAATGTCTCCTTCCCCCACATGCACAACTCCTCCCTCATCTTATCTTTGGGTATGTGTGTGCGTGTGTGAAAGCCCCCACCTTAGCTGCTCCCTGTAAGGAAAAGAAAACAAACCCTCCTCCTGTTGCATTGTAACACACATGTATTCAATGCCTGTAAGAAAATGTTGTTCCGAGCAATCCTGTCAGCCAAATAAATGGTTTTAGCAGCTAATTGACTTGTAGGTATATTGGAAAGACAGTTCAACAATGATAATACAGTAATAAACATGTTTCATGTACCAAAAAGTCCCAATTTAGTCTTACCCCAAACTATATGTCAGATCACAGTGATATCTAACTGTTTTTAGCAAAAACTCCAAGGTTCTCTCTATCTAAAAAAATCTTTGTGTGCACACCGTTAATTAAAATATGGTTAAAAATGACTCCCACAGCCAATAAGGAGTTAAGAACGAGAACCTGTACGGTTACATCGATCGCTTCCTGTTTTATCGGATACTGATGTTTTTGAGGCCGGTAGTCGGAGCGCCGTTTTTGATGACCACAATTTTCCCTCAGAAGCAACGCGGTACCCTGAGGAAAAAAATTGGTGAAACATCAATTGGAAAAAGCGTTATTTTTACCATGGAAAAGTGTGTGTTAGGCACAGACTTCACCCAAACGGTGAACACTGCAGGCCCGAACACGCGCTGTGGCCAAAGTTTTCTTCATAACAATCGGTCCAGTCAGTCAGTCAGTCAGTCATAAAAACGTCCTGATTTAGTCTCCTGATCTGTAAGAGACAAAGATGAAAAAAAAATATGAGACAGTTGAGTGAGAGATAGTCTGAAAAAACATACGTTGTTTATCAGTCAAGGTTTTAGTCATACTGCACATTTATTCTTCCAGTAGACAAGACCACTCACGCTCATTCATTAAAAATGTCTTGATTTTTACCCCAAAAAAAAACTCTTCTGCTTCAGCTGTGACAAAAATGAAAACAAAAGAAGCACAGTGTGATTGTTATGGCTTCATGTATACCTCTGTAGGCAACAACGTACTTTCTCTCAGCCAGGAGGTTAACAGGCTGGCAAAGAGAAACACTTGAAATTTAAACAAAAGTGTGCATTTTCCAATGTGTCAAGAATAATCAGTCAAAGAATGATTTTTATCAAGACGCACAACTGGAAACATGGAAACAACCCTAATACCAAAATAGACACCTTAAGTGTCTGCCTATACGTTTACAACTCATACTTTGTAGGAAACAAAACTGAGCCTTTTTCTATTTGTTTTATGGATCCTAAAGATCAGTAATACACATAAAAAGCATAAGAGTGGTTCATTCCTTTTTTCTAGCATTTCCAGAGAGGAAAGAAAAACAACCACTAGTCTGTCAGAAAACTTTCTGATTTGTCGTTTAGTTTTACCTAAAAATAGAATTAGTAAACTCAATTTACCCAATAAGGAAATGAACAGTGAGCTGTTGTATGTCAATCCTTTTAAAACTCTAATAATTAACTTTATAACCCCATGGTGTCAAATACCAAGAATTAAGTGGGCCTACTATAACTATACACAATTAGGCATCTCTTATAGGATTTAAAAAGATCAGTATGTTGGTTAAACCTGTCTATAACAATCTTTTTACCCTATCGATTTGTCCCTAATAGCAAACAAAAAAACCTGTGTATCAGTGCGAAGCATTTCTTCATTGCATGAAGCTGTGTGTGTGTCTTTGAGTGTGTCTGTGTTACCGTCCTCAGTCAGCTTTGAGACTCAGTCAGTCAGCATGTTGTTCTCCCTCTGAGATGTTTGTGCTTTCTTCTTCGGGCAGTTACATACCCAATGTTCAAAGTCCTTGCAGTACCAACAGTGGTCTGGGTTGTAGGGCTCATTATTTCGTCCACGGTACCCTCCTCGGCCTCCTGGCCTGGCGCGACCACGCTCTTTGTGGCCGCGGCCTCTTTCGGGTCCGCGCTCCATATGTTGCCCATCAGCCTGTTGTTAACATGCAGACACACGCTTCAAACATGGTTTCGTCAAGTCTCTTACTTTGTTTGTTCTTTCTTTGGTCCTGTTGTTCCTTTCCACCTGATGTAGTGTGGACTGCTGTGGCGGTTCTGTCCGGTAGTCGGGTCTGAGGTTTTGGACGGCGGTGCACAGAAATATGTGTCCTCTTCGTCCTCTCTCTTTCCCAGCTCGTCCTTCCTGGTTGTATAGGACTGGAAAACTCAGAATATGGACTTGGGTTAGGTTGTGGAGCTGATGAGGAGGTTATAGGTGTATGTGTGTTATAGCATTCTTTCCCTGTATCTACTTCCTGCTTCTTTCATCCATACATTGAAACATTCACAATCCTTCTTAATTTGGTTTAAAACCTATTGTTTCAATCGTTTTTCTTTCTTTCAGCTTTCTCTCTGCACCTTCCATATCCTGTTTCAGCATTCTTAATTTTACAACACTAAATGAACCATTTTCTGGGGAACCATAAACCTTTTACCAATCAGGCAGACATTTCAAAACAAACTCGTCCACATTTTCTGTTCCATTCCCCCCACTATCGGGCCTGAAGGCTCTAGTGACTTTGAACCTTTGTTCCCCATTTTGAGAGAAACAAAAATTGAAGTAGCTACTTACGTACGATTGGAACCGTCGTCCCAAAAGCTCCGTTTTATTAGTAAAACAGAGGGAAAAAACCTAGACCTGTGCGTCCCTGTGCCAAGAGGCAACGCGTCTTCTCGTTTTAAGTCGACAAACCGAGTAAAATCCTGGACAGTATCTTCCCTCTCCCTGAAACTATTAGGAGAAAAAAAGAAATGTCCTGAACAGAGTCGGTCCCCAATCCCAAATATAAATCTAAATATAAATATTCAGGACTAGGGCTGTTCTCTTTCGTTTAACAGAGACGATCCCTTACTCCCAAGAACACTTAGGATCAGGGCTGCTTAAACGTGTTTAGCAGTATCGCAATAGTCCCAAGAAACTTGGTTGTTCCTTTGGTTGTTACTTAGAACTAGAGCTGCTTAGTTTTGATTAACAGAGACGGTCCCTTACTCCCAAGAACACTTAGGATCAGGGCTGCTTAATCTTGATTAACAGAGACGGTCCCTGGTCCCACTAAAACTTAGAACCAGGGCTGCTTAATCTAGTCACTCCGTTCGTGGGAAAACTTGGAAAATATGTCCGTCTTTTGCCTGAAATGCCTCCTGAAATAGTCCTTACTTTTGATTATTAAATGGTTAAAATCACCCCTTTAATAAACTAAATAAAACATAAAAAACCCAGTTTCAATTACTCAAATCCAACCCAGCCTTTGTTTTCCCTGGTCCTTAATCAATCATTATGTTTCTTTACAATTATGATTCTTCTCAATTTGTTTTTAGGGTTCGTTTCAAAGATATTGAATCTCCAATTAAATCCGTTAAAATTTGATCTTACCCGTGTTGGTTGAAATTGTTTTCCGTTCGTTTGGAATGGAGTGGAACAGTCGAGAGTCTCTCCCTTCCCTGACCTCTTTCTCTCAAGAAAACCCTTTTTATGGTCGAGGTTAGAGGCAGGAGATTAATCTCCTGGTTCGCGAGACTTCAGGGCCCGGAGAGATCTCCTCTTGTGTCCATCCATCCCGGGTTTCGGCACCAAATTGTTGTGGAAATTATCTCGGTTCAACACGGTGTAAGTAAATAAAAGGTTTAAAGCTTGTAGTGAAACAAATGAAGACCATTGAGCAGAAATCAAAGTCTGGTTATTGAGTGTTTATTCTCATTGATCAATGGAGAAACGCTGTAACACATCCACCTCGGTGGCTATGCAAGAGCGCTCTCAGTCTTTAACTCACAGAAAACCAACATATAGAGAATCAAAACAAATGGTGACAGCTTTCCTTCCCCCCCCCCTCATGGATCTTACAAAGACCCAGTTACACAAACAAAAAGCAAAGAGTCATGTCATGCCTTTTGGCCCAGTCAAACCCAAGTCATAACACCTTTCCTTGTATCAGCTGCCGGGGAATAGAAAACTGTTTTAGAGACACTGTAGGATATTGTTTACGGTGTCTAATCTAAACTTGTTCTAAACACACGTCAGTAAAGACCTTGCGAAAAAGACACTTCAGTCTTCAGTTAATCAAAGTTTATAGTTTTAGCTGTTCATCTGTTAGAAACCTTTTTCTTAAGTTAACACATACAGTAATCAGATAAATCCTAATAAAAGAATGTGCTTTAGAAGTATTTTTGCCATTACAGTAGCCTGATAGGTTTATACGGTATCTGGACAGGCACATAACACCGGGTGCTTGCTTCTGCAGCGTGTGTTCAAGGAAGATACTGTACGGCAGCAGCGGTAAGTAGGGTTGGGTACCGAAACGCGGTGCCAATAGCACCGGTTCCGACATAAACGGCAGTAACGAGATCGAATAAGAACGAAACTTTCGGTTCGGCCTGACTTTTTTTTTCAGAAGCATCGCTGCACGCGACACTATGTTACCGTTAGCTAGTAGCTGGATTAAACACAATGGTTAAAATGCTGACAGTTTACGTTAAGCAGTGTAAAGTGTGCCTGTATTTCCCTGTAGAGGATTCCAACAGCCTGCAGGCAGCTGCCGGAAAAACAACACAGACGGTGCGTTTACTTGAAACTCGCCAGCCTTGTGGTGCATTTTAAGTGGTGAAATAAGTAATTCTTATAAGTTATTGTTATTACATTATTAATCAATCATTTCATTTTGACCATATGTCCTTAGCAATAAACAAGCCGTTCTTTATGTCGCTGTCGTTTTGTACTCCTTTTTTATATTTTATATTATATACATTATATATTATATATATTTCTGTTCAGGCACCGGCACCGTTTTAAAAGTATCGATTTAGCACCGGTATCAGAAAAAACCCAAACGATACCCAACCCTAGCGGTATGAACTGATGGGTAATGTAATCCGATTACTTTTTTCAAGTAACGAGTAAAGTAAGGGATTACAATTGCAAAAACAGTAATTAGATTACTGTTACTTCCCTGTAAGCAGGCTGCGTTACTTAACCGTGATTTTGTTGTTGTCTCGTGAGTGACAATGACGTAGGAGCGCCGTCAGTGTAAACACCGACATGTGTAGTGTTGAACAAGAGACAACGCTGTACACTCTGCGTGGGAAGAAAAGTTTTATCTACAGCGAAAAAATTCCACCTCAAATCTGAGCAAGCACCTAGCAAGCCAGAACAGGAATGTGAAACTCTCTGAAAAATACCCTGAACCCCCAACTGACATGACCGCTGGGGCTACATCCAATTCCACCGGGCGAACCTCCGTGGGCCCCTTTCCTGCTAAACAGGTGAAAATAGACTTAAAAGCGACAGGACTTAGTGCCACTGAACTGAAGAAGCTCGTCGCTGGCTATATTGTCGAGGACATGCTGCCAATTTCCACTGTTGACTGTGAATCGTTCCGACGCATTGTAGAAAAAATACCGACCAAACACGGTGTCAAGCTGCCGCAGAGAAAGTCATTTGCAGGAAACCTTGAGAGAGAATACAACATAATGGACGCTAATTTGAAGGCTGCACTCGGAGATGTAGACTTTGTTTCCACCACTGCTGACATGTTGACGGTGAATAACAAAAGTTTTATGGGTGTAACAGTTCACAGGTCGTGCATCATGTTTTTGAAAAGTAACTTAGTAAAATAACTAGTAAAGTAACTAATTTTGAAAATAATCAGTAAAGTAACTGGATTACTTTCTTGGAGAAGTAACTAATTACTAATAACTTGACCAACACTGGCGGTAAGAAAGTGCTTGCTAGTCATTAGATGCTAGTCACAAAGCTTCGGTCCGTGCACTCTGTCATACGAGTACGTTACCAGCAACGACCGTTACCGCTGCGACTGCGCCTTCACTGACCGACCGTGTTTGTGATACAAACAATGCGTGTGTGCACGTTCATAGCGGAACCTATCTGAAGCCCAAACTACCTTGACAAAGCTGTCTGTTTGGAATCAGTTATTTAAACATAACGGCCTTGTCCCAGAGTTTAGACGTCTAGTTATATGAAAAGCTAAACAATGCTAAGTTTTTAATAAATGATCATGAAACAACTAATGTCAACATGGACAAAATCATGAATGTACTAATTCGCTTTTTTGATGATGACCTGGCCAAAGTAACAACACATCTAGAAAGTTTTGTTTTCACAATGATTCATTGTAGGATTATGATATTATTGCAATATGTAAATCTACATTGACTCTTAATTTAACATATGGTTAGAAGATGTAAAAATTTATCCTAAACGTTTTACTTCTAAAAAATTATGGCTTTTATTATTATTGTGTAATGTAAGAAGGACTTTAATTGTTTTGCCAGTCAAATTAACTTTAATGAGTGCATATTGAAAATCACACTGTGGACCCTCAGTTCAGATAAAATGTTCTCATTGCCAGTCCATGCTGTATTAATCCATGTAAAAAAATACAGTCAGACGAGCTCCTTCAGCATATGATGTTGTCATGTCAAGTTCTACGTCACCACATCTTCTGCAGTACATGATTGATAGATGCAGAGACAGTGAGTGTAGCAGAGCCTCAACTGGGTCAGCTTGTCTCCTGTGCAGCTGTCGTCCCGCTCTCTGCTTCTGGACGTCGGAGAGGACCACCTGGTGGTGACAGCTCGGCCCTCACTCTTCCATCTGGACATCTTCCATCCCTTCATCATCAACCAGGAAAACAGTGTGGCCCAGTACAACAACAGCACTCAGGTACAACACAGGCATGCACGCACGTAAGCATATAGTATGCTGCATATACTGCACACAAACAGGCCCAAACTGATGTTCAACAGCATTGTGCACTGACACTCGGATAACTTCAGATTATGATGCTGGAAGTTATGTCTCCATCGCTTTATAAAGTGGATGCTTTTTTGTTAAAGATGTTAAAAAAGAAAAGAAAAAAGAAAACACAATTACCTGTATGTGGAATATGTTTAAATGCGCAGAAACATTTGAACATCAGCAGAAACCTTGCTGAGCCATTAAAGTCCCGGGGTTTTTAAATGAATTCAAAACTACACATTATTTCTCTTAACATACTGTACGCTTTGTCCTTGTCTTCTTTTTCCCAGATACTTACAGTCACTATGCCCGTGGTGTCTTCATGAAACTACGTAAATAACGTCCAGTTATTTATTTTTGTTCTAAAATGTCACTGTCATAATTAAAGTGTTTTTTTATAAAGTCACATTTCTCTGTGTTACTTGATTCAAGACTTACTGTATATCCCCATTAAAACAGCAGAAGGTCCCAAAGCCTGCAAAATGTTTTTGTCTCTTCTCACACTTCTGGACCTAATGTCCCAAGATGTCCCAGCCCTGTCTTGGTTGTTGTGGTTTTAAAACTGTTATTGGATGCGTTGTCAGGTAGCATCAGGGGCCCGTTTCAGGAAGGAGGTTTAACAAACTCTGAGTCTGACCCTGATCTCTGAGTTGATTTACCCTGAGATGGGAAACTCTTGAGTTTTCGGTTCCAGAACAGCTGATTTGAGTTGGTTCAATCAACTCGGAGTAGGTTCACTCAGAGTTAAGCGCATGCACCACCACAATAAAAAGGCAGCATGAATGGAGCCATGATACTACGATTCACTATGGTAACAACCACAAACAAACTGGTCGACGGAAATACTCATGCGCACACAGCGAGTTTGAACATGTATTTAGTTTAGTGCTGTCAAACGATTAAAATATTTAATCGCGATTAATCGCATTAATGTCATAGTTAACTCACAATTAATCACAATTAATCGCACATTTTTTATCTATTCTAAATGTCCCTTGATTTCTTTTTGTCCCATTATTTTTTTCTCATTTTAATGCTCTTATCAACATGGAAAAATGGATCGGCTTGCTTTGTGCAAATGTTTTTTTTATTGAAAACAACATTGGCATATACGTAATGTTCAATTTCACACTAACATTCACACTTGAAGCTAATAATCTTTCACACAATGTAACACTGTTACCTCGATTTACCATTGCATGGCTGAGGCGAGCATGTTCGTCTGGTCGTAGCAACTGCCGTAGTTTAGTAGCGTTGCGTTTCCCCATAGACAGTTTCCCCCTTTCTTTAACTGTCTATGGTTTCCCCCGACTCATTTCCTGGTTGTCCTTCTCCATAAACAACGTAAAATCAAGGAGAGGGGTAACTTTTTCTGCGACAGGTTTCCCACCGTGGTCAGAAAGAACAGGGGAGACGCTTTGTTTTGCTCTCTGATTGTAGAGTCGCTACTCGCTCCGAAGCTAACGTCACGAGTCTACTAGCTACGCGGCTCGCAAGCCCAAACAAGTGTGTGCAGCCGTGGTGTGCCCGGGTGTGCCTGTTTTGTTTCCGAGCTAGATCCAAAAGAACGTTAATCTCGCGATACAAAAAATTGATGCCGTTAAACTGGGTTTGCGCTAACGCCGTTAAT
The DNA here is from genome assembly GCA_023631565.1 of Gymnocephalus cernua. Classification (NCBI taxonomy): domain Eukaryota; kingdom Metazoa; phylum Chordata; class Actinopteri; order Perciformes; family Percidae; genus Gymnocephalus; species Gymnocephalus cernua. The sequence goes on along the minus strand of CM042441.1, from coordinate 25,741,664 downwards.
AACGCGTTTAACTGACAGCCCTAATTTAGTTTAAAAAAAAAAAGCAACACTGTTACACTGCTGCTGTAAAATAGCGAGAATTGGTGTGGAAGAAAATTGTTGCTCGAGTCAATGCGTAAGCTCTAATATAGTGTATTAATTTCATATTTAATCAAAGGTAACCTATAATATTACTGGTGAAAACTGGAATGGTAGTAGGCTACACCTATAATTTCATTTAGGTGCAATCCTGCAGGCGAAAAAGTAAACTAGGCTACTACTAATCCCATTCTGAGGTTGCAGCACCATCATTAACAGAATTATGATTTACAATCATTTATTTCTTTTTAATGTCTTACTGGTTTGTGTCCAGGGACTCTACACTCTGTTTAAAACACGCTTAAGAGCGAGTCACACTCTTCTGACGGCGCTTTGCTACAGTGGCTTTACTAATATGCTCCGCATCACTAATGTTGTAAAAATAACTGCCATTTGCAAAAAAACTAGGGCTGGGCAATGATTAAAATTTTTAATTATCATTATCATATTAATCGCATGATTTCCCTGATTAATCCCGATTAATCGCAAATCCAATAATGAATTCAAAAGCAGTGTATAGTGCAATAATATTTTAAATGTTCTGCCATATCAACAAAAGTGTCATAACATTTGTTCTGCAAACACTTAACATCAGCATTTATTTCATACAGTAGCAGTTAAATAAAATATTTAGTGTAAATCTCAACTTAAAAATGTAATCAAAGCAAATGATGATATTTCAGACTGGAAGTACTCAGTGGAGTGGTTACAAATAACTTTGGTTCTGTCGACTGCTCCGTCTGGAAGAACTTTAAAATGGAAATGGCCATGTAAAAATTCCATACCCTTCTCCATGTTTGAGGTTTGTTTATCCGCCAATTCTTTTCTTTTCCGGTTCTTGTAAGCGCAACATTCAATAAAAGCCTGTGAGCAACAGACTTTTACAATAATAAAAAGAAATAATAAAAACTGCGTTAATGCGAGATAAAATAATTGTCAGCGTTAATGAATGAGTTAACGTGATAACCCATTAACTTGCCCAGCCTTAAAAAAAAACATAATGCGACACAAAGAATGTGCTGGGATGTAGAGCATGTCCACGATGGGTGATGTTAGTGATATGAGCACGGATAAGGTTATGTAGGGAAAAACGATACCGCTCAAATAGGTAGTTATCTGGAAATGAAAATACATCTATAGTTGGGGCCTCAATATCTCCCGACGTAGGTTTAACTCCCTGCAAAGTAATACTGCTTCTTCATATATGGGATCGTTGACAATCCATGTTTTGAGAAAAAAACATTTTATAGTCTTCCTAACATGGTTAATAAACCAACACTTCTTTTTTTATTCATGCCGATATAACAAACTGCGCTAAAATGCGCCTGATACAGACTGAATGAATGAATGAGGAAATGAAAGCGTGCTGTGTCAGAGGGAGAAGACTGAGAGAAACTTGAGGTTTATTGAAGAAAATCTGCTCCCAACCAGGTTAGGTTCACAGGCTCAGTTACCATAGTAACTGACTCTGAGGTTAAGTTGCCTCCTCTTAAGTTTCCCTAATCGCAGGGTTAACAAGAGTTTTCACTAAACCTGCTTTCTAAAATGGGCCCCTGGTTTAGTGAAAACTAGGCTTTTAATCTCCAACATAACCTGCTCCCGACCAGGTTAGGCGTTCAGCATGAGTTACCACGATGATTGAAGCCGGTAACAAGTGATCCACCTTCGTGATACAGAAAACCCTGGGTTGAACCTGAAGTTACCTCGTTAACACCAAATCTTGCTTCATAGTACAGGCCTCTGCTCCCGACCAGGTTAGGTTCACAGGCTCATTTACCATAGTAACTGACTCTGAGGTTAAAGGGATACTTCACCGATTTAGCATTCAGCTTTGTATCAGTAGAAGCCCGGTAGTATTTCTGAATGACCGTGCGTCCCTCCCTCATATCCCCCTGAGACAGGAGATATCTGCATTGGGGGGTCCGGAAAAAATCTTCCGATGACGTAAAATGACGATTTTTGCGTCATCGGAAGATTTTTTGGCCAGAGCAAAAGACTACAGCCAGTAGTAGGACCTACTTCCGCATGTTTTAAACCCGCCCATCACCCGAAGCGAGCCGATCTCAGCTGGAAAAAAACAAAATGTCAGCCATCTTGAATCCTCGCTAAACAGGGCTCTCTCTCATGGATGTATTAAGAGAACTTCTCAGCAGCAAACTTTTACAACAATTATGTGCATTCAAACTACCGCACGTGTACCACCGGGATACATCGGTACAGATCGGAGAATATGCAGGGAACGTTATTACAGACGGAATAATCGGCCCACTACGAGAGCTTCGCCTGCCACGGAGACCAGCGGTCTCGCTCGTACCCCGAGCCGGGTAGGGGACATCCACGTCGGCTAGGTGGGAAGCTAACGCTAGCCGGCCACCTGTCCCATCAATCCTGCTTGCAAGTGTCCGTTCATTAAACAACAAACTGGACTACATCCAACTTCAACGATGCTCCCAACGCGAGTTCAGAGACTGTGTTTTTTGCTTTCATGGAAACATGGCTGAACAACAGTGAACCGGACTGTCCAGCTACCAGGCCTGCTAGTCTTCCGACGATCCGAGCTAGAGATGCTCTGTATGAAGGTGGGCTGTGTTAACACAGACTGGTGCAGAAATGTGGTGATTTGTATCCAACTAACTGCTAACCGCTGGATTTTGTGACTGTTACATGGCGACCATTCGACATTCCACGCTAATTCACGGCTGTGTTTATACTCGGTGTTTACAGCCCAGCAAGCCTAATGCTAGTATGCTTAGCTGAACTTTACGGAGCCTATAATGTGTGTGTGCACTAAATGTAGCCTGTTTCGTATGTCGTTTTTATATAATGTCGTTTTCATATGTTTTAAATGTGTAACACCACTTGAGCCACGATGAAACATTGTTTCGTGTATATGGTTGAAATAACAAAAAAACACATTGAGTTGAGTCGAATGCCTCACTGTCTGTCTGTCAAGCGGTAGGCGTGGCTTGGGAGTGGACTCAAAGCAGCGAAGCGAAGTGCATTCTGGGATTTGGTGTCTTTCATCCATATGAGCCAAAAACACATTTTCTGGCTTTTCTCGGCCTAGAAGGCACCAATTACATTTTTTTTTCACATTTCTGCTACATAAGTGACCCAATTTAAAGATATATTCAGCTTTCCAGCGGTGAAGTATCCCTTTAAGTTACCTCTCTATCTGAAACAGGCTGGAGTTACCCCTCTCTCTCAGGTTTGATTAACCTCCCTTTCCCTCATCTCAGGGTTAACAAACTTTCTGAAACGGACCCCAGGAGTGTCTCTGCGTACAGCAGTTTGAAATCTGCAGACAACATGTAAAGCTTCTTACAAGTCTGCTTACAGATTACAGACACCGGTGCCTAAACAACTGGAATCTACCGGACCAAATAGCAACACGGATTTGGATGCCACTCAATGCATGCGCTGGTCTCTAATGCTCCGAAACAGACGTTAGAGGCAACGGTTACGTTACATATGAATATAACAGTATGACACAAACACAAACTCGCTGCACTACATGGCCACTGCTTGCCGTTGTCTGAAAAACAACAACGACAGGACAATGGTTCATTTACTTGAAACTGAAAAGCCTTATGGTGTATTAAAGTTATAGTAAATACCCTTTTCCATCTAGTGATTTTTTTTCTTCTCATTTAACAGCAATTAACTGGTGAAATAAGCTATTATTACATTTTAAATAAATCATTTAAATTTGACCATATGACCATAGCAATTAACAAGATGCCTTCAGACTGTTGTTTTGTGCTCCTTTTTTTTAAAGTATCTGTTCAGGCATTGTTCAGACACCAGCACCGTTTTAAAAGTATCATTTTAGCACCGGTATCGGAAATAATCCAAATGTTAACAGGTAGAGATGACACTTAAATTTAGTCAAATCCAAATATTGGCTTACTTTGATGTGTTAATGAGACACATTTTTGTATAAGGTTCTGATTATGTTTTCCACCAATAACAATCCCTTTGTGAGAGCCATTTGGGTTTGTTTATTATTTGTTGCTGTTAAACCTCCCGCCACCAGGGGTTGCCAAGTCCATTGGGTTGGACAGAGGTGATTTAATCAAGGTCCAATTGGGCACAGGTGGCAGGTGAAGGGTGACAGGTGAAGGGAGCAAACAGTTTTTTGTTATGAGAATGGAGAAGTGGAATTAATGTATTTTTGGTTTGGCATTTGCACATATAAATGTACTTTGTATGAGAAACTGGCAGACTTAAAATAAATGCCTACTGGCGATGATTGACATTGGCTCACATAGTGCACGTGTCTTGAATAGACACGTGCTCATTATCTGCTGGGCAAGGGTAGCAGACTTCTTTGAAAAGCAAAGGGTCCCTACACCATTGCCAAGCTTTTTTTATTTTTTTAACAGTGTACCGTACATTCCCACAGTGACAGTTGGAGGTTTCCCCTTATCTGCTGTTGGCCAGTTGGCCTCTGAGCAGCTCTACTGAAGCCCTGCTGAATCTCAGGCATACTGTGGCTGTCGAGGGAGGGGGAAATGCTTCTCTTTCATGTTCCACACCCAGATTGTCTACAAGCTTTAGCTTTCAGCAGCAGGGATCAGCAGAAGTACAGTACCTTACAGCAGTGGTTCTCAAATTTTTTTCAATAATGTACCCATTTCAATTGTGTTTTTAAGCCAAGTGATAGATTGACCAAACAGCCATGTAACTGAAAAACATTTAAATGCTGATGAAAAAAACTTGAAAAAGTCAGTAGATAGAAGGAAGTAAGGCAAGAATAAGTGGAAAATAGTAATAAAAACTTAGAAACCAGCGACAAAAACTTTGTAAAAAGTCGGTAGATAGAAGGAAGTAAGGCAAGAATAAGTGGAAAATAGTAATAAAGCATAGAAAACAGTGAGAAAGAAGCAAGACAAATTTCGAAAAAAGTGACCGAAACCTTGAAAAAGGCGGAATTGTTTTTGAAAAAGCAACAAAACCTTTTACGAACGTAGAGAAAAAAGGAAGGCAAGAACAGGTCGAAAATAGTGACAAAAGCGACAAAAACTTTTTAAAGAAATGACAAACTTAAAAAACAGCTCACATACCCCCTGCAGTCCTCCAAAGTACCACTTGGGGTACACAGCGGGTAAATGGCGCGATCATTTTCATAATCATGAAGCACAGCACACTCATGTTGATAGTTGACTATGCAATTTGCTAAGATAGGGATAAAGGCAGCCTAATGTGTCCTGCTCCTGGCACTTACCAGTACCTCTTGCTGATGTGAAATTAACTCTGCTGTCTGTCCCACATCATGACCAGGCTGTGATGCTCAGACTCAGCTTCCACTCTTCTACACTCTGGCTAAGTGATGCAGTGCTGCTTTGGTCGTCAAGGACTACAACATTACTGCTGCTGCTGCTGGCAGTTGCACTGCGCAGCCTCCTACTGAGCTTGAAGATGTAGATGTGACGTCTGAAAGTTGTAAGTCTTCTGGTAGCTGTGCCAAGAGAAATCTCAATAATTCCGAATCTTGCAGGGACGGGGAGAGCGTAGGTATATGTAAGAAGATAACATAGGCACAGGCTAATTATTGATAACTAAAATGCTAGTTAACATTAGTAATTAAACTTGAACAGCTAATGTAAGTCAAAACTGCCTGCGAGCTTCTCCTGCACTATACAGTAATTCCTCTACTATGCGACAGTAAGTCACGTGGTTATGACCAGTGTTGGTCAAGTTACTTGGAAATAGCAATAAGTTACTGATTACTTTTCCAAGAAAGTAATCCAGTTACTTTACTGATTACTTATTTTCAAAAGTAATTAGTTACTTTACTAAGTTACTTTTCAAACAACAATATAGCCAGCGACAAGCTTCAGCGGCACTAAGTCCTGTCGCTTTAAAGTCTATTTTCACCTGTTTAGCAGGAAAGGGGCCCTCGGAGGTTCGCCCGGTGGATTTGGATGTGGCCCCAGCGGTCATGTCAGGGGTTCAGGTTTTTTTTCAGAGAGTTTCACATTCCTGTGCCGGCTTGCTAGGTGCTTGCTCAGATTTGAGGTGGAATTTTTCACTGTAGATAAACGTTTTCTTCCCACACAGAGTGTACAGCGGACGCAGATGTTTTTGTCACCTTTAACCGAGTCAAACTCAAAGTAATGTCGGTACTTCCAAGCATTAAACGCTGCATGATCCTGCTCTCTCCTGCGCTCCATGTTGTGTTTTGTTCAACACTACACATGTCGGTGTTTATACTGACGTCACAGCGCTCATACGTCATTGTCACTCACGAGACAGTCAGTGAAACAAAATCACGGTTAAGCCTGCTTACGGGGAAGTAACAGTAATCTAATTACTGTTTTTGCAATTGTAATCCCTTACTTTACTCGTTACTTGAAAAGAGTAATCAGATTACAGTAACGCGTTACTGCCCATCAGTGGTTATGACACAGTCTTTAGCCTACTTTTTACAAAAACGTCTGCTACGGAGCAATAATGTGAGATACAAGGTAATGGAGCCTTTTATACATTTCTGTGTTTCTTTAGAAATAAACAATGGACAAATAAATTCTTTAAACGCTTCCGGTGTAAAGTTATTCGCTGTCAAAGTGATGCCAAAATGAATGGCAATCAATGGAATGCTAACGGGGGGTAATGGCTTGTTACCAACAAAATGGCTCCATAGGAGCTATGCTCTGTGGAGGCCAAGCCATGGATGTATTAAGAGAACTGGATATAGCGTTCGGCGGGAAGCCCCGTACATTCCAATGAGAGTGCTCAAAAGCGCATAAAGCAAACATGGAGTTCGGATCTTCCGCGTTGACTGGCCCATGACGTCACGAAGGACATGCGCACTAGCAACAGTTTGTTTGTGTTGTCGTAGCAACATGCTCGTTCATGAGCTTCCCTCATGTCTCTTACAAGTGGCGCACTTTTGAACTCGCCGTTTCATTGTATAAAATATTCAGTAACATTAAACATTGTGTTTTCGTTGTTCCTGATCGTTTACATGCATAGCTAAATAAACAATGGATGTATTTAGACAACCAAGCCAAGGAGATGTAATTATTATGTTATGCTACTAGCTAGCTACTAGCTAGTGCTAGCTACTAAGGTTAGCCTGCAGTTTCGTGAACAGAGCTTCTCTTAATAACATCCATGGCTTCATCTCTCATCCACGTTACAGGCTTTACAGCATACATACCATGGATGTATTAATAGAACACATGGTGAATTACAGCCATTAGCGTAAGCATTATCCATTTTTACAGCTACAGGACCACGGGAGAACAAGTCATATGAGCATGCGCAGTGCAGTCTGCCATTATGCACGTTCATCATGCCTAGTTTAATAACAAAACAAAAACAAACAAAAAAAAAAAATATATATATATATATATATACTATATTTGATGTGATTCCCTGGTTAAATAAAGGTTATAATTTCAGCGGATAATTTTTTGGGGGGTACATCAACTTAGCAGTCTCAACACTTAAAGGCTCCTTGTTTAAAACGTTACGTTTTTAAAATTTTTAACATTTACTAGTAGCCAAATCCAGAGTTATTAAACTAGGCATGATGAACGCACATAATGGACGCGAGCAGACTGCACGCGACTTGTGACTTGTTCTCCCGAGGTCCTCTAGCTGTAATAATGGATAATGCTAACGCTAATGGTTGTGTAGTGATGGAACAGGACAAGAGGCCAGTTACAAAATATAAAATGAATTTATTCACAAAGTTTGCATAGATTAAACACACTAATAGGAAAAGGCCAACAGTGCCAGCGTGGAACTACACAGTAGCTGTTATATCCGTGACATTATAATAATGAAGGAACGGAGACCGTATACCGGTTAGGTTATTTTTATTGGGTCAGAACCAAGGGGGCAGGCTTCTCTCCTCAGAGTGAAGCCGCGATGGCGCCGTTTTGCTAGCCCTGTTCCCATCACCCCCGTTAGCACCCCATTGACTGCAATTCATTTTGGTGTCACTTTGACAGCCAATAACTTTACATCTGAAGCGTTTAAAGACTTGATTTGTCCGTTGTTTATTTTTTAAGAAACACGACAATGTACACAAGGCTACATTACCTTGTACCTCACGTTATGGCTCCGTAGCAGACGTTTTTATAAAAATAGGCTAACGATTGCGTCATAACCACGTGACTGTCTCATAGTAGAGGAATTACCGTACAGTACAGGAGAAGCTCGCAGGCAGTTTCGACGTACCTCAGCTGTTTAGTTTAATTACTAATGTTAACTATCATTTTAGTTAGCAATAATTAGCCTGTGCCTATGTTATCTCCTTACATATACCTACGCTCTCCGTCTCTGATAGATTGGGAATGATTGAGATTTCTCTTGGCACAGCTACCAGAAGACTTACAACGTTCAGACACGTTGCTCACGTCACATCGGCGGCGGGAAGCTAAGTTTGCAGCTGCGCAGTAACGCTCAGTAACACTAACCATCACCGGAAAAGTGCTGGTAAGAGGCTTCACTTGTCTCTGTCAAAAACAGCGGAGTCGCTGGGTCCATCTTTATATACTGTCATTGGTCAGAACGCTCACTGAACTAGCATACACCTACAGTACTTTTCCATGTAATAACCCTGTTCACCAGTAGAGGGCAATCAATTACCAACAGATACATAAAGGCCGTTATATACTAGCGCTTCCAAAAGTGCGTGCGGAAATTGTGACATCACGGGACTGCCATGAGTATTTATACTCGCGCGTGGTGGTTGCGACACTAGTTGCAGTCTTCTCCTGAACAGCGGTGGCGCTAAGGAGCAAAGGCTACCGATGTTTTTCTTTCTAAGGACTAGAAGAAGAAGAAAAACACTGGCAGAACAGGCAGCAGCAGTGCCGTCAATGCTTCGATTTGATTCAATGAGCTACTCCGTCAGATCAAGCCTTTCATTCACAAAAAAAAAACTCATCTTAACCCAGTAAGTTTACAGGAGAGACTTGCAGTCAGTCGGCGAGTCCTGGCATCCGGTTTCCCAGGAGCTCGTTCAGGCTTTCTGTTTCCGGTTTGTCGAGCGCCGCTGAAAAAAATAGACTGGTGCGCACCCTCCGCTCGCGCGCTGAAAATCGAACGCGGCGGCCGGAAATTACGTCATTTTGATGTCACGAATGCGCGCGCCACCTCCAACGCGTCAAGCATAAATCATGTTTAACACTGCTTCTCTTTTAGCCACTAAAGCCTTTTTTAAATGCTATCAGGAATAACAATGGATTTTCATCTTAACGTCTTACTTTGTTTAACTTCTTGTTCCATATTACTGTCAAAATGGAAATAATTTGAAGATGTATTCCCACCAATTATTTCACTTAAAGGCTATGAACACTATTAAAACATTTCCTACTAAAACTTTTAACTGAAACAGATCAATCAGATCAAGCAGTGTGGTATCTCTGTGGATATCGTCGTGGCTCCGGGTTGGATGTGGGTGTCATGACTGGGGGTGCCTGTAGTGTTTGTGATGTTGTAGGTGCCGTAGCAACAGCATGTGCCGGAGTGCATGTGTATGTTTGTGGGTGATATGGTGTCATGCTTCGATCTATGTCAATGCCTTCAGTTGTGCCTTCAGTTGCCCCTGGCGTTTCAAGTGAGTTCATCACTGAAGTTGGGAGCTCTGCCCAGTGGGTCGGGTCATGGTCATTTCCACTGGCAACGGCTCAGACAGGTTCTTTGGACGACAGCAGGTGGTCAATATGAGCAGTGTGCTCTCGCACTCCATCATAAATGAGGTAGGTCACCGGCCCCAGACGCTTCACCACTGTGGCCCTAGTCCATTTCTCCTTCCCCTCACGGAAATTTCATTCAGGGCCCGCAGGAGAGAGGCAGGCCTGTCATGGTGTGTTTTCTGTTTGGCCTGCTGGGTCTCCATGAACCTGACACGGTCTGGTCAGAGAAGACTGAATCGGGTCTGCAGTCTGCGTTTCAAAAACAACTCAGCTGGCATACAGCCTGTGACAGAATGCGGTGTACTACGGTACATCAGGAGAAAGTTTGCCAGACGATGCTGTAGTGAAGGTTTGTGGCTCGCAGGATCACCACTCAGCACCTGCCTCATCAAAGATGCCTTCAGTGTCTGCACTGACCTCTCAGCTGCCCCATTCGAGGCAGGATCGTAAGCTGGAACCAAGATCTGCTTTACTCCATTATTCCTCAGGAACTGTTGGAATTCTGTTGAGGTGAATTGAGGCCCATTATCACTCACACATTCCTCTGGGAGTCCATAAGATGCAAACAGACTACGGAGGACCTCAATGGTTTTGGATGCTGTTGTTACACTCATGTGGACCACTTCAAGCCATTTTGAGTGGCTATCCACAACCACCAGGAAATGATGCTTGTCTTTTTCAGCAAAGTCAATATGGATCCTTTGCCACACTCGAGCGGGCCACTTCCAGCAGTGCAGTGGTGCTACACCTGGCATTTTTCTCACAGCCTGACAAGCTCTGCAACTCTGTACCCTGTTTTCAATGTCATTATCTATTTGATGCCACCACATGCAGCTTCTGGCTAAAGCTTTCATACGGCAGATGCCCTGATGTCCCTCATGTAAGTCATCCAGTAGTCGTCTGTGCATAGGTGGAATGACTACTCTTAGCCCCCACAGGATACAGCCATGGTCGGCTGACAGCTCCATCCTTTTGTTGAAAAAGGGCCTCAGTGAAGTCTCCAGAATGTCATCAGGCCATCCCTCCAAAATATAATGCTGGACTTTGCTGAGAACTGGATCTTTCTTGGTGCCTTCTGCTATTTCTGAGGCTTGCACAGGAAGGAGAAATAGAAGATCTCCTGCTCTGCTGCAGTGTCATCCTTCTGTATTCTTGGCAGTCGTGATAATGCGTCAGCAGTTCCATGATCCTCTGATCTGCGATACTCTATTTCATAGGTGTAAGCCATGAGAATCAGTGCCCAGTGCTGCATCCTTAGCGCAGCCAGTGTTGGGATGGCTGACTCCTTAATAAAGCATGAAGTGGTTGGAGCAGTGTGGCTAAGTCTTTTAGGAAGCGTCCATAGTAATTTAAGAGACCTAAGTAAGATCGCAGCTGAGTCACATTGCTAGGCCTAGGAGAATTCACTATGGCTGCCATGGCTTTTTCTTCTGTGGGTGCCGCCCCTCTCCATCAATGAGATGCCCTAGGTACTCAACCTTGCTTGTCATGAACTGGCACTTTGTTCGCTTTGCTCTCACTCCAAATTTCTCCAGCCTGCTCAATACTTCTTCCAGTCTCTTCAAGTGAGTTTGTTTTGAGCTTGCCGTTGTCAGGATGTCATCCAAAAAACAGGTGACTCCATCCAGTCCCTGTAGCACCTGATCAATCACCCCCTGGAAGATTGAAGGTGCACTGGAGACTCCATATGACAGGCGGTGGTACCGATACAATCCCCGGTGAGTATTGACTGTCAAATACTTCTCTGACTCTGGACTCAGCTCCAATTGCTGGTATGCATGTGAATGATCCTTTTGTCTGCTTTTGGGACTACGACTAAAGGCGAAGCCCAATCACTGCGGTCCATAGATATTATGCCCATTCCTTCCAGTCTGTCCAGTTCCCTTTCCACCCTCTCTTTTAAGGCATAGGGCAGGGGTCTGGCTTTCTTGAATATTGGCTTTGGATCTGGCTTGATTCTGATGTGTGCTTTAAATCCACGGATTGTACTGGGTCCCTCATCAAACACAGACTGATAGCGCTGCAGCAACGCCAACACTTCAGGCTCATGGCCACCTCTGTTGTCTACTGCAAATATGTTTGCCCAATTTAGTTTAATCCTCTTCAGCCAGTTTCTCCCCAGCAGTGCCGGACGGTCACCCTTTACTACCACCAGTGGTAATGTCTGTCTCTGTGCCTCATACGGTACAGCTACATCCACTTGGCCCATCAAAGGAATGGCATCTCCAGTGAAAGTGGTTAATGTCAAATTGCATTGTCGCAGTGGCAGATGTGTCAAGGCCTCTTTTTTCTGAAACTAGTGTCACCGCAGCTCCAGTATCTAACTGCATTCGAATTGAGCTGCCTTCAATGTTCAACACTATTCCAATGCCATCACTCATATCTGTAGCAGTGTACACTGTATAGACACCAAACAGTTCATTCTCACAATCACTAGTCTCATCTTCCTGTCTGTGTTCTTGTTCAACATATTGGGTTCTCATTGTTTTACTCGTGTTCCTGCACATGCGTGCAATGTGTCCCAGTTTTGAACAATGGTGGCATTTTTCTGTCTTAAATTTACAGGCATTAGCGGCATGTTTGCCCCCGCATCGATAACATGGCCGTGTACTCACGTCCGCCAGTGATCCATCCAGCTGGCTACCACTTGGATTGGTACGTCTGGTTTGCTCACGCCTTGTTTCTGGCTGTACACTTTATGCACCTCTGACGCCTCGTTTGGCTTTTCCGAAAATTCCACTGTGTTCTTTGATGCCATTTCCATTGAGCTCGCAATGTCACAAGCAGCCTTGAAAATTAAATCATGCTCTGTCAAAAGCCTTCTCTGAATTGCTTAGGTTCTCAGCCCACAGACAAATCTGTCCCTAAGAGCTTCATCCAAATATCCAGAAAACTCACAGTGTGTAGAAAGTTGTTTAAGTGCAACAATGTAGTCGGCCACACTTTATCCATCTTGCTGGTGTCTCTGTTGAAAAAGCCAATGGTGATCGCTCCGCGATCACCATTGGCTTTGGTTTGTAGTGGTCAGTCAGTGCTTTACTGAACAGTTGGTATGACATTGTGCTAGGTTTGGTCGGGGACGTTATGTTCTTCAATAAACGATATGTTTCTGCCCCAATCACGGATAAAAATGCACTGACCTTTTTGTCCACAGGCACAGTATTTGCAATTATCCACTGTTCAAAGCGTTCAAGATATGATTAAAAATCTTCATCTGATTCCTTATATTCCCCAACGCTTCCAATTTGGAAAGACGCCATGATGCTAGCACTGTAGCACTGCTAACTTCACTTCACCTAGTTATTTTCGTCCGTGGCTTTTTTTGTCTTTTCTTCTGACTGTTTATCCTCTATCACTAGATGTGAGCCATTTTCTCTCAATTGTCAATACATCCCATCCTCGTCGCCACTGTTATATCCGTGCTAATATGCTTTAGGAACCAATACACACAATAAAAGAGCAAAGAGCCCCATCCATCCATCCATCCATCGTCGTCCGCTTATCCGTGGTCGGGTCGCGGGGGGAGCAGCTCCAGCAGGGAACCCCAAACCTCCCTTTCCCGAGCCACATTAACCAGCTCTGACTGGGGGATCCCGAGGCGTTCCCATGCCAGGTTGGAGATGTAATCCCTCCACCTAGTCCTGGGTCTTCCCCGAGGCCTCCTCCCAGCTGGACGTGCCTGGAACACCTCCCTAAGGAGGCGCCCAGGGGGCATCCTTACCAGATGCCCGAACCACCTCAACTGGCTCCTTTCGACGTGAAGGAGCAGCGACTCTACTCCGAGCTCCTCACGGATGACTGAGCTTCTCACCCTATCTCTAAGGGAGACGCCAGCCACCCTCCTGAGGAAACCCATTTCGGCCGCTTGTACCCTGGATCTCGTTCTTTCGGTCATGACCCAACCTTCATGACCATAGGTGAGGGTAGGAACGAAAACTGACCGGTAGATCGAGAGCTTTGCCTTCTGGCTCAGCTCTCTTTTCGTCACAACGGTGCGATAAACAGAATGTAATACCGCCCACGCTGCGCCGATTCTCCGACCAATCTCCAGCTCCATTGTCCCCTCACTCGCGAACAAGACCCCAAGGTACTTAAACTCCTTCACTTGGGGTAAGGACTCATTCCCTACCTGGAGAAGGCACTCCATCGGTTTCCTGCTGAGAACCATGGCCTCAGATTTAGAGGTGCTGATCCTCATCCCAGCCGCTTCACACTCGGCTGCAAACCGATCCAGTGAGTGCTGAAGGTCACAGGCCGATGATGCCATCAGGACCACATCATCTGCAAAGAGCAGCGATGAGATCCCCAGCCCACCGAACTGCAACCCCTCCATACCACGACTACGCCTCGATATCCTATCCATAAATACTACGAACAGGATTGGTGACAAAGCGCAGCCCTGGCGGAGGCCAACCCTCACCTGGAACGTGTCTGACTTACTGCCGAGAACCCGGACACAGCTCTCGCTTTGGTCATACAGAGATTGGATGGCCCTGAGAAGGGACCCCCTCACCCCATACTCCCGCAGCACCTCCCACAAAGTCTCCCGGGGGACCCGGTCATATGCCTTCTCCAGATCCACAAAACACATGTAGACTGGATGGGCATACTCCCAGGCTCCCTCCAGGATCCTTGCTAGAGTAAAGAGCTGATCCGTTGTTCCACGCCCAGGACGGAATCCGCATTGTTCCTCTTCAACCTGAGGTTCGACTATCGGCCGAACCCTCCTTTCCAGCACCTTGGAGTAGACTTTACCAGGGAGGCTGAGAAGTGTGATACCCCTGTAATTGGTACACACCCTCTGGTCCCCCTTTTTGAAGAGGGGAACCACCACCCCGGTCTGCCACTCCTTAGGCACTGTCCCAGACTTCCACGCAATGTTGAGTAGGCGTGTCAACCAAGACAGCCCCTCCACACCCAGAGCTTTCAGCATTTCTGGACGGATCTCATCAATCCCTGGGGCTTTGCCACTGTGGAGTTGTTTGACTACCTCAGTGACCTCCACCAGGGAAATTGACGACAATCCCCCGTCATCCTCCAGCTCTGCCTCTAACAAAGAGGGCGCATCAGCTGGATTTAGGAGTTCCTCAAAGTGCTCCTTCCACCGCCCTATTACCTCCTCAGTTGAGGTCAACAACGTCCCATCCTTACTGTACACAGCTTGGATGGTTCCCCACTTCCCCCTTCTGAGGTGGCGGACGGTTTTCCAGAAGCGCCTTGGTGCCGACCGAAAGTCCTTCTCCATGTCTTCTCCGAACTTCTCCCACACCCGCTGCTTTGCCTCTTTCACGGCAGAGGCTGCAGTCCTTCGGGCCCTTCGGTACCTTGCAACTGCCTCCGGAGTCCTCTGGGATAACATATCCCCGAAAGACTCCTTCTTCAGTCGGACGGCTTCCCTGACCACCGGTGTCCACCACGGTGTTCGAGGGTTACCGCCCCTTGAGGCACCTAAGACCCTAAGACCACAGCTCCCTGCCGCAGCTTCAGCAATGGAAACTTTGAACATTGTCCACTCAGGTTCAATGCCCCCAGCCTCCACAGGGATGCACGAAAAGCTCCGCCGGAGGTGTGAGTTGAAGGTCTGTCGGACAGGAGCTTCCTCCAGACGTTCCCAATTTACCCGCACCACCCGTTTGGGTTTACCAGGTCTGTCCAGAGTCTTCCCCCACCCCCTGACCCAACTCACCACCAGATGGTGATCAGTTGACAGCTCCGCCCCTCTCTTCACCCGAGTGTCCAAAACATACGGCCTCAGATCAGATGAAACGATTATAAAATCGATCATTGACCTTCGGCCTAGGGTGCTCTGGTACCAAGTACACTTATGAGCATCCCTATGTTCGAACATGGTGTTTGTTATAGACAATCCATGACTAGCACAGAAGTCCAATAACAGACAACCACTCTGGTTTAGATCAGGGAGGCCGTTCCTCCCAATCACGCCTCTCCATGTATCTCCGTCATTGCCCACATGTGCGTTGAAGTCCCCCAGCAGAACTATGGAGTCCCCCTCCGGAGCCCCATACAGGACTCCATTCAAGGTCTCCAAAAAGGCCGAATACTCTGAACTCTTGTTTGGTGCATATGCACAAACAACAGTCAGAGTTTTCCCCCCAACAACCCGCAGGCGTAGGGAGGCGACCCTCTGGTCCACCGGGGTAAACTCCAACGTTGCGGCGCTCAGCCGGGGACTTGTGAGTATCCCCACACCCGCCTGGCGCCTCACACCCTGGGCAACTCCGGAGAAGAAAAGAGTCCAACCCCTCTCCAGGAGTACGGTTCCAGAACCGAGACTATGCGTAGAAGTAAGCCCCACCAGATCCAACTGGTAGCGCTCCACCTCACGCACAAGTTCCGGCTCCTTCCCCCACAGCGAGGTGACATTCCATGTCCCCAGAGCAAGCCTCTGCTGCCCGGGTCTGGTCCGTCGAGGCCCCTGACCTTCACCGCCACCCGTGTGGCAGCGCACCCGACCCCAGCGGTTCCTCCCACAGGTGGTGGGCCCATGGGCTGGCAAAGAGCCCCAATGGAACAAAATACCACTGCACACTTTAAAAACTCACACATTCATTACATGCAGGGAATAATAGAAGACTTAACACCCCAATTCACACTAGCAGGCAATAAGGGGTCTCTAAAGCTATATCTGAGCCTATAACCAGCCCTAGAATTGCACAGCAGTCAGCGATATTGCACTTTACCCTTTAATAATAATATTTACAATAAAAGAAGAATAACAAACCCAACTAAGAAAGAAAACAAATTGTGCAAATAAATGCCTGTTACTCTAAATTAATGTGGGAAAAAACAATGACAGACAATATTGCACTAGAAGACAGTCCTATACAAAATCAAGACAATATTAAACCACTTTCCAGCATATTTTCGAACACAATGTATTTCATAAAATGCTCTGCCGTACCTTTAAGTCATTTAGGTTTCAGTCAGACCAGCAGCATGTTTTAATGTGCTGATGACCAATACTAAAAAGGAAAAACAAAGACAATAACATCTCATAGTTACATTCTACTATATTTGATACATCTCACAGTTCGTAACTTACAATCATTATCTCCGCTCCAAGTTTGAGCTGTAGTCACAGCGTGTACAAATAACAACACAGCCATCTTCTAACTGTATATAAACTCGGAACTATATTCTCAGAAAGGCGAAGCGGAGTGATATGCTTGCAGCTCTGCTCAGTAGGGATGGGCGTATCGATCCTGTGGTATCGATAAATCGATATACTCACGCTACTCATTTGGCATTGATTTCCTTAAAAAAATATCGATATAAACTAAAAAATAATAATTGTGGGTGTATGCATCACTTTAAGCTGTTTTAGATTACTTACTTAAATTACTATGTGCCGGGACACCCCTGTACCTGGCAGCGTATTGAGCTGGCCCATGTCACATGACAGGAGATGAGCGCATGAGCGTCAACGTGCGACACAGCCAAGGCCAGCCCAGCACGAATGCGGGAGCCGGAAGAAAAACCAGAGAAGTATAAGATATGGCAGACAAAATAAACACCACACCACGCTTCATTTTTTTTTTTTTGTGATGACATTTTTCTAGTTAATTTTTCCAAGTTAATTTTCTCAAGGAACAACTGTCTTTCTTATGCAGGTTTATAGGATAAGGAAATCCTAGTTTATTAGGATCTTTATGACCTCTTGTTGTTGCTTCAGTGAAGTGTTACATGTTTACTTCTACAAAGAGGTTTGAAACATAACATTGTTATGATGTATTAGTTTTTTTTCCTTTTAGCTTTTTCTACCAAGATTGGCCTTTTTTTGAGAAATAAGAAAAGTGAAAATGTGTATGTTTTGTAAGGTTTTGTATCGAATCCTAAAAGTGTGGTATCGCCCATCCCTACTGCTCAGCTACAAGCATATCACTCTGCCCAAATAGCGCTCTGCTCTCTGAGAGCAGAGCTGCAAGCATATCACTCCGCCCAAGTAGCACTGCGTCGCCTTTCTGAGAATATAGTTCCCAGTTTATATACAGTTAGAAGATGGCTGTGTCTCATGTGACGTTGTTATTTGTACATGCTGTATACAAATCACAACATGTAAATAGGAACATGTTGCCGTTATTTTGTCACTTATTCGGAGCATTAGGCTAGTTGGAACCAGTTACCTCCAGGATCTGTGCTAGGCTAAGCTACCGGTGGGGCCGTCAGACAGACGACACACAAGGGTATGTATCGACTTGTCTAACTCTTGGGGTTATGGTGAATAAGCTAATGTCCCAATGAGTCTGCATGTTCCTTTAATGTCAGATAACGTCCATACTAATTGGACTTTGGGTTTGATTTTTTGACAGTTTTTAGTGGTTATGAGGAGCAATATGAGAGAGACATTTGGTAATCGTTGTTTAGGAACATTAAACTATGTTAAGCTTTTTCACGTTAGGACTTATATATAAAGCCCATGAGAACCGTGGGGAGTCAACCCACAGCCGCTCTGCTGTTGCTGAAAATGTGAAGCAGAAACGCTTAATGTCAAATAACGTCCATAATAATTTGACTTTTGGTTCGATTTTTTTGACAGTTTTCAGTGGTTGTGAGGAGCAATATGAGAGAGAAATTTGGTGATCATTGTTTAGGTACATTAAACCACGTCATGTCATATTGTCTACATGGATACATGAAGCAGAACATAGAGGGTCATATGTCTAATGCTTTTCGAAAACGTAAGGCTTTCTTCTTCATAAAACGACTCGGACATCATCACATTTTTGTATACATTTTTATTCATTTACCTTAGTAAGCTACAGGACAGCGTCTTTCAAAACATGACCTGCACGAAAGAAAAAATTACGAGATAAGGATCTCGTAATTCCGAGATAATTTTAAACACCTTCAGTTTTTTTTTTTTTTACACGTAGCATATAAGTGATCATATTAGCGCGCCCTGCTGTTGGCTGTTAATATCGCTTTATTAGACTTTTTTGTGCCGATGGCCGTCGGTTGGACAGTCATTCTGGACTTTTCTCGAATGCACAGATTGTCAGTCCGTCCCTGGTTACGTGTGAACGCTAAGTGTGAAAGTTCATTCTTGAATTTGGGGACAGTAGTTTCAACCACCTCTGGTGGCCTCCTCAGGTTCACTTCACTGAGGAATCCGTTTCCACCAATTTGGAGCAGAAACATTGTAATCAAGGATGTGTCTTCAATGGAGGCAGTTGCACAATGCACAACTAAGGTAAACATTGTTTCTTTCTCCATCCTCTCTTTCCAACCCGTAGACTATGACACGCTCACCGATGTCATGATACGCACTTCACAGTCCCTCCAGGATTTCGCAGCCTTTTTTGAGATTGTTGCGGCCCAAAATGCCTGATTTCGCAGGAGCTTTTGTAAAAAATAAAAGTTGCAGTGTCTTTTGTATGTGTGTTGCAATGAAGTTGCAGGAGACAGTGAAAGTTGCAAAAAAAGTTGCGATTTGTTTTTATAGTTCTTTAAAAATAAAAAGGAAACTTGTTTTAGGGAGAATAAAATTACTCTGAGCTGAGATTTCCTAGTAACCTTTCCAAACAGGCTCAGGATGCTGTAAATGTTGGTATAATATGAAAATGGCTGGTGGATTTAAGACAAAATTATAATTTATTGAATGAATCAAATTTGAACATATGTGTCAGTGGCTCATACTGAGAGTCACATACTGACGGAACGTGGGACTGCTGGGATTGGTTAAAGTCGCGGGAAACTTCAGGTTATTGGTCAAATTTGCGGAAAGTTGCGGTGATTGGTCAAAATTGCTAGTCGCACCAAGTTCACGGTGATTGGTTGAATTCACGTGAATTGGCGCAATCGCAACATCGCGAAATCCTGGAGGGACTGACTTCAGGTCAAGGAAAACCTGCAATTTTTTTTGTTCAAGCTAGGAACCAACTTTTCGGGATCTGAACCAATTTATATTTTGGTTCAAATTCATGTGTGTGAATTGGAATGGAACCCGTTCCATGTTGGTGGGAAAGGAGTATCAGGGGAGTCAAGAAAACAGGAAACTGAACCTCTCTGAGAATCCTTTTTTTGTCTTGTTTTTTTAAGATTATTTTTTGGGGGGTTTTCCCTTCATTATGGAGTGACAGTGGATAGACATAAAAGGGGGAGAGAGATGACAGCAAAGGGCTGCAGGTCAGATTCGAACCCACGCCACTGCAGGACTCAGCCAACATGGGGCGAATGCTCTTCCTGGGTGAGCTGCCCCCTTTTTTTGAATCCTTAATGAAATAAATACTCTTTAAAGTAGAAAATGACAGTTGTCAGTGTCCACCATTTCCACTTCCTGGCGATAGCTACTGTGGAAAACAAAAGTGCTATCCTTTTCCTGTTTCATTTGTGCAGTGGTTGACACACTTCCTTTGTGCCATAAATCAAGCCTTCATTTTACCAGGAGATTGTACCTAGTGGCAGACAGAATTGCATAGTGAAAGCAAGGCTTATAGGGCACCAATCTAAACTCTGATGGTGCCATCAATTTATCACAATTACATTGTCAACATTTACTTCATGATTACTGTATCTTTTAAATGTAGCCACTTACACTTACCAGTGTCTTCAGTAAACATCTTTGGCCATATATATAAATAGAGGAACATTTTAATTATGCTGTATGACCTCTTTAACACTTCCATTTAGAAATGTAGCAAGCACAGTGACGTCAGACCAAATCAAGACAATCACTTTGTGAAGCAGTGTCATAACTTATTGCCTGTGTTCTTTCTGGTGGAGCTCTTTCTGTGAACTGGAAACCTTCCCTTTCATGGAAAAAGTGAATGAGTGAAGTCACTCTTCTATTACTGGATCAGGTCTGGTCATCCCTCTGCCTATCACTCCCCTCCCTTACTCCTCTTTTCTCTCTCTCTTGCTACTGTTGCTGAGCATCCACATCTGTTGGGCTCGCTCTGATCTCACGCTTCTCCCTCGCTATATAGTTAAGAAGTGGGTGGGACCAGAAGTAAAAATGTCATAACTTTTTCCCATAGACACTGTTGACAATGTTCGGTTTTCAGATTGATAATAACTGACATTTCCAAAACAGATGGTCATGAAACGTTCCTGGATAAAACAAACTAAATCAAACGTGTTAATTAGTGAGCTTTAGAGGTGCTAGTAGGCAGGTTGTGTTACCTTTGGGGAGAGCCAGGCCAGCTCTGTTTTCTAATACAAAGTCAGAAAGAGAATAAGCGCAATTTTTTTTTATGCGGTTGCTGCGGTTGCTGTGAATGCTATCTTTGTAGTTACAACTGCTGAGGTGTATGGGTACTGCAGTATGTAGTAGTATTTGATATTATTTTATCTGTCCCTCCTCTCTCTTTTCTGAATCTGTCACAGTGAAAACTTTAATCAGGTTTTGACACCTTGAGTGTTCATCCGTTACAAACCGACCGTTAACACCAGATAACCTCTCCAGGTCCAAAACAGACTCCATTTACAATTCAGATCATTTTACTTTTTTTTTACCTTTTGCAGTGGATGTTAACATACTATCGTCAATTCAACATCACCTGTTCTATAATAATAACCATAGGTTTTTTTCTGATGAATAGTGTGAGAGGACTTCCTGTTCAGGACTCACAGATTAAACACCAACTGTTCACACTGATCCCCGCTTTGTTTTCTCTAACGTCTCTAAAATAAACTATAAAGTCTGTGTTCTTATTGAAGTGGGAGATCAGGAACATTAAGTGCAGTCTATTTAGCCCACCTCAGCTCTGTCTGACTGTTTTCATTTCCTACTCACCACAGCTTGTTTAGTGGCAGATTTAATGAATGAAAGTACAATAACCATTGTCTTTTAACAAACTACTCCTCTGTCGCCTCTCACTCTGCCAGTTCTCCTCTGCCAGCTTTCTCTCCTTCCATCCGTCACACCCTCCCTTTTTATTTTGTCATCCCCCTCTCCACCTGCCCTGTGGCACCCCTCCATTTGCCTAGTGATGTCATCCCTCTGTTCTCCCTAATCCTACGAGGTGCTCGTCTTTCTGCCTCCGCTTAATCTGCCTGTGGCCCCCAGCCCTGACCACAGACACACACACACACACACACACACAGACTCACGGTTATTCTTGTAACGTATACTCGGACATCCAGTAATTCTCGCAGCATGCATACACACCCACATTCATACAGATCACACACACACACACACACAGTGCCCCACGACCCTTCTGTATAAAATTCCCTCTCTCTGTATAATAGCCATTCTGTCTGTCGCTGTCCCTCTGTCTGTCTCTTGTGTCTAGTGATACCACACCTTCATACAGGTACGTCTGTCTGTCTGCCCTTTAATATGTGTCCTCTCTATTGTCTTGTTCTCATAAGACAGTAGAATGAGATTAATGTATAATTTAATTCATTTTATTCATCATAGTGGACACTTTGTTGCATCCTTTCAATTTTGTCAGTACTTTGAAAACTATTCCTTGCTCCAGCATGAGACACACTAGCCAGTCAGCAAAAAACTAAATAATGTACCAAATGTTATGGTACTTTCAGGATTTCCAATGTTACATGTGTGTGCTGAGCTTGATTTTGCGATTGCAGAATTTGTCAGTACACTGCTTCTCAGCAGCAGTCTCAAATCTTGGGTGTCTGAGCATCCCTGAATGCACCACAGTGGAATAATCTCTATTGACAATAGGCAATCAATTATCTATCTCAAGCAAGATTCAAGTATCACCAAGTTAATGTCATACTGTTGTGAAATGAATGGAAATCAATGGCTAGCTAACTGTAACTATGGTAATGGTCCATTTTTGTGACTTTAAACGGCTTGATGCTGATCATAAATTCCCTGCTAATTCCATTCTTGAAAACAGTACAATGGCAAAAAAAGAAGCTGTATTTAATATGCGTCTGTCTCTGTTTTGAGAAAAGTAGACCATATAGTTAATGAATAGTGGAATAGTTAATGGGTCTTTTCACCCAAAAATACTAAAAACCCCAAACATATTTTCTAATTTACTACTACAGTTTACTACTAATGTTATCAAGTTTTTAGATATCTGCTGACAGGATGGATAGATACAATGTAAAAACATCTGTGCTCGCAAGTGTCGATAGACACATGCCTGCCTTGTTTAAACTGTCTCATTTTACTTGCATTCATCTTCATCTACACTTCTCTGTGTCTGTGGTAGCATAGCAGGCACTCAGACTGACATGTACAAACCACACAGGAGCTTTATTATGTACATTGTGTTATGTATGTCCTGTGGTCCAGTAGCTGGGTTAGGGTATCATTCTGTAGCCCAGACACAGAATGAGGTCTAACACAGCCCCAACAAGGTTTCAACTTGGCCATGTGTGCCAAACTATGTCCATATTTTTAAAAGCCCTCATAAAAGCTTTCAACAGATGAAATCATCAACACCACAGCACTGTTATAGCTTGCATTTCTTTCTTTAGTGCTTTGTCATGAAATGTCTGACAGCTACTTTACGGCTTTAATGAGTACCATACTCTGTGTTTGTGTTACTGACTAATACACTTTGTGGACATTTCAGACTAAATACCAGTTAACATGGTAATG
This sequence comes from Gymnocephalus cernua, assembly GCA_023631565.1. Taxonomy (NCBI): domain Eukaryota; kingdom Metazoa; phylum Chordata; class Actinopteri; order Perciformes; family Percidae; genus Gymnocephalus; species Gymnocephalus cernua. Next base: position 25,718,384 of record CM042441.1, on the reverse strand, counting down.
GTTTGAATATGTATTTAAATTGGGTCATTTATGTAGTAGAAATGTGAATTTGTTTTAGAATTCGGTGCGACTTTTCAGACCCACTTAGCGACTTTATTTTCACAAAAGCAACTAGCGACAAATCTGTCGACTTTCTGTAGAAAAGTTGCCAGTATTGTCCAGCGAGCACACAAGGTATTTCTCTCCTGTGGCCGCTAAAACAGTCTTCTGTTCTGTGACTGAGGAGCAGAGGAGCAGCCCCTCCCCTCTCTGCTGTCTCCTCATGCACAGCAGCACTGTGCAGGCAGGTAGAAGGGGAGGAGGGACAGGGTGCGGGGCCAGTGTAGGTAGGAGAGACAGTGGGACGCGACGGGAGAAAGACGCCGCTGAGCTGGCCTGGCCCTGGGCAAGTCAGCCTTCTTTGAAAATTCTTTATCGATCATTTTCCCTCTTCAAAGATAGGCTACTTAAGTAATAATTATAAAGTCAAATACATTACTGTATTGAATTTGTGATTATTTGGCTAAAGATTTCTATTTCTTTCTATCTACCTTGCTGACACAACCACTAAGCTTCATGCAAATTATTGCGTAATGACATCACAAATCTGCAAATGAGCGTATGACGTCATCTAGCTACTGTTAGCAACTTTTGGAGCTGGTGCTAGCTACTTTCATTGGAAAAGAGTTGGCAACATTGAAGTCAAGTGGGTTTTATTTTCATTTCAACCATATACACTGTATATAGTGAAACAAAACAACGTTTCACCTTGGCTCAAGTGGTGTTACACATTTAAAATATATAAAAATGACATATAAAATTACATTATATAAAAACAACATTATATAAAAATGACATACGATACAGGCTACATTTAGTGCACACACATAGACTATACATAAAGTGCAATTAAAGTAGAGCATTTAAGACAGACAAGATACAGGACACAACAGACAACAAAAGACAGGGCATAAGTAGACTTGTAACAGAGCACTGATTGTTGTAAATTAGGTTCACCGTGAGGTGAAGGTAAAATATAAGAACTTTCTTGAGATTTGCATGGTTGAAATCACCAGCAACAATAAATAGTCCATCCGGATGTGCGCTTTGGAGCTCACTGATAGCTCCGTAAAGTTCAGCTAACGCATTGGTAGCATTAGCGCTTGGTGGGATGTAAACACCGAGTATAAACAACAGGGATTCGCGTGGAATGTAGAATCGTCGGCATTTAACAGTCACAGACTCAGTAGTTGGATACAAGCACGGCATTTCTGCACCAGTCGGAGTCCAGTACACTCAAGGGGGTAAGCCTGCCTCCACAAAGCGAAGCCGCTATGTCGCCATTTTGATGCTAACAAGCTATCACCCCCTGTTAGCATTCCATTGACTGCCATTCATTTGGGGTCACTTTGACAGCCAATAACTTTACATCTGAAGCGTTTAAATACTTTATTTGTCCATTGTTTATTTCTAAAGAAACACAACAATGTATAAAAGGCTCCATTACCTTGTATCTCACATTATGGCTCCGTAGCAGCAATTGTGTCATAACCATGCAACTTACTGTCGCATAGTAGAAGCTCGCAGGCAGTTACGATTTACATTAGCTGTTTAGTTTAATTACTAATGTTAACTAGCATTTTAGTTAGCAATAATTAGCCAGTGCCTATGTTATCTCCTTACATATACCTACGCTCTCCGTCTCTGCAAGATTCGGAATGATTGCGATTTCTCTTGGGACAGCTACCAGAAGACTTACAACTTTCAGACACGTTGCTCACGTCACATCTACGTCGGCAAGCTCAGTTTGCAGCTGCACAGTAACATCAGCCATCACCGGAAAAGTGCTTCTAATAGACTTCACTTGTCTTCGTCCAGAGCAACGGGATCTGTTAGTCCATTTCTTTAACTGTCTATGGGTACACTGTTGTTCGGCCATGTTTCCACAAAAACACAGCAGTCTCTGAACTTGCGTTGGGAGTTTTGTTGAAGTTGGATGTAAGTCCAGTTTGTTGTCTAATTAGCGGACATTTTCAAGCTGGATAGATGGGAAAGGTGGCTGGCTAGCGTTAGTTTTCCACCTAGCTCGAACTCCTGCCCTCGTTCTGCGTAGTGTGTTGAGTATTCCGTCTGTAATAAAGTTTTCTGCATATTCTCCGATCTGTACCAACAGAGCTTGAAGTGGGGAAAAAAAGGTGCCGGTACTCTCTTGCATTGGCAAATCATTATGACATTTGAAATTTCTACAGTGAAAAACAAAACTTGGAGATATTGCTGGTACAACAACAATTTCTTGTTATTTATTAGCAACATAAATGTATGTATTTATTTAAACAAGTTGTGTGTGCGTGTGTGCGTGTTATTCTCTTGACAGCTTTAGGCCGGCTGCACACTGGCTGCGTCGCGTGAGTGTGTCAGCTGCGTGGCGTGTCTGTTTTTCATGTCTATTTTTCACGCGACACGCAAGCGTGTTGGAAGCGTTTCCAGGCAAAATAGAATAGGAAAAGATGTTAATATGTCATGTTGACACGAATACATATTAATAAATGACATGTTGATGTTTGAAAGTCTCAAATTTACAAAATACAATCACTTTTACCTATTTCGGCCATAATGGTCATATTGACCGCTTGGATTTTCGCGGTATTGTTTTTAATCTTTTGCGCGGTTGAAGATGCATTCTGCTTGCTTAATAACTATCATCGTATCAACGTAACTAGCGGTCTTGATTAACAAGTGTGGGCATCACTGATGGGCCGAATACAAAGCCAGAGAGGTAATGTAGGCTACTATGGCGTGGATGGACTCTGTTCTGAATCAGAAGGCAAGCGCTGGGCGCTCGCTCTGTGGCCGCTGGTGGCTGTCTACGTGTTCATATAACTTCATACATCCTTGAACTGGCTGGAATCACACATCCTCTCCAAGGAGGGCACCAGCAGTAAAATGGCCCGGAGGACGTTCATGCAGCAACTGGCAGAGGAGCTGAGAGCGGAGTTTATGAAGGGAAAAAGGGCAGCGGCGCACGGTCCGACACCAAAACGGAGGCAGTGCCAGGTTAGGTTAGGTTAGAAATGTTCAAACATATGTTCCACAACATATTTTTGGGATATGAATGTATGAAATAATTACAGTTTATATGCCATGATATGAATTATTGAAACACATAGCCTATTACTATTCAAATATATAATTAAACTCGTTAAAATGTACATTTCAGTGTTATTACGTTTTTCTAAAGATATCCTAACACAATACATGCATTAATATCGCAATTAGGTATTTATCATGAGAGATTATAGAGTTTGGAATCTGACCGCTCACGGCAGGTCTAGTAGTTATGGAATTCCGGCACTTCTAGTATTAAAACTGTATAGCCTACCACCCTTCACATTGTTCCTTTGCCTTTCAGTCCCTCCAGGATTTTGCGATGTCGTGATCGCACCAATTCACGCAAATTCAACCAATCACCGTGAATTTGGTGCGACTCGCAATTTTGACCAATCACCGCAACTTTTCCGCAAATTTGACCAATAACCTGCAGTTTCCCACAACTTCAACCAATCCAGTCCCATGTGCAAACTCTGTGAGCCACTGACCAAGCAGTAGTGAGAAGGGGTTGATCATTTCCTTGTTTCTGATATAAAGACGAAACATGCGTGTGACTCGAACATCTCACATTTATCAACAAAACGTACAGCGAAAGACCATGCAAAACATTTTAAACTGTCCTGCCAACCTGTATACATTTTAACATCAATGTACGCTGTAACGATTTTTCACTCTAAAGTCGCTAATGCTGCTGCCAGCTGTCTGCAGCAGGCGGGGCTGCAGCTCAGTTCGCCCCGCGACTGACGCGCGCACAAATACACACACACACACATACACACAAACACATACGGTGGATGCAGGTAAAAACGGAGATGAGACGTACACACGATTACCTAAATTGAGGACAGCTATGCTCGTTATTGTATGTGCAATGATAAGTTAAAGTCCAATAAGTATTTTAAACCGTATGATTATGTGTCCCAGGCCATGATAGGAAATTAACTAACAATGTAAAGATCAAGAAGCCACTGACACATATGTTCAAATTTGATTAATTCAATACATTATTATTTGTTGTCTTTTTGGTAAGGTAACTAGGAAATCTCAGCCCAGAGTAATTGTATTCTCCCCCAAATTTTACTTTTAAAGAACTATTAAAAAAAGCAACTTTTATTGCAATTATTTACAAAAGCTCCCACAAAATCAGGCATTTTGGGCTGCAACAATCTCAAAAAAAGGCTGCGAAAACCTAGAGGGACTGCTTTATAGTCACTGCCACATACACAAATGCTAACAGTATGAGCTCAGGCTATCTGACTTTAGCATTTGGAGGAAAGCAGAGGGTAAACATGTGTCTGCATACACAAACGCAATATGTGCAGTGGGTGTGTGTGTGTGGGTGGATATTACAGGTCAATATCAAGTTCCCTGGTTGGAACAATGCTGAGTCATTTTCGAAGGGAATAAAAGATGCATGGTGCACACCCATTCTCCTTTACCACACACACACACACACACACACACACACACACACACACACACACACACACACACACACACACACACACACACACACACACACACACACTCATATTGCCCTTGACTAAAATTAACCCTGCTAAAGCCTGAGCCTCTACCAAATCCCCTGCCCCCCCCCCCCCCCCCTCTCCATTAAGCTCCAAATGGGCGGTTTCTGACTGTACCGACACAGGTGCTGAAATGTGCACCTCGCATTCATCCATCCATCATTTCTCCCCTCTGTCACTCTCTCCATCCATCATGTACTTATTCATAGGTCTTAACTTCACACACATTTTGAGTAAGTTCTGCCCTCTGCTTCTAATATTATACTGACAGAGCATTTATTCAAGGCTATAGGCCCTAAACTCCAACTGATTCTTATTCTGATATATATATATATATATATATATATATATATATATATATATATATATATATATATATATATATATATATATATATACTACCAGTCAAAAGTTTGGGGTCACTTAGAAATTTCCATTCCACTCCATTACAGACAGAATACCAGCTGAGATCAGTTGCATTGTTTTTTTAATCAGGGCAGCAGTTTTCAGATTACATTATGTGCTTACATAATTGCAAAAGGGTTTTCGACTGTTATAGAAAGAAGTGGCTGATCTTTAATGCAATATCTACATTTCCCATTATCAGCAACCATTCATCCAATGTTCCAAAGGTTTACTAATGTGTAATGTTTAATGTTGCAAGCTGCAGGTTCATGTGATAATTCTCTGCCGTGCCGCTTCATCACTGTGACCCCTCTCACATTCATTTAATACATTATTATAAAAATATTGATTATAGATGTTTAAATCAACAGAAAAGCAATGTGTGGTTTTATGTTAAGGCTATTTCTTGCCAGTGCAACTCTCTGGAGCACTATTTGTTTGCTTCATAAGAAAGGAATGAAGGATGTGAAACAAGTAAACAATTTTAAAATTGAAGTTCAAAATTGGGAAGGCTAGAACTGCTTTATAAACCTCTATATGAACAAAAACAGAGAGAGGATCAATAACAGTGCATGGAAGATATGGAAATGGAGAGTTATTGATTTGCAGTTGAAAGGACTGCTGGTGTGCAGCTATGCCAAGCTACTGGCTCTGGCATGGCAACGGGCACGACAACAGACAAGTGAGAAAGAAGCCTGAGCATTCGACAACAGTTAGCGCCCTGATAAATTCAAGCGCACAGTCACAGGGTCACTCTAAATTCTTCCTTATGACAGAAAGATAGAGAGAGCGGAGGAGAAGGTGGGAGGGCATGGCAGTGTGTAGAGGGATAATGGAAGGAAATTGGGGTTTCTGATGAAGTTTATTTTCTTGAACAGAAACAGACTCTTACAAAACAGACTCTTACAAGCAACTGTTTTGTTTATGTTTGAGCTTTTGAATAATTCTACGTCTAACATAGTGTAGTGTTTGGCCACATACTAGAGTTAATGGGACCTTTGAGCTGTGTCAAAGCACTCCAGCCAAACTGATGACAGATTCCCTTCAGTATCAGTTGCTCAGTGAACATGTCAAACTGTGAACCCAGTTAAGATGAAGGTCATCTTTCACAATCCTTAATGTGCAGTGTTTTAAACTAAATCTAATTTGTCAGAAACACCAGGACATAGGGAGAAAGGGTGAGGTCAAAAAAGGGGAGGGGGGGGCAGAAACTACTAGAGAGAGAAACTCTATCTCCTCTGGTCTTTCTGCGTTTAACCCTTGTCACATTCTCACCTGTTGACGTTTCATCAATCTCCCTGCTTCCCCTGCCAGGAAGGTGTCAGTGCACAGTGTGTCTGTCCATCTGTCTGTCTGCATGTGGTTTTGATGCCAGGACAATAGCAGCTTAGTGGGACAATTTATAGCTTACAGTGTGCATTGAATCTCTCAGTGCTTGTCTGTCTGTCTTTTTTCTATCTCCAAAGTGATTAATCACAAGAGAACAGGAACTGCCACCTGTGATTTAGCAATTTAGCAATGACGACTCACTCACCTAATGCACAGCCAAACTTGCATTTACGTCACATGGGTTGCTTGGTAGTTTAAAAACATTTGATTTTAAAAGTTCTTAATCTAGTAGCCAGTATCTTTTTTTAATAATGTTACCAAACACACATATTAAGTTGTAGCCTTAGACACAAAATCCAGCTGTCGCTGATGAGAATGTCATTAGTTTGGCAGGCTTTTCTCATGAACCATACATATAGATGCGAAAAGTAAAGCACTGTAATCCGTATGCATTCCGTGAATTTTTTGCTCTATGCATCGCAATGACTGTTGCTGCTGTATAAAAACGCTGTGGACTGCGTAGGGAGGAGGTCAGGTGGATGGCTAATTCATAAAACACAGCGCTTTCAAGCCTGGGAGCGGAGTTCACTTCTAAGGGAAAACAAAAGACTTTCACCCAGGAAATGCGTGTTTGTTCCTTGGAATTGTTTGAACCCAAACCATGGTCGTTTTTGTGCCTATAAACTTATTTGTCACCGGCGCATGTTGTCACTTTTTGTGGGCTAAACTCAACTGCCACGGCCCCTGAAAGAACCGTCATCTTGCGGTGCCCTAACCCTAACCCCTAACCCTAAATGAAATGTATTTAAACGTTGAAATAGGGCAGGTGTGGAGGTGACCTTTTATTTAAAGTTTTATACTCCCGTTGACTGTCCTGTCCAGTGACCTGCTTTTAATATCTGTGTCCCTTTTATATCGGTTTTCCCAAAAAAAGTGTGTTCCCAAATCAGTGCTCCCCTTGTGCCCGTGCCACTCGTAGCACCTATCCCGGGCACTGCGTTTTAACCCCAACCTAACTTCTAACTTCTAACCCAGTAACCGGCTCTCAGTAACCTTTTGTCGGGTAAACTCAACTACCACCTGCTGTTGATACGACAGACAGTTCATGGAGCTCTGGAGCCGGCATCATTTGACCAGCCGGCGGTCGCCTAATTTTGTAGGATATCAAACAAATTGCTGTGCATACATTTTCCTACGATATTGTACAAACCCATTCATGAGAATACAATGTTGTTCAAAAGCTAAAGTATGGGACAACTTCAAATTTTGACCGAATGATGGTGCTAGATGAAGGGAACAAAAATGTCTGTACCAAACCTCTGTTCTCCTCTCCTGATTGTTTTTTTGTACTTCAGATGATTCTATTCTACAACCCCAAATCAGAAAAAGTTGGGACAGTATGAAAAACACAAATAAGAAAAGAAAGTAGTGATTTCTAAATGTACTTTGTATTTCATTGCAGACAATGTGAACACAAAATATTTCATGTTTTGTCCGGTCAACTTAATTTCATTTGTAAATATACATCCTTTCCTGTCATTCAGACCTGCAACACATTCCAAAAAAAGGTTGGGACAGGAGCAATTTAGGGCTAGTAATCAGGTAAATTGGTTAAATAATGATGTGATTTGAAACAGGTGATGTCAACAGGTGATTGTAATTATGATTTGGTACAAAAGCAGCATCCAAGAAAGGTCTAGTCCTTTAGGAGCAAAGATGGGCAGAGGATCGCCAGTTTGCCAACAAATACGTGAGAAAATTATTGAAATGTTTAAAAACAATGTTCCTCAAAGAAAGATAGGAAGACATTTGCTTATTTCACCTTCAACAGTGCATCGTTCATCTATAAGCGATATCACCACATGGGACTACTACAGGACTACTTATCAAACCTTTGTCAAGTACCACAATACGTAGTTACATTCACAAATGCCAGTTAAAACTGTACTGTGCCAAAAGGAAGCCCTATGTTAACAGTGTCCAGAAGCGCCGTCGACTTCTCTGGGCTCGGAGGCATCTGGGATGGACCATCACACAGTGGAAACGTGTCCTGTGGTCAGATGAATCAGTATTTCAGGTATTTTTGGGGAGAAATGGACGCCATGTGCTCCAGACCAAAGAAGAAAAGGATCATCCAGACTGCTACCAGCAACAAGTCCAAAAGCCAGGGTCTGTCATGGTATGGGGTTGTGTCAGTGCCCTTGGCAAAGGTAACTTACACTTCTGTGATGGCACCATTAATGCTGAAAAGTACATAGAGATTTTGGAGCACAATATGCTGCCTTCAAGAAGACACCTTTTCCAGGGACGTCCATGCATATTTCAACAAGATAATGCAAAACCACATTCTGCACACATTACAAAGTCCTGGCTGCGGAGGAAGAGGATACAGGTACTTGACTGGCCTGCCTGCAATCCTGACCTGTCTCCAATAGAGAATGTGTGGCGCATTTTGAAGCGCAAAATGCAACAACGAAGACCCCGTACTGTTGCCCACCTTAAGACTTGTTTGCAGCAAGAATGGGACAAAATTACACCTGAAACACTTTATCACTTGGTGTCTTCAGTCCCTAAACGTCTTATAAGTGTTGTGAAAAGGAATGGCAACATAACAAAGTGGTAAATGCTTTACTGTTCCATCCATCCATCCATCGTCATCCGCTTATCCGTGGTCGGGTCGCGGGGGGAGCAGCTCCAGCAAGGGACCCCAAACTTCCCTTTCCCGAGCCACATTAACCAGCTCTGACTGGGGGATCCCGAGGCGTTCCCAGGCCAGGTTGGAGATGTAATCCCTCCACCTAGTCCTGGGTCTTCCCCGAGGCCTCCTCCCAGCTGGACGTGCCTGGAACACCTCCCTAGGGAGGCGCCCAGGGGGCATCCTTACCAGATGCCCGAACCACCTCAACTGGCTCCTTTCGACGTGAAGGAGCAGCGGCTCTACTCCGAGCTCCTCACGGATGACTGAGCTTCTCACCCTATCTCTAAGGGAGACGCCAGCCACCCTCCTGAGGAAACCCATTTCGGCCGCTTGTACCCTGGTACCCTGGATCTCGTTCTTTCGGTCATGACCCAACCTTCATGACCATAGGTGAGGGTAGGAACGAAAACTGACCGGTAGATCGAGAGCTTTGCCTTCCGGCTCAGCTCTCTTTTCGTCACAACGGTGCGATAAACTGAATGTAATACCGCCCACGCTGCGCCGATTCTCCGACCAATCTCCCGCTCCATTGTCCCCTCACTCGCGAACAAGACCCCAAGGTACTTAAACTCCTTCACTTGGGGTAAGGACTCATTCCCTACCTGGAGAAGGCACTCCATCGGTTTCCTGCTGAGAACCATGGCCTCAGATTTAGAGGTGCTGATCCTCATCCCAGCCGCTTCACACTCGGCTGCAAAACGATCCAGTGAGTGCTGAAGGTCACAGGCCGATGATGCCATCAGGACCACATCATCTGCAAAGAGCAGCGATGAGATCCCGAGCCCACCGAACTGCAACCCCTCCCTACCACGACTACGCCTCGATATCCTGTCCATAAATACTACGAACAGGATTGGTGACAAAGCGCAGCCCTGGCGGAGGCCAACCCTCACCTGAAACGTGTCCGACTTACTGCCGAGAACCCGGACACAGCTCTCGCTTTGGTCATACAGAGATTGGATGGCCCTGAGAAGGGACCCCCTCACCCCATACTCCCGCAGCACCTCCCACAAAGTCTCCCGGGGGACCCGGTCATATGCCTTCTCCAGATCCACAAAACACATGTAGACTGGATGGGCATACTCCCAGGCTCCCTCCAGGATCCTTGCTAGAGTAAAGAGCTGATCCGTTGTTCCACGACCAGGACGGAATCCGCATTGTTCCTCTTCCACCTGAGGTTCGACTATCGGCCGAACCCTCCTTTCCAGCACCTTGGAGTAGACTTTACCAGGGAGGCTGAGAAGTGTGATACCCCTGTAATTGGTACACACCCTCTGGTCCCCCTTTTTGAAGAGGGGAACCACCACCCCGGTCTGCCACTCCTTTGGCACTGTCCCAGACTTCCACGCAATGTTGAGTAGGCGTGTCAACCAAGACAGCCCCTCCACACCCAGAGCTTTCAACATTTCTGGACGGATCTCATCAATCCCTGGGGGGATTTGCCACTGTGGAGTTGTTTGACTACCTCAGTGACCTCCACCAGGGAAATTGACGACAATCCCCCATCATCCTCCAGCTCTGCCTCTAACAAAGAGCGCGCATCAGCTGGATTTAGGAGTTCCTCAAAGTGCTCCTTCCACCGCCCTATTACCTCCTCAGTTGAGGTCAACAACGTCCCATCCTTACTGTACACAGCTTGGATGGTTCCCCGCTTCCCCCTTCTGAGGTGGCGGACGGTTTTCCAGAAGCGCCTTGGTGCCGACCGAAAGTCCTTCTCCATGTCTTCTCCGAACTTCTCCCACACCCGCTGCTTTGCCTCTTTCACGGCAGAGGCTGCAGTCCTTCGGGCCCGTCGGTACCTTGCAACTGCCTCCGGAGTCCTCTGGGATAACATATCCCGGAAAGACTCCTTCTTCAGTCGGACGGCTTCCCTGACCACCGGTGTCCACCACGGTGTTCGAGGGTTACCGCCCCTTGAGGCACCTAAGACCCTAAGACCACAGCTCCCTGCCGCAGCTTCAGCAATGGAAACTTTGAACATTGTCCACTCAGGTTCAATGCCCCCAGCCTCCACAGGGATGCACGAAAAGCTCCGCCGGAGGTGTGAGTTGAAGGTCTGTCGGACAGGAGCTTCCTCCAGACGTTCCCAATTTACCCGCACCACCCGTTTGGGCTTACCAGGTCTGTCCAGAGTCTTCCCCCACCCCCTGACCCAACTCACCACCAGATGGTGATCAGTTGACAGCTCCGCCCCTCTCTTTACCCGAGTGTCCAAAACATACGGCCTCAAATCAGATGAAACGATTATAAAATCGATCATTGACCTTCGGCCTAGGGTGCTCTGGTACCAAGTACACTTATGAGCATCCCTATGTTCGAACATGGTGTTTGTTATAGACAATCCATGACTAGCACAGAAGTCCAATAACAGACAACCACTCTGGTTTAGATCAGGGAGGCCGTTCCTCCCAATCACGCCTCTCCATGTATCTCCGTCATTGCCCACATGTGCGTTGAAGTCCCCCAGCAGAACTATGGAGTCCCCCTCCGGAGCCCCATACAGGACTCCATTCAAGGTCTCCAAGAAGGCCGAATACTCTGAACTCTTGTTTGGTGCATATGCACAAACAACAGTCAGAGTTTTCCCCCCAACAACCCGCAGGCGTAGGGAGGCGACCCTCTCGTCCACCGGGGTAAACTCCAACGTTGCGGCGCTCAGCCGGGGACTTGTGAGTATCCCCACACCCGCCTGGCGCCTCACACCCTGGGCAACTCCGGAGAAGAAAAGAGTCCAACCCCTCTCCAGGAGTACGGTTCCAGAGCCGAGACTATGCGTAGAGGTAAGCCCCACCAGATCCAACTGGTAGCGCTCCACCTCACGCACAAGTTCCGGCTCCTTCCCCCACAGCGAGGTGACATTCCATGTCCCCAGAGCCAGCCTCTGCTGCCCGGGTCTGGTCCATCGAGGCCCCTGACCTTCACCGCCACCCGTGTGGCAGCGCACCCGACCCCAGCGGTTCCTCCCACAGGTGGTGGGCCCATGGGCTGGAGAGATAGGTGCCACGTAGCTTTTTCGGGCTGTGCCCGGCCGGGCTCCGTGGCAAACCCGGCCACCAGACGCTCGCTGACGAGCCCTCCCTCTGGGCCTGGCTCCAGACGGGGGCCCCGGGCTTCCTCCGGGCAGGGTCTCTCTATCCCTTCCTCGTTACTGTTCCAACTTTTTTTGAAATGTGTTGCAAGAACCAAAATAGGAATTTAGTTTTTTTGAAAAAAAAAACTAACAATCATGAGGAACACATTAAATGATGTGCTGTTGTATTGTCTGCAATGAAATACAAGTCAAAGTACATTTAGAAATCACTACTTTCTTTTTTTATTTGTGTTTTCCATACTGTCCCAACTATTTCTGATTTGGGGTTGTACTTATTCATTCATGATCTTCCTGATTTGTCATTTGTTTCTCTTTATTGCAGCCATGTCAGATGTAGAAGAGGAGTACGAGTGAGTAGAACAGCATCTCTCCGTTGTTTTATTTCTTTATGAATATCATTTAAGTAGTTGTACATTTTTATTCCCAACTTGTTTATGTTTGTACATTTTTCCTTTGTATTTTTATCTTTATTTATGAATTATTTGTTCTTTTAATCTATCCTATTTATCATTTCTTGTATACTCTGTATGTGTGCTGTGTGTCTGATATTTTACTGCTGTATAGCACTGGAATTTCCCAATTTCAGATCAATCTATCAACCTAATTCAATCCCTGTAATGTTAACTGATAAATGTGTTTCTCAGTTCCTTTTCCTCCCATCCCTCCAGGGAACAGGGTATGTTGTGTCTATATTTTGTCATATACTCTGTGTCTCTCATAAACACAATGATCAACATCAATAAAGCTTTTTTATGAAAACCATATTCATTTCTCTGGGTCTCCTTTTCCCAGAGGCTGAAGAGGAGCCTGAGCCTGAGGAACAGGAGGAGACTGAGCAGGCAGAGGAGGATAGAGGAGGTAAGGAAGACTCCCAGAATGCAAAGCAGTCGTACAGGACAGTTGTGTGTTGTATAGCAAAAGTCTGGAGATAAAAACTGGTTTGGTCAAATGTGTTGAAAAGACGATTAAAAAAATGTGAACAGTAAGACAGATTAAAAGGGTTGAGATTGTGATAACATTTCTTACAAGAGATACATGGGTTTCCTTGTTCTAAAAAAGCTCTCAAACAGCCAAGCAATTGTTCCCTCTCTTTTTCATAACGCTGGGTTTTCACTGGCAGCTGAAATAACGGAACAGCGGAGCAAGCGGTATGAGCGCTGACGGCGAAAGTGTTCATTGCTCTCCCCTCTCTCCCAAAGTTGACTCTGATGGTACGTGTCCATAGTCAGCGTCATTTCCACGCTTCCCATTAATTTCCATGGGAGCAGCCGCGCAATGCATTCTGGTAGCATCCCGGGGGACTTTGGAGAAGCTCGGCGCCTCTCAAAATGTTAGGATTAGGGAAATGGCGGACCCAAAAATGTAGAGACAACAGGGCAGTGGTGAGTTCGAGGATTTAATAAATAAAAAAGGGATACAACAAAAAGAGTCCTGAAGAAAGCAGGCAAAAATAATACCAAAAACCAAAAGACCATACATAAAGATAAACAGGAACACAGAGACAAAGAGGGTAGACATACACACACAGTGATCTGACAACAGACAAAGACAGCACAGAGACTAAATACACAAGGTAACGAGGGGGAAACAAGGGACAGGTGACACAAGGGCTGAGGAACAAGTGAAACACATCAGGGCGGGACAGACAATCACAAAGGTGTGAAAACACAAGGCAGGAAGTAAAACAAGACATGACATGGGAGAAACAGAGACTACAAAATAAAACAGGAAACAAGTATAACACACAAGGATGAAAACATGGTACCACGCAAGAGAGAACACAGGAGACAGACAGAAAAACAGGAAAAACTATAACAGACAACCACAGTACAAAATGTTTTTTTTTAAACTGACGGTTGACAGATTCAGCAACTGCATAGCCTATTTTTTATTTTTTTATAAATTTATTTAGAAGGGACCATGTACAACTTTAAACATAAATGTTACCATTTAATGCATTGTACCCGAGTTAGCTACAGGCTAATTTACATCTGCAGTACCCTTGCAGGGCACAATAAAAAACAAAACAAAAAGAAAACATACAAATGCGTCTCTTGGGTGTCGCAAGGTAACAGGTCCCACTCCGTGCAACACAGACACTCCTGTTCGGTGGCCATAGCTTCACAATGTCCGCAGGTACACCACCAGTTTCCCGAAGTACAAGGCTGTGTTGCGACATTGACTACCAGTAGCTCTTTCTCTTGTAGCCCTTTCACAGAGCTCCCGCAACTCTTCGTTCAATAAAATGTCTGTACACTTCCAAAGTTCTCAATGCTTCGGTTAACATTTAGGGACCCTCATTATGCTACCGTCAAAGTTTGGTGACATTTGAGCCTTTTTAGTGGTACAAAATAGCGATTTGTTTTTACTTTCCCTGTGTCCCAAATACTAGCGTTGTAAGCTAATCAGCGGTCCGCGCTAGCTTGTTTCAAGCTACAAACACATTTGATTAGCATGAAAACATATCGCAGAGAACGATCGAGTGGGTACACATCTGTCATTAACCCCTAGGTTAATTTAGCGCCAGAATTGTCCTTTAAGTGGCAAAGTGTGTGACTGGAGTAGAAAACTTACCATATGGTTTGTGATAGGCCAGATAGAAACTGATAGAAAAGTATCAACACCAACAACAAATTCTTAGCCAAACGTATAACGTGTACACCATCGGCATCATGTTGTGGTGACATAATTCCTCTTGGAATTTGCTGTGTGTGACAGAGACAGCGGAATTGCAGTTGAAAAAAGCTGCCTGTGGAAACCCAGCGTAACTGTGTGAGTTATGGGTGATGCTGTAATAAATCTGACCAATCAACTTCCCCTCTATCCTGCTTTCCCATTGGCTGCGCTGGTATGGGCTATCAGAGCAGCACGAGTACCAAGGTAGGGTCACAAGCATGCCCATCCTCACTCACACACACACACACACACACACACACACACACACACACACACACACACACACACACACACACACACACACACACACACACACACACACACACACACACACACACACACATCATTTGTCACCATTTGGGACTAGACCTAAAACCCACTGCATGGGAAAGTTGTATCTAGAAGATGTAGAATACCTGATTTGAATGAATCAAACTTAGATCAATGAGGATGAAACTAGGTAGATATTTTATCTGCATTGTTTTTTAATACCAACTATAAATGGTGATATAAGTCGTCATGATGACTCATACAGTACCACATGCAAGGATAAAAACAGAGGCTCAGTCCTTACCGCAGCGGTTTGATTCAGATTCCCTCTCTCTCCGCTTTCCTGTCTTCAGCTGTCGTGTCAAATAAAGGCCTAAAATATTCCCAAAAAATCTTACAAAATAAAACTTAGCAACAGATCGAGTTAGTGATTTGATGAATATAGTGGTGTATATTTTTCTCAGGAATGATGGAGACCAAAACAAAGCTAAAAGGAGAGTGAACACTGAACTTACATTTATGACCAGATAGTTTTAAAGAAATAGTTTAACATTGTGAGAAATATTTCTTGCTGAGAGTAAGATGAGAAGATCGATACCACTCTCAGATGTAAGAGTCATATCAATCTTTTTAATCTAATTAAAAAAAAATATTAAAATTAATAAAGCGAATCAGCATATTTTCCAAAATGTCTAACCCTTTTTTTCAAGCTTGCTGCCTATGTAGTACCAGATAATAACTTGGGACTTTTTTCAATCATTCCACACTTCCTCCTACCTCCTCTTGACTTGTCACTTAAAGGAGAATTCGGGTTGATTTCAACACGTAGCTCTGTTGTTTGTAAATTTGAAGTGCTGTCAGTAGCAAGAAAAACAAAGACAATCGGTGTTGCCTACACCGTGTTATCTTCCTGCTAGAGTTATCTCCCAACAGGCTTAAACAGGGCAGCTTTTTAGCCTCTGAGGCCACGAATCACACGTACCAAAACAATCTTTTTTTTACCTGTCTTCCCTGGATTTGTTTCAAGAATAGTTGCGTCCAAACGAATCCATTTGTAAATGACTCAACGCGCTACTTCATATTCCAGGCCTATAGGCACTGTTATTGCTACAGAAATTAACCAAAAACGGAGAGGAGTCTTCAGTCCGTCCTTCATAACATGACTAAACTCAAAGAATTTCTAATAAGTAGACGGGCTTTGCTAGACTTTAATAACTTTCACCACTGCTCATTTTATAAAGGCCGCCACAAGAAAACGTGTCTTTGTTTACATTGTATAATGTGCTGTTGGATTGCTTTTTATTTTGCAATTCTGTCTGCTATCGGACATGATTGCAGAGTGCTAGCTAGCAGAGCTAATGTTAGCTCTGCTAGCTAACATCGGCTGTCAAACAAAACATCAGTGATCCAGTGTCTTACTGATAATCTACACGTTTTTCTTGCCTTTCTACAATAAGCCGTGCTAAAAGTTAATCCATTCAAGGAGTTGATAAACAGACAGATTAGCTAGCTAGTTGCTGTTGTCTAGCTACTTTCACTTTATAAACAGCTATCCAAGCAGCTACTTTAGTGATGTTTAATGTTAGCTACATAACGTTAGCAATATATCTTGTGTAGAATCCAGGACCAGCAGAGCAACGAAGCATCGAAGCCAAAAGGGAGCTGTTTTCGTTTTTTTCACCCTGGGACCAGGTTTCAAAAAAGTGTGTTTTCAGGCAGTGCGTTTACAGGATTTGTTTGGACGATTGGCCCAAATGATGCAAAACGTGTGTTTGCATCAAAAAGCGTCTCCATGTGGATGTGACAGAAAGGCATAAAAGTTGTGTGTCCTTTCTGTCACATCCACTGCAGTCAGATTCGCTGTGTTCCCTTGGAAGGAATCATCTCAAGCTTAGTTTAGAGGCGAAAAACACAGAGCTACGTGTAGAAACCGACTGGAATTCTCCTTTAATTTTCCATTCTTTTCATTTTGCCTCTCGATCACCTGGTGTGTGAATTTCCTCATCCCTTCCTTTGGTTTTTTTACGTCTTAATTTATTAATTCTGTATGTATTTCATTCCCCTCTCAACTTATTTTGCTACCTTCTACCTTCTATCTTCTAACTTTTTTTCATTTTCACCTGTATGCCTGTTTTTCTTTTGTTTCTTCCTTACTTCCTTTCCTCATCCCATCCTCTCTTCTGTTCTCTTCTACCTTTTATATTCCCTTGCTTTCCTCATGTGTACTTTTCACCCATTATTAATGACTCCTTTGGTGCTCCATGTGTTGTTTTTGTTACCCTCCTTCCATCTTTCATTCTGTCTTCATGTAGTTGCTCTGTCAGATCAAGATGCCCAGGAAGGTGAGAAATGGTGGACGTTGAAGGGGTTGAAGTCCTGATTTTCTTTTTTTAAGCTCAGCACCATGTTGGTGGCTTTTTATTTACCTCAGGTTAATTATCCAACATATTGAAATTATCTACAGCCAATGGACATGGGAAGACGGGGAAAAAAAAGATTGTATTTGTACGTGTGGGAGTGGCCTTACTTTATCAGGGTTTTCGTGGGGTCTTAAAAAGTCTAAAATTTCAAAATCAAAAAAGTCTTAAATTTGTAAAGTATTGTGTTCTAGGTCTTAAATAATTTTAATAATTTTTTAGCTTTCGTGTTATTGGCATGAGTCTCTTTTGGATTGTACCACAGACATAAAAGGGATTTTATTCTTTGGCTATGGGAAAGTGCAAGTTTAGCGATACTTGGCTTGAAAGTCTTAAATTTTACTTGGTAAAACCTGCAGAAACTCTGTTTATGGAGTAATTTGGTCCCCTAAATAAATAAAAATCTGTACATATTTACCTTTATTCATTCCCTTATTTGGATATCCATTAGCAACAATCACAACGTGCAAATATACATGCATTTAAATCAAGTCATAAAGTGCAAAGAAAACCTATTATAATCACCCTTAATTTTTAAGAAAATATGTAAGAATGTCCTAATAGATGTGGTCAAAAAATAATGTGTTACCCTGATCTGGAAAGCAAAAGTGTGTATAAAAATTATGTCCTTGCTCTTTTGTTTTGTTAGAACTAATAAAACCTGCTAAATTGCCTTTTCTTTTCTCAGTCCCATGCTTGCTGTGTTTTCAGTCACATAAATAACTTTATTAACAAGTTTCAGGTTTTCTAATTCTCTTTCCTCATATTTGGGGGAAACATATAATCAATACTTCTTTGCTTGTCTTTCTCTCTTCCATCAACAGAGGAGCGCCCCAAACCCAAGTATGTTCATATTATTTTATTATGTTGTATGTTGTTTTTATTTTTTCAAATATGTTGCATTCCCTTAATCCCTTTTTGATCTTTTAAAAAAAAACTATATTTTGTCCTTCCTTTTTTTCATCAGACCTATGGTGCCTCAACTAGCCCCTCCAAAGATTCCTGAGGGGGACAGGGTGGATTTTGATGTGAGTCATGAAAAGGGGATCAAACCAGATCACTTTCATTTTCTTCGTTTTACTTTGCATCTGCATCATGAATTAAATGGGAACCACGGCTGTTAACCCTTGGGCTGCATTAGCTCAGTCTGTGGAGACTTGGCCGGTTCAAGTACCCGTACCAACCAGGGGCGGAGTCAGACGTGGTAAACAATTGGGGCTCAGCCCAGACCTGGGGGGTTTCTGGCATCTATTTTTCAAGATATGTGATAATAGAATTCCTAAAAATCTGTAAATCACTTGGGATAGTTGCCAAGGAAAAGAATCATCCTGTAGAGCCTACATCCATTTTGTACCTAATTGTTCTCCAACTGTCTTCATCATTCTGAAACCATAACACAACAAATGTTGAGGATGACTCCTTTTCACTCCAGCCACATAAAAAGAGGCAAACATTGTCTGATATTACTATGTATCAGTTAGGCTGCATAGGCTGCATGATGCTTTTTTTTGTTACACTATGATGGAGTAGAGGCAATTTTTAATTATAGAACTTTTGCTCCATTGATTTTCCAGTCCATTCAGAAAGACTGTATATATATATATATATATATATATATATATATATATATATATATATATATATATATATATATAATCCATTTTATTTGAACCAGTGAGTTCTGTAGATATACCCATATGGAAATAAAAACTCCCTTCTACACCAGGACATCCACAGAAAGCGTATGGAGAAGGATTTACTGGAGCTGCATACTCTGATCGATGTCCACTTTGATCAGAGGAAGAAAGATGAGGAGGAGCTCATCAGCCTCAAGGAACGAATCGTAAGTTCACTTAGATACACTAAGATACTTTCTGGCTAATGTTGAAACATGAGTGGGGCACTACACACACGATCCAGTGGAAACAGAGATTGTATAGGTAATCTCGCATTGCCAGACCTTCCTGCACAGCGCTGCGGAGGAGAGTCTGGCTAGTCCACACAGCATTCCGGGATGCTCGTGCTCTGCAGTTAACCATAGTCCTCATAAATCAACAGGAGTTTAGAATGCCAACAAAAAGGAATACCACGTCGATATAGACTAAGCAATAGGAGAACATGGTTTTACTGCATGTATCTTCACAGCAGTGGTAGAAAGTTGCTATGTACATTTAATCAAGTATACATAAGTACAAATTTGAGGTACTTTACTTGAGTGTTTCCATTTTCTACCTCTTTATATTTCTACTTTCCTATAACATATTAGAGAAAAATATTGAATGTACATTTAACAGACAGCTGTAGTTACTACTTGCTGTGCTTTACAGATGACATTAGATTAGATATTAAAACCATGATAAATGTATAAATACAATGTAGGCCTGCACGATTATTCGTTATAAAATCGCATGTTTACAGGCTTGTGGTGATGCGCAATGTGCTATAGGTGCCAAAAGAAATCTGTGTTTGGTACTGCCAATTTTTTTTTTTGTCATGGTTCATGTGTGTAATAAACATTACGATTCGTGAGAAAACAAAAACGTGGCAGAGAATCGTGATATCAATTCTAAGCTAAAAAATCGTGATTCATATTTTTCCTCGAATCGTGCAGGCCTAATACAATGCATTGTTTGCATTATAGTTCCACCAAAGACACATGTCCACTCTAGACTTCTTAGATTGTTCCATTGAAGTAACTGACTAGAGAAAAGTAAAAAAAAAAAAAATAAGAAATTGAATTGCAGAAACGGATTATACATCTCACGACCCCTCAGATTAATTTACCAACCCATTGTAATGGATAATAATAGGTAATGGATAATAATGTCATATATAATAGTATATCAGTCACAGGTGCCATTTTGACTGCAAAACATGTACTTATGCTGTACTTTTATACACTTTAATGTACATTTGGCTGATAATACTTAGGATATTAAATGCACGATTTTTACTTGTAATAGAGTATTTCTAAATTAATACTTATTCCGCTGCCGCACCAGATCAATGTAAAGGATAAATGTTGCTAAATAATTAATAATGTATTTGTCAGTAATCTTTGAATGAGTAAAAAAAAATATACAGACATACAAAAGTCCCCTCTGTAATTAATTAATGATTTAATGTACTTGTTATCCCAATGTTGCTTAATATTTAATAAACTGCACTAAATGTTTTATGGCTTGTTTTCTTTGAATCAGGAGCGTCGTCGGTCCGAGAAAGCTGAGATCCTGAGGGTCAGAGCAGAGAAAGAGAAGGACAGACAGAACAGGATTGCGGTAACACACACACACACACACACACACACACACACACACACACACACACACACACACACACACACACACACACACAATAACGAAACAATATAATTCAGGGGCAGAGAACTAAACTCATCCACTTGTTAACAACAGTAACGTCACAAAATGCACTACCCATTTTTTGCCAATAGGCAACCCACTCGCACCACCAATGATGCACAGCAGCCTGGTAAAGCAGACTCAGAACAATGAAATTCACATTTACATTTCTCAACCAGAACATTAACGTAGCTGGTAGCAGGACACCCACAGAACAGAAAAACTTTTTTATATATATATGTTTATAGAGAGAGATTCATGAACATGAACAACAACATTCATGAACAACATGAAGAATGTGTAAATCTATTTAAATATTAAAAACAACTTTTTTATAGCCAGATTTAACACTTAGGGACATTTTTCGAGTTTTTGTCCATCCTTCTCCATTTGTCAGGAGGAACGTCACAGAAAAGAGGAAGAGGAAGCCAAGAAGAAGGCTGATGATGACTTCAAGAAGAAGAAAGTGTTGTCTGGCATTGGAGCCAACTTTGGAAGCTTCTTGGCCAAGGTCTGCTGTTATTCTCAGTAGAGATCATGATAACCCTCATGATGATGATGATGATGATGATGATACTGATGTTGACTGTGAACTGTGTGTCTTCCCATCCCAGGCGGAGACGAGGAGGGGCAAGCGTCTGACAGGCAGAGAGATCAAGAAGAAGACTCTGTCTGAGAGACGACAGTCGCTAGACATCGACAATTTGAGGGAGGATGCGCTCAAGTGAGCTTTGGATTTCTCTGCATGTTGCAGGCGTGTGAATGGAGCTGTAGTAAGAGCGATATTATAGTGATAAGTAGCCTGTATGAGCTAATTAGATCTCCTCCTTAGGTCTCCTACATACGTTGTCCTACGGCAGGGGTGGGCAATTCATTTTCCCAAGGGGCCACATGAGAAACAGTGTAAAACAACAATGTATAAAAGGCTCCATTACCTTGTACCTCACGTTATGGCTCCGTAGCAGACGTTTTTGTAAAAATAGGCTAACGATTGTGTCATAAACACGCGACTTACTGACGCATAGTAGAGGAATTACCATTGTTGGGTACTCGTAGGGTACAGATTAAATTATTGGCAAATTATCAAAGATGTTTTATCAATATTACTAAAGTTATGAATATGGGGTATTAATAACTTTACCAAATTGACAAACAATCAAAACGGGGCACCACCCTGAACTCAGGAACCAATAATCAACTGTAGAACAGTCTTATAGGTGGTTCCCTTTAAAATACAGATCTTAATTAACTGGTTAATTATCTGGAATATTCTAAAGGAACAAAAGGAAGGAAGTGAATTCGAGCACTGACTTGTGTTCAACCAGCAATTATTACAATAAATACACAAATAATCACAGACAACTGCTATTTAAAGTATAGTAGAATTTAGGCTACACCCAAGATTAGCCGTTAGCTCATTCAAGCTAGGCTATGTGTTAGCTGCACAAAAGCTGTTTAGCCCCAAGAGGGCGGCAATGGGATACGTTGCAGGCTCCACGTGGCTAGGCTAGCCAGTTAGCTCTCAAACTAACATGTTGCAGACAAGGATTTTTGTCTGAGTGAGGGGACGTTCATTATACAAGCCAGGGCTGTAGTTAGACGGACCAACAGACTTTACTTCTCGCTGACAGTAACTAAACTCCTCCACAGCGGGGGGATAGCAATGTAGCATTTACAGTTTTACCAAGCTACGGTTCAAACACAACATATCAACAGTATTGTGATCAAATGATACATTCACAGAAAATAATGGGACGTGGTAGTCACCATCAGATTAATAAATCAAATGCGCACCAGTAGCGCTTATTAATCAGGTCACATTAATGGCAACACAAATAGCAACAATAGCAAGTTACTCATTAATAAAACACACCATTTATCTCTGCCCAGACCATAAGCCTTCTTACTGTGTGTTGTCCTGGATCATCCTATAGACTTCCACGGGAAACAGAACCAAAAAATTTGAATTGCTCGTCAGCAATGCACGGAAGAAACTTTTCCCTCCAAAACAGAGCAGCATAGAGGGAGTTAGTTCAAGTCGACTTTTGAGAAGAAAACCTTGTTCCCTTCTCCTGCAGGTATGAAAACACTGGTGCGTGTTTTCCAGGATCCAGAAGTGTTCTACAGAACACCAAAATATTTCCACTTTGTCCTGAAAATGGAAATTTTAGCATAAGCTTGTGTGATCCACGACCAGTGTGAGCCAGCAGTGGAAGACAATGGATTTTCAGGTGTCAGAATGTTTTACATGCTGCGTTCATGGCACCTATGAACCAATGGGAATCATCAGACCTCTCGAAGGTGTGAAGACTACAAGCCTGTAGTTCTTGAGTTTTGGCCACTTTGGCCACTCCCTGCTGGTCATTCAGCCATTTTGTGATCTTTCCCTTGGGGTGACCTCTAGGAGTTTGGTGAAACAGGCTTTGGAATTTACGAGCAGGCCACCAAGCCTTTGATTGAGAAGTATGCTCAGACTGTGGATTCTCCAGATAGGCCGCCTTTTGTCTCAGGCCCATGTTGGCGCTTTTACCTCTCAGAGGTCAGTTTAATCAATAATCAATAAACACTGTAGTGCAGGAGAAGCTCGCAGGCAGTTTCGACTTACATTAGCTGTTTAAATTGAATTACTAATGTTAACTAGCATTTTAGTTACCAATAATTAGCCTGTGCCTATGTTATCTCCTTACATATAACTTCGCTCTCCGTCTCTGCAAGATTCGGAATGATTGAGATTTGTCTTGGCACAGCTACCAGAAGACTTACCGTGGATTTCCACCGGCTGCATAACTGCTGCGGAACGGCTCCGCTGCGGAACGGCTCCGCTGCGGAACGGCTCCGCTGCGGAACGGCTCCGTGGTCCGCCGTCCGTCAATACCCACCGGATCCGGAGTTGTTGCGGAACGGCTGCGGCCAGGACTGACAGCTGTAGTCACGAGGATCCACTAGATCTCGCGAATTCACGCAGAATAGAACCACAAAGGAGGTGAGAGGAAACAACTCCGTGCTGTGTTTTCACGGTGTAGTGAAGGGAAATATGATCCGCCGTGAGCACGGTGTATTTTATTTTGAAAATTAACCGGATGTTTTATTTTGTTTCTGTGCTCGACTTCCTGTCCCGCACTATCTGCCGTGTGCTGAATTGCTGCGGAGCTCTCCGGCGTCCGGCAAAAATAGAAGCTCTGCGTATCTGATCCGGAGGGCTGCGGACCGCCGGAGCTGTGCTGGAGTCGGAACACAGACGTTACGCAACTGGTGGAAATACACACATTGACTAGAATGGAAACCGACTGACTCCGCCGACGTTCCGGAGCCGTTCCGCAGCAGTTACGCAGCCGGTGGAAATCCACGGTTATAACTTTCAGACACGTTGCTCACGTCACATCTACGTCAGCAAGCTGACCGTGGATTTCCACCGGCTGCGTAACTGCTGCGGATCAGATACGCAGAGCTTCTATTTTTGCCGGACGCCGGAGAGCTCCGCAGCATTTCAGCACACGACAGATAGTGCGGGACAGGAAGTCGAGCACAGAAACAAAATAACTGACTACAGCTGTCAGTCCTTGCCGCAGCCGTTCCGCACCAACTCAGGATCCAGTGGGTATTGACGGACGGCGGACCACGGAGCCGTTCCGCAGCAGAGCCGTTCCGCAGCAGTTACGCAGCCGGTGGAAATCCACGGTCAGTTTACAGCTGCGCAGTAGCTCAGCTATCACCAGAAAAGTGCTTCCAATAGACTTCACTGGTCTCCGTCCAGAGCAACGGGATCTGTTGGTCCATTTCTTTAACTGTCTATGATAAATACCCGCTCTTACTGCAGAGTCATCTGTCCAGGGACTGAATGCCGATTCCCACTGCAGACAAAAGCCAGAAGTTAGTAGGTGTGGGTGGGTTTTTTGACCCATGGGATAACTTACTACCTACTGTCGTCTGTCCCAAATACCATGTTTTGTGTTTCAGTACTAAATAACAGGGGTAGGGTAATCATAGAAATAAAATAGAAAAAAAACAAACCTTTCTTAATTTGTTCTTTGTGTTTCCAAGGCAACGGGCCCAGGAGATGTGGAACTGGATCTACCAGCTGGAGTCTGACAAGTTTGACTTCATGGAGTACATGAAGCACCAGAAATATGAGGTACCGCTGGTACTTGCTAAGTCAGGTTTTATAGTGTTTCTATTGTCTATATGTCCGTAGCTGTTCTATACCATGTCATATACTATCTATCTATCTATCTATCTATCTATCTATCTATCTATCTATCTATCTATCTATCTATCTATCTATCTATCTATCTATCTATCTATCTATCTATCTATCTATCTATCTATCTATCTATCTGTCTATGTGGGATAGGTTTTTGTATTGCATTACTGGAATCACTTTACTTTTATTTTGCGCACTTGGAATTACTTTCTGCAAAAAATGACAAAAAGAAAAAATATTATTTAAGTATATTGCCGCAATGTTGATTCATGTCTGTGACATTTACTGTGAGGTGGCACATGCATGCAACAAAGAAGTGCACTTCTTTTTGTTGTAGGGGAATCTTGGTTTATGCTATATATAAATAAATAAGACATGTCACAGACACTAGGGAGTGACAAATGTGTCTCTGTCAGGACACAATTGTTGTCAGTGTTGCAAAAGGGTTCTCCAATGTTTTCTCAGTTAGCCTTTTAAAACGATATCAGATTAGTAAACAGAATGTGCCTTTGGAACATTGGATGAATGGTTGCTGATAATGGACAATGTAGATATTGCATTAAAGATCAGCCACTTCTTTCTATAACAGTCGAGAACCCTTTTGCAATTATGTAAGCACATAATGTAATCTGAAAACTGCTGCCCTGATTTAAAAAAAAATGCACCTGATCTCAGTTTGTATTCTGTCTGTAATGGAGTGGAATGGACATTTCTAAGTGACCCCAAACCTTTGACCGGTAGTGTCAAAGGTTTGACAAAGTGAACTCATAGAGAAATGTAAGTTAGCAATTGTGAAACAAAAAAACTGGAGCCTGTATTACAGTAAGGAATTCATCAAGCAAAAATGTCAAGCATTTGCTACTGTAGTTGTGTTTTCTCAAATGTGATGCTCTGCTCCTGTCTCTATGTGTTATATCACTGTACATTCAAGATCTTTGGGTTTGTGACTGTTAGTGAAAACAATTGAAGATGATAGCTTGGGCTCTGGGATTTGTTTTAGAATGAAGATAATTTTTTCTGACATTTTATGGGCTAAAATGTATATAAATACTCAAACAAAGTGTTATTGGTTATGGAAATAAGCAGTAGTACTGATTCCTTTCATAAAGGTTTTCATTATTTTCCTGTTACCTTAAATTCCTGTTGTTTGCCTCCTGCAGATCACCGTGCTGCTGAACAGAATCCAACATGCTCAGAAATTGTGAGTAGTTACTTTTATACAAAATATAAAATATGATAAACTGCAGATAAACTACAATCCCTGTTACATCCGTTCCTACTTTCCTCCTCTTTTCCTCTGACAGTAAAAAGATCCATGGCAAAGGGAAGGTGGGCGGTCGCTGGAAGTAAAGGGGGGGGTGGGAGAAGATGAGAAAACACTGATACAACCCAAATGAAAAGTGGAGGTAGTATAGGAATGAAGGAATCACACATTTCACCTTCCATGGATGGTCTTCTGGTGCCAGAGCCGCTCTCTAGGCCTTTCCTGTGTGTGTGTGAAAGACATTGAATGTTTCTTGATAAGATGTATTGATAATAAAACAACATGCACTCAGTTTGGATTTGTAGTTTTTTCTTCATCTTATGTGTTTGGATCGCAATGCCAGAATTGTTCACTGATCTGTTTTTAGCTGCTGTACTCTGGTTTAGACTTCAGGATAATCAGGGTTTTTTTCACATAAAGTCCTCTTTAAATGAACCAAACTCAGTCCTTTTAACCCTCCTTTTGTCCCCGGGTCAAATTTGACCCATTTTCAAAGTTTCCATATCAGAATTTTGGGTTTCTTTCAACCAAATTGCACTTAAATTACACAGATGGTTCCATAGAAACACTATAGTATAGTTAATGATCACTTAACTACTTTAATTTAATTTGGGGTGTTTTATTCAATGTTATAGCATTTGGGGAAAAAATAAAATTGTTTCAAAACAGTATCCTGACTAAACTTTGACATATACCAGTCTGTGTTTCTCTCAACATATGTTAATCTGATTTTAACTATTAGTCAAAATAATTCATAATTTCAGCTTTCAGCACTCAAAAAATAGGTATAATGTCATATAAATGAGGTTTATTGGTCATGAATTCCAAGAAAGTTCCAAATGGTTGGTGTAAAAAAAAGCGCAAAAAAAAGAAACATAAACCTTGAAAAAAGCAGCAACAATGTTGAAAAAAAGGGTCTAAAAAAGGCTTACTTTTCGATTTCTTAACACGGGAGGACAACACAAGGGTTAAGATAAGATAAGAAAAAACTTTATTGTCTGTCACAAGTGACAGAAATTTGTCTTTGACAGGACAGGCTCAAATGACATAAAATACATATAAGAACAAAAAGATACATATAGAAACAGTGTAATAACATTGTCCGTACAAGCATGCAAATTTCAAAACCAGTGCAAGAAGAAGCCTGAATGGAGCCGTTGGTTGTTGTCTATGTATGGCTGTTCAGTGTGGTGATGGCAGTGGGGATGAAGGATTTTTTATGTATGTTTTTACTTGCAAATGGGACTCTGTAGCGTCAATAAAAAGTGGACCAACAGAAAAGGGACTCAGTTCTTTTTTGCGATCACATTGTCAGTTTACTTGAAAGAGGACTCAGTTCGATTTTCTGTTCCCCTTCAGCTCTGATAGGCCTCAGTCAGGGCTAAAATACATACAAGGCAAAAGGCAAAAGGAACCTTAAGCGTGCTGTGTTCACAATGAGCAGTTGAAGAGAACCGTACTCAGACCACCTCCCAAAGAGGTCTGAATATTGTTCGTTCCAGAGCAGTCAGAGTCCCTTTGGACTGTTCACATATGCACAAAAAGCGCTGACTAATAGGTCTGAGTTGTTTTGGAGGGCTGAGACGGACCAAGTGTGAAAACGCCTACGGCACATTTCTGTTTGGTCATAAATTTAAATTAATTTTGGGATCCAGTGTTTGCATTATTTGAAAACCTTTTGTGGGTTATTTACCAAAATGAATATTTGCATATATATATATATATATATATATATATATATATATATATATATATATATATATATATATATACACATATATATTGCTTTGACCCAGAAATAATAATTTAAAAAAATTATTTTGGGCCATCAATTAAACCCCAAAAAGCAGTTGATTCTTTTCATTGTCATTTTATTTTTTTCTTTCTTTCTCATCAGTCAGGAACTTAAAGGGATACTTCAACGCTGGAAAGCTGAATATATCTTTAAATTGGGTCACTTATGTAGCAGAAATTTGAAAAAAAAATGTAATTGGTGCCTTCTAGGCTGAGAAAAGCCAGAAAATGTGTTTTTGGCTCATATGGATGAAAGACACCAAATCCCAGAATGCACTTCGCTTCGCTGCTTTGAGTCCACTCCCAAGCCACGCCTACCGCTTGACAGACAGACAGTGAGGCATTCGACTCAACTCAATTTGTTTTATTGTTATTTCAACCATATACACAAAACAACGTTTCATCGTGGCTCAAGTGGTGTTACACATTTAAAATATATAAAAACTACATAATATTAAAACGACATACGAAACAGGCTACCTTTAGTGCACACACACATTGTATACCAGCATTAGGCTTGGTGGGCTGTAAACACCGAGTATAAACACAGCTGTGAATTAGCGTGGAATGTCGAATGATCGCCATGTAACAGTCACAAACTCCAGCGGTTAGCAGTTAGTTGGATACAAATCACCCCATTTCTGCACCAGTCCGTGTTAACACAGCCCACCTTCATACAGAGCATCTCTAGCTCGGATCGTCGTAGGGCTAGCAGGCCTGGTAGCTGGACAGTCCGGTTCACTGTTGTTCAGCCATATTTCCACGAAAGCAAAAAACACAGTCTCTGAACTCGCGTTGGGAGCATCGTTGAAGTTGGATGTAGTCCAGTTTGTTGTTTAATGAACGGACACTTGCAAGCAGGATTGATGGGACAGGTGGCCGGCTAGCGTTAACTTCCCACCTAGCCGACGTGGATGTCCCCTACCCGGCTCGGGGCATCGAGCGAGACCACTGGTCTCCGTGGCAGGCGAAGCTCTCGTAGTGTGCCAATTATTCCGTCTGTATTAACGTTCCCTGCATATTCTCCGATCTGTACCGATGTATCCCGGTGGTACATGTGCAGTAGTTTGAATGCACATAATTGTTGTAAAAGTTTGCTGCTGAGAAGTTCTCTTAATACATCCATGAGAGAGAGCCCCGTTTAGCGAGGATTCAAGATGGCTGACATTTAGTTTTTTTCCGGCTGAGATCGGCTCGCTTCGGGTGATGGGCGAGTTTAAAACATGCGGAAGTAGGTCCTACTACTGGCTGTAGTCTTTTGCTCTGGCCAAAAAATCTTCAGATGACGCAAAAATCGTCATTTTACGTCATCAGAAGATTTTTTCCAGACTCCCCAATGCAGATATCTCCTGTCTCAGGGGGATATGAGGGAGGGACGCACGGTCATTCAGAAATACTACCGGGCTTCTACTGATACAAAGCTGAATGCTAAATCGGTGAAGTATCCCTTTAACAAAAAAAGTATTTCTTTGTCCAGTGTTTTTTTACTTGTTCACCAAGAACAATATATGGTTATTTTGACTGACTTTTAGTTATTTCATTAATTTTCTAGCCTTACAGTACATGTCCACTGCTGCAGCTGTTTATTTTCAGAAATCTTCATGGTAACTGAAAAGACTCCTGCCATTCCATTTCCTTTCCACTCCATTTCGCTCTTTCAAGGATACTTTGCCACCTGACACCTGACCACGCCCACCTCACCTGTTGCCTATAAATTGATTGGAAACCCTTTGTCTCATTCTTTGCACTCCAATGCCAGCACTCCCATGCATCCTGTGTGCGTCTTCATGAATTAACGTGAGTCAATTTATCATTTTGATTTGTTTTATGCCATGAGTTACTGTTAGTTTGCCAGAAATGTGCCATGAACAATGTGGAAAGATTGTTTGTTGTATTATCTTAGAGCCTGTGCATTTGTGTTTGTTTGAAGTATGTTAATTGACCACTTTTCACTAATTGTATTATGTCTTTGTTATCCCTTTCTGCAGCACACAGACAATGCAATTAACCAAATTCAACCTGAATGATATAATAAAATACACTGGTGTTGCCTCAGACCCTGCCTGCTCCCTGCTTCATTCATTCATTCATCACTCCATATCATCTGACGTCTTCTGACCGAGACGCTGTCTGTTCCCCAAACCCTCACTCCACCTGAACCATTCCCATCACCACTATACAGTTCCTTCAATGGTCCTTCGAGCCAGAGCACCGAGTGAGGGATACCATGGCAGGCATTGATATGGATGGAAAAGATGAAAAAGAATTTGAGTTGGAGAGGGCTCTCCCAGTCAAACCCAGTAGTACCTTATCCAGGCGTGAGAGGCACCAACCTGACCGCTATGGCTTCCCGGCTCCTGATGGGAAAGCCTCTAGTAAGCCCAAAAGCCTCCATCACAGCCAAGCAGCCACACCATCTCCTAACACGACAGCAACCAAGGAGGGAGAAGAGGAGGAAGAAGAGATCACCCACAACTATGCCCAGCCCAAATCGGTGGAGGAGCATTCAGATCCACAACCAGCTCCACCCTCGCCGGTAGAGCGGAGACCTAACAGATCTGGAGCCAAGGGGGATAAGCGTGAGTCATTACCAAAGTCGAAGAAAACAACATCTTATACTTACACTTATGGCAGTGGAAGTTCCCAAAGCTCGCGCAAGAGCCACCAGTTGGAGCTCACCCCTCTACAGGCGGCCATGATTGATGAGAGTAGGAAACTTGGAGAACTGCAAGAGATCCAAAGTCAAATTCAGGAGGAACAAGCCCTAGATGGCCTGGCTCGAGAACTGGACAGGCAAGCACAAGCAGCTTTGACGGAGTGAGAGAGGTTGGACAGGCAAGCACAAGCAGCTTTGACGGAGCGAGAGAAGATGTCCCGATCTCTGACTCTACAGCGACGGCTGCGGAGAGTTCAGCGAGAATTGGAAGAGGCTCGGCTAATAACCTCATTCACTGGAGACGTGACTGTAGGACATCCACCTGCTCTGCCACCTGCTCCTTTTTCAGTGAGCACCAGAGTTTTGGATACAGGTGAACCTGTTGACCTGTTCTCAGAGCAGCAAGCTCCCTCTGTTGGTCCTCAAACATCTGTCTCTGATCCCGTTCCAGTGAATCAGCCAACCACCTCTTTGTTCCAATCCTTACCTCAGCCTGTCAATGCTGTGAGTCAATCTGATACTCTCTATCCTGTTCAAGGGAGCCACCCAGTAGTCCACACATCCAGTCCAGAACAAGCGACTCCCTCACCTCCTTCGTTCCTCCATCTGGTGCAGACTGCACCTCATCCTGCTAAGAGTCAAAGACCCTCAGATCCTGCTCCTGAGAAACCTGGGCTTTCCTTGCGTAAGCCCATTGAACGGACATCAGAGGGAGCCAGCATCATGGAGTTGTTGGTGGCCACTGCGTTTGGCATCCCCAAGCCAAGACTGCCTTATTTTGAGAGTGGAAGGGAAAGTGACTTTGTTCTGCTTAATATGGCATTGGAGAACCTATTAGATATCCATGCTCACCTCTCTGAACAATACAAGTTCCAGGTTCTAATGGACCACTTGAGGCTGCCCAGTGCATACAAACTAGCAAAGTCGTATATGCATGCCTCAACTCCCTACACCTCAGCCCTTGCTGCCCTTAATGCAAAGTATGGCCAGCCACGGCAGTTGGTCCAAAGCAAAATAGCCAGCATCCTTCATGCACCACCGGTCCGATTCGGAGATAGCAATGCATTCCAGGACTTTGCTCTTTCTGTACAGTCATTGATCGGCATGCTGCGATCGGTGGACGGTGCAGGTGGAAGTGAGTTGCGGTGTGGCTCTCATGTCGACAGGCTACTTACCAAGCTTCCCCTTCACTACCGGGACAGTTTCGTTGAGCACTGTTTGAATCATGGCATTCTGGAAGATGGCGCAGAACAAACATACACCTTAGAAGACTTCTCTGCCTGGCAGAGTCTCAGTCTCAGTCCCTGCTTCAATGGAGAGACGAGAGCCAGTCCAGAGGAGTCAAGGGAGAAAGGTGATGCCTACCACTATGTACCTGAGCAACACAGCCACTATGGGAGGCCAGCCTAGTGTCCAAGGAGGCCGTGGAAAGAAGATGGCCAACCTTGGTAGACCCAAGTTCCAACCTTTCTGTCCATACTGTAACAACAATGACCACTTCCTGGGAACCTGTCCAAAAGTGAAGGAGTTCAGCCCATCAGATCTCAGAACTTGGATAGAGGAGAATGATCGTTGCTACAGATGTGCCCGCTGCCATAAGCCAGATAAATGCACCCTAAAAAAACCTTGCAACACCTGCAACAAGCTGCATTTCACCATTCTGCATGACATCGCATGTCAACTGTCCACACACCCAAAAAGCCCGGAGAACTCGGCTACGGCAGGCATTCTCAATGTGCTCGTCAGTGCCCCCTGCAATGAGGACACACTGTACATCGATCAGCCAAACCGATCTCCTCGTGTGATGTTGAAGGTAGTTCCGGTCTTACTAATCAATGGCCGGCAAAGGCTGCAGACGTATGCCGTACTTGATGATGGCTCAGAAAGGACAATCATTCTGACCTCGGCAGCGTCCCAGCTACAACTTAAAGGACCAAAAGAGATCCTCAATCTCAGAACTGTGCGGCATGAGGTAATTCCCATGAGTGGTGAGACCATCTCTTGTCATATCTCCCCTGTGATCCAAAAGATTAGGTTCCCTATAGCCAATGCCTTTACTGCCCCAATCCTTAACTTGGCTGAGCATTCTTGTCGTGCCTCTGACCTGCAGAGGGAGTATTCCCACTTGCGAGGCTTACCCTTACCGGACTTTGTCCATGCTCGGCCATTAATCCTGATAGGTTCAGATCATTCCCACTTGTTGGTGCCCAAAGAGCCTGTCCGCATTGGACCTTATGGGGGACCCATCGCTGTTCATACTGCCCTGGGATGGGCTGTCCAAGGCCCATCCAATGCCTTACCTCGATCTCCTCCTTCAGATGCACAAGCTTTGTTCACTCGTTGTGATCGTGTATCCTGCCCAGCTACTGCGGAGTTGATGGAGAATGTGGAGAGACTGTGGAGATTGGATTCCTTCCCACACTGTAAGGAGAAGGAAATAACCCGATCTAAACAAGATAATTATTGTCTGGAACTGCTTGAGACTAAGAATGCTGTCCAAGAAGTAGGTGAGGTCTTGCGGTATGCTACCCCACTGCTCAGAGCACCCACTAGTCCTAAGTTATTCTCCTCAGTCCATACTCTGTTGCCATGGCTCCGGGGAACCGAGCGCAGACTGAAGAAGGACCAAGAGCTAATTGCGATCTATAACCAGGAAATCCAGAAGCTTGTTGATATGGAGTACGTGAAGGAAGTGGATCCCGCAGATGACCAGCCGGGGTTAGAATCCTGGCTAGTTCCACATCATGTTATCAAACAAGCTAGTGGGAAACATCGACTGGTGTTCAACTGCTCTTTTCAACTGCATGGTCTCAACTTGAATCGCAGCCTTCTTCCTGGTCCAACTCTCGGTCCCTCTCTTCTTGGTGTGCTCCTCCGTTTCCGTGAGCACAGTGTGGCCATCAGTGGTGACATAAAATCTATGTTCCACCAAGTTCACCTACTCCCTGCTGACCGGCCATTACTCAGGTTTCTCTGGCGAGCTATGGCTCAGACAAATCATCCAAAGACCTATGAGTGGCAAGTGTTACCCTTCGGCACAACTTGTAGTCCTTGTTGCGCCATTTACGCCCTGCAGCGCCATGCAAAGGAGCACCCAGAGAGTGACCATGAAGTGTTAAACTCAGTGCTCAGAGCTTTCTATGTTGACAATTGCCTGCAAAGCTTCAACACATCAGCCACAGCCAAAGCCCTGCTGGACAAACTTCGTGCCACACTGTCTCAAGGGGGATTCGAAATCCGTCAGTGGGCGAGTAATGACTCCAGTGTGGTGGAACACCTCCCCCCTGAGGCAAGATCTGTGAGCACTGATTTGTGGCTCTCTCAAACGGGTGTTGATCCTCAAGAATCCACCTTAGGCTTGCGTTGTAGCTGCCTTCCTGATAGCCTCGGATACAAACACAGAGTGACGCCCATCAGGATTCCCACACTCCGCCTCATCTATCGTACTCTTGCCAGTCAATATGACCCATTAGGGTACATCTTACCTTATACCACCCGGGCCAAAGTGCTGGTACAGGACTTGTGGAAAACCAAACAAGGCTGGGATGACCCCATCACTCCGTCCGAACTGGCTGATCAGTGGCTGAAGTGGGAACACGAACTGTCTGACCTCCCCAGCATCAGACTGCCCCGCTGTTATGTGCCCCCTTGTGCGGATCAGTCGGGGGTGTTACGAGCGCTTCATGTGTTCTGTGATGCCGCAGAACTGGCCTATGGCGCTGTGGCTTACTTGCGTGTCCATGACAATCAAAATCACATTCATGTGGCCTTCATCATGGCCCGTTCCAGAGTGTCACCAAAGAGACAGCTGTCAATACCCCGCCTCGAACTGAGTGCTGCCTTATTAGGGGCGCAGTTAGCCACCACTTTGAGGTCTGAACTTACTTTGTCATTGGCTCAAACCATCCTTTGGAGTGACTCCACAACAGTGCTGACCTGGTTGAAATCTGAGTCGTGCCACTACAAGGTCTTTGTCGGCACCCGGATCGCAGAAATCCAGGAACTCACGGACACTGATGACTGGAGATATGTCGACAGTCCAAACAACCCAGCGGATGCCCTGACCCGGGGCAAGAAATTATGTGAATTGGCTCGACCCAACTGCTGGACGACTGGACCGCTCTTCCTGCAGAAGCCTGAAAGTTGCTGGCCTGTTGCCCCTGATGTTGTCCACCTAACACCACTCGCAAACAGCACTGAATTGAAGAAAGCTGTTCTGTGTCTGAATGTTTCTGCTGCTACCAGTACATTGCCAGACGTCTCCCAGTATCAAAACTGGAGCGACTTCATCGCCGCCACTGAGCAGGCACGAACTCAGTCCGACAAAGTTTCCACAGGAGCAGCAGCCGAAACCTTAATCTTACAGCAAGCACAGGCGTCATGTTTCCCTGAAGAACTTGACGCTCTCCAGAAAGGGAAACCTCTCCATAGGCAAAGTCGTCTCCTCTCATTGTCTCCTGAACTGGATCCAGAGGTGGGGCTGATGAGAGTAGGGGGAAGACTACGTCGATCCCAGGACCTGGACCCTGACATCATTCACCCAATTATTCTAGACCCGAAGCATCCTACCACGCAGCTCATCATTAAGGATTATGATGAGTCCCTGCTGCATCCGGGCCCAGAGAGGGTCTTTGGAGAATTGAGACGCAAGTATTGGATCATAGGAGGAAGACCAGCCATACGCAAACATCAGCACAACTGCAGGGAGTGCCAGAGATGGAAATCCTCTCCTGAAGTGCCAAAGATGGCGGATCTGCCCCCGGCAAGGCTGCGTCTTTTCAAACCCCCATTCTGGTCCACCGGTGTAGACTGCTTTGGACCCTTTGTCATCCACCAGGGCCGTAGAACAGAAAAGCGATGGGGAATCATCTTTAAGTGCTTAACCACTCGTTGCTTACATCTTGACTTGCTCAGAAGTTTGGATGTTGACGCCTTTCTTCTAGCTCTCCGTCGCTTCATATCACGTCGTGGCAAGCCCTTGGAGATCTGGGCAGACAGAGGAACAAACTTCCGTGCTGGGGACAGAGAGCTGAGTAAATGCTTCCAGGCGATGGAACCCAAGATCCAGGAACGCTTGGCCAATCAACAGATTTCATTTAACTTCAATCCACCAGGGGCTCCACACTTCGGTGGAGTCTGGGAGCGTGAAATCAGATCAGTTAAGAATGCCCTGAGAGTGATTCTTGGACAACAGACCGCCTCCAAAGTTATCCTTCAAACTGTCCTGATTGAGGTGGAAGGTATCATGAATTCAAAGCCTCTAGGCTATCTTTCCTCAAACGCCGCTGATCCTGATCCAGTCACTCCCAATCTGCTCCTGATGGGGCGGCGGGATGCCTCTCTGCCACAAGCCATATTTGCCAGCAGTAAGCTCCTTGGGCGAAGGAAATGGCGTCATAGCCAGATTTGGGCTGACCACTTCTGGACAGGGTTCATTCGTGATTATTTGCCCAACCTACAACCTAGAGGAAAGTGGCTGAGGGAAGTCCAGAATCTCGAAGTAGGGAAGATTGTTCAAATCTTTGACCCACAACTGCCTCGAGCCTCTTGGCCAACAGGGCGTGTCACAACCGTCATGACCGGTAGAGATGGGCGTGTCCGGTCAGTGGACGTCCAAGTTGGCCGTCGGATTTACACAAGACCAGTGTCACGTTTGATGGTGCTTCCTGAGCTGGCAGAAGAATGAGTCTTTTTCCCAGGAGGAATTGATCCCAATTCCGGGGCGGCTATGAAAAGACTCCTGCCATTCCATTTCCTTTCCACTCCATTTCGCTCTTTCAAGGATACTTTGCCACCTGACACCTGACCACGCCCACCTCACCTGTTGCCTATAAATTGATTGGAAACCCTTTGTCTCATTCTTTGCACTCCAATGCCAGCACTCCCATGCATCCTGTGTGCGTCTTCATGAATTAACGTGAGTCAATTTATCATTTTGATTTGTTTTATGCCATGAGTTACTGTTAGTTTGCCAGAAATGTGCCATGAACAATGTGGAAAGATTGTTTGTTGTATTATCTTAGAGCCTGTGCATTTGTGTTTGTTTGAAGTATGTTAATTGACCACTTTTCACTAATTGTATTATGTCTTTGTTATCCCTTTCTGCAGCACACAGACAATGCAATTAACCAAATTCAACCTGAATGATATAATAAAATACACTGGTGTTGCCTCAGACCCTGCCTGCTCCCTGCTTCATTCATTCATTCATCACTCCATATCATCTGACGTCTTCTGACCGAGACGCTGTCTGTTCCCCAAACCCTCACTCCACCTGAACCATTCCCATCACCACTATACAGTTCCTTCAGTAACTTCATTTCAAGAAAAGTCTTTACAGCACTTACTCTTTAGATTTTAGATGACATGAAATGTACACAGTTTAAAAAGAAAATCGGATCTACTTGTTTATGACCATTTAAAATAGATAGAGAAAGGGATATGCTGTAAAATAACAGCTGACAAGAAATTATACCTCTTTATAAAACATATTATCTTCTGGACTTTTTTTTTTTAACTTTGCTGTAACTTTTTTAAATAGTTTATTATCTGTGGGTTTAAGTTTAGTTTAGTTGGGGAACACCGGTTTCCTTCTTGTTTCTTCTCCTCTCCTGTGTGTGGTAATTATGTTTCCTGTACCTTTAATTCCTGCCTCACATGTTAGGCTCACTGAGACTCAGACAAGGACTACAGAGGACACACCGTTAATCCAGTCACTGCATTGAATCAGGACACGCACGCACGCACGCACACACACACACACGCAAACACGCACAGACCTCTCTGAAATCAAATTTAGCAGCTGAGCTCTGCGTTGCCTTTGGAATGTGAAGACCACAGTTTGTCCAGAAAAAGCCTGCACATTCATAATTGGATTACTGTAACAAATGGCAGCAATAATTCTTCTGATTTACAGTATAAAAATCCTCCTGATTGTATTAGATGATATAATCCCATTCTGAAGCATGATATATCCTAATTAGTTCATGGTGCAAATAGTATATAATATATAATAGTAATAGTTTTTTCAAAACGACATCTTCAACCCTAAATGATGCATTCAAGTGATTATACTGTGTGTGTGTGTGTGTGTGTGTGTGTGTGTGTGTGTGTGTGTGCCTTTCTGCTTGTAAAATGCAATTGAAACGATATGTGAATGAAA
Organism: Gymnocephalus cernua; assembly: GCA_023631565.1. NCBI lineage: Eukaryota > Metazoa > Chordata > Actinopteri > Perciformes > Percidae > Gymnocephalus > Gymnocephalus cernua. The sequence goes on along the minus strand of CM042441.1, from coordinate 25,680,449 downwards.
GGATATCATATTCGCATGTGAGGATATGCCAGCGCACATGTGTGTGGGTGTGCGCACATGTGAATCCATCCAACCATCAAACCATTTGTCATTGTTTGGAAATACTTAATTTATTCAGCTATTTATTTACAATCACATTGCACGTATTGAAATAGAAACCACAAACAGCTTTCCATTTTTTTTATGATTAACAACACACACACACACACACACACACACACAAATATCAATGTGCACACTCACCAAACAAGATCTCCACTCATTCAAACACAAGCACAGAAAGAGACACAAGAGAAACAGAACAATAATCAGTAAAAACATGTAACTAAATGCAAAAATTTCACATGGAAAAATCAAGTTTAGACAGTTTGGAAGATATGAGAGTTATCAGGGTTAACAGGAGGAAAGCATAAGGAAAGAGGAAATAAAGAATACTTCAGCTCTGTAACAGCAGTTGAAAGCTACTCAAGCAGAAAGCATGGATGGGTTTTTTATCGCAGTGTTTCTCAAACTTTTTTTCAATACTATACCCCCTTTGAATTGCTTTTTTAAGCCATCTACCCCCTGACCAGCGCAAAACATTTTTGGTAGAAAAGAAGTCTATATAAAGAGATACAATACAGCGCCGGTAGTGATAGATTCACTAAACAACAGCCTTTTTTAAACAAAAACATTTAAATGCTACAAATTTCAAATGTTTAGAATCCATCTTAATCATCTTAATCACTTAATTCATTCATTATTATAGTATAATTATTTTGGGAATTATGTACGACATATTTTTTAAATTAGCGTTTTTGCTAAGATTTCACGTACCCCCTGCAGTACTCGAAAGTACCCCTAGGGGTACACATACCCCAATTTGACAGACACTGTATTGAGTATTTCTTTCTTAGCAAGATACAGGTGTTAAAGGAACACGCCGACTTATTGGGACATTAGCTTATTCACCGTAACCCCGACAGTTAGACAAGTCGATACATACCCTTCTCATCTCCGTGCGTGTCGTAACTCTGTCTGACGGCTCCACCATTAGCTTAGCCTAGCACAGATCCTGGAGGTAGCCGGCTCGGAGCAGTAGGCTAGTTGGAGCCGGTTACCTCCAGGATCTGTGCTCTCTCTGACATAACCTTGCCTTCCGTTGTGTAACTGGATGTAGCGTTTTTCTGTTGCATTTGTTTTCGGGGTTTTTGTGCTTTTCATTTTGCATAATTTACGTATTTGCAACGGGTTTATGTATTTGGTTGTGTTGTGTGTATTTGCAGCGTGTTTGCTAAATGCTGCGCATGTGTTGTCAAATTAATGAAGATGTTTTTTTAATTTGCTTGTGTTTTGTCTATTTTCTTTAGTTGCAGGGTGTTTGCCCCTGTCGGCCACCATACTCTGTGTACATGCTGCTACCGTGTTTGTACACGCAAAATATTATTCCCAGTTCCGACCACCGACTTCCTAGATAAGTGGAACGCAGCAAGACTATCAAATATTTCAATATTGGTGTAGTATTCAGGGTTTTTATGGACTAAAAGTCAGGATATTTTGATTTAAATTTCTTTTATGAGTCTCCCAACTTTATGGAAATGCAATACTAAATTGCTGGAGTACCCCTTTAATATTTAAATAGGTGAGTTATTTGCCTAGTAAGTCAATGAGCGTAAATGTGCAGCGTTTCAGTGTATGCATGAGCTAATACAAAAACATTTAGCTGCATTGTACTGTAGATTTGTATACATTTGAGGGTGTCAAAACAATATAAAGCACACATGTAGTCACATAAAGAGATCCCAAAATGAAATATTACAAAATGAATGATGATGTGAAATGGAAACAAATTAAAGATTACTTTTCAAGAGGTTATTTCATAATACCTACAGTTGTTTGGTTTTAAATGAAAGAACACCCCCTGCGAATAATGGTGTATACGTGTGTGTGTGTGTGTGTGTGTGTGTGTGTGTGTGTGTGTGTGTGTGTGTGTGTGGGTGTGTGTGTGTGTGTGTGTGTGTGTGTGAGTGTTTAGCGGATGGGGGCCTTCAGAGCAGCATCCACCTCCTCCTCTGGGCACAGCGAGTGCCACTGGGCCACTGGACGCCTTGGATTGGCCAGCATGTCTGACCAGTGGCGTAGACCAACACCTGAGGCCCCATAGCCGATCCAGAACTTGCCAATGGCGTCATTGCTGCCAAGCTTGTCGTAGTCATACACAGTAATTATCACCTGGAGTTTCTGTATGCGGAGACAGCCGAGGAGGAGAGGCTATGGTTAGACCAAAGTCTTATGAGTAGACTGATATTGTGATTGTGACATGATTCACGACATTGGAGGGAATCATTTTTGTATCATTATTCTCATTTTCATTGAAAAATATTTAAATTATTATAGGTTGATTTTTGCAAGAATCGGACTGTACCAAACACAGATTTGTTCTTTAATCTGTAGGACATGTTTTGTAGGCTGGGATGTCTCTGCAGCAGCACAATACTTAATTCTGAATAGTTTGACAAATATTTTGCCTTTAACACTTTGCCTCCCCCAGTGTGGACCAAAGTGGTGGACCAACTGACCTGACCCACAGTGCCAGTCCTGAAACCGCTAGTGTGGCTAATAATGCAGCCATAGAAGATTGGAATCTTAATTTGAAACATATAACTGAATGCAAGCTGAATGCTGCTTTTATAATGAGCGAGAAGAACAAGTAAATGTCAAAGGAAATGTGTGTTATATTTAACTCAAATGTACAAACCTGGATCATGGAGAAGGGGATCTCAAAGCTAAAACTCTCATTGAAGTAAGGATTCAGAGTGTTTTGTTTGACTGACGTCTTCTTCTTCTTTATTCGCTTCCCATTGTGCTGCAGCACCACCTTAACAAAGGGATCTGAGAGAGAGAGAGAGGGAGAGAGAGGGAGAGAGAGAGAGAGAGACATGACATCAGGCAGTGGATCAGGAGAGCCAGCAGGAAAACCGTGGTAGGTGTCCACTGCTACCCATTCATAGTCTAAGGCAGTGGTTCCCAACCTGGGGTCTGGGCACCCCTCAGGGGGGCGGCAAAGATTACTGGGGGTGCGTAAGTCTTTATCTGGTTTGAGGTTGAGGTAAAAAAAAAGAAAAATATTTGCACATGTTAAACAAATTATGATAATACACTAGAAGATATAATGTATACAAAAGTCTGTATAAAAACTATATATTTTTGTTCTCGCTTAAATTATAGGCAGGCTACTTAGTAGGCCAAACCTCCGGGACGTCTTAACCCTTGCTGTCATCAGGTCAGCTGCTAGCTGCTATCATCCTCCATTTTTCCTGTCGCCACGACATTACTATTTTATGAATGAAACATGTCGGAGAAACGTAAAAGTGCTGATAACTCCTCTGTATCAAAAAAGAAAGTAAGGGAGAGAGTTATCTAACCCAAGTTAGATATTAGTAATCAGAGGTGCAGTGCAACGCGTTCCTCTGTGCCTCCGTTAGAGCAGCCACCCTCTCATAGTCTAATAACCACGGTGTCTGATCCCCGACTTAGATCGGTTAAATCAAAGGTTAACAAAAGAGGAGCTACACTTAACAACCTAATTGGAATTAAAACAACATCTGCAATGATGGAACAGAATAGGAAAATCAGATGTGGACTATTAAATATTAGATATTTGTTTTCTAAAGCAGCATTAATAAATGAATTGATATCAGATAATCAAATTGATCTATTCTGTCTTACCGAAACCTGGCTGTGCAATGAAGAATATGTTAGTTTAAATGAAGCCACTCCTCCCAGTCATAATAATACTCAAATACCTAGATGCTCAGGCCGAGGAGGGGGAGTTGCAGCCATATTTGATTCAAGCCTTTTAATTAATCCTAAACCTAAACTAAATTATAACTCGTTCGAAAGCCTAGTTCTTGATCTTCAACATCCAACATGGAAAACTGTACAGCCAATTATATTTGTTGTTGTTTACCGAGCTCCAGGTCCGTATTCAGAATTTTTATCTGAATTCTCAGAGTTTTTATCATGTTTAGTCCTAAAATCAGACAAAGTACTTATTGTAGGTGACTTTAATATCCACATGGACGTTGACAACGACAGCCTTAGTATTGCTTTCAACTCACTATTAGATTCAATTGGTTTCAGTCAGAGTGTGCATAAGGCCACTCATTGTTTTAACCACACCCTCGACCTTGTGCTGGCATACGGCATCGAAATTGAAGATTTAATAGTATTTCCGCAGAATCGTTTATTATAAGACCATTTTTTAATAACTTTCGAATTCTTACTACCCGACTATATGAAATCAGATAAAAGCTTCTACACTAGATGCCTATCTGACAGTGCTATAGCTAAATTTAAGGAAGATATTCCAACAGCATTTAACTCAATGCCGTGCTTTAATATAACGGAGGACCTTTTTGTTAACTTCAGTCCCTCCCAAATTGATAATTTTGTAGACAGTGCTACGGCCTGCCTACGGACGTCTTTAGACTCTGTTGCTCCTCTCAAAAAGAAGACGAGGAAGCAAAGGAAACTAGCACCTTGGTATAACTTCCAAATTCGCAAACTAAAACAAATATCGCGAAAACTGGAAAGTAAATGGCGTTCCACCAAACTGGAAGAATCTCGTTTAGATTGGCAAGACAGTCTGAAAACCTATAGGAAGGCCCTCAGAAATGCCAGATCAGACTATTACTCATCAATAATAGAAGAAAATAAGAACAGCCCAAGGTTTCTTTTTAGCACTGTAGCCAGGCTGACAGACAGTCACAGCTCTACTGAGCCATCTATTCCTATAGCTCTGAGTAGTGACGACTTCATGAGCTTCTTTGATGATAAAATTATAACAATTAGAGATAAAATTAATCACTTCTTGCCCTCAACTTCTAACAGTTCACCTTCAAACGCAGGACTGCTAGAAGGAACAACAAGACCTGACATATACTTAGACTGCTTTTACCCTATAAACCTTCAACAATTAATGTTAAAGGTCTCTTCAGCTAAGCCATCTACCTGTCTCTTAGACCCCATCCCAACGAGGTTACTTAAAGAACATTTAATGAACATTTCATTATTAGATATGATTAATATGTCCTTATTAACAGGTTATGTACCACAGTCATTTAAAGTAGCTGTGATTAAACCTATTCTGAAAAAACCTACCCTCGATCCTGAGGTCTTAGCCAACTATAGACCTATATCTAATCTTCCCTTCCTCTCCAAAATCCTTGAGAAGGTAGTTGCTAATCAGTTATGTGATTTCCTACATAGCAATAGTTTATTTGAGGACTTTCAGTCAGGACTTAGAAAGCATCATAGCACAGAGACGGCACTGGTGAAAATTACTAACGACCTTCTAACTGCTTCAGACAAAGGACTTGTCTCCATACTTGTCTTACTAGATCTTAGTGCTGCCTTTGACACTATTGACCATACCATCCTGTTACAGAGACTGGAACACTTAGTTGGTATTAAAGGAATCGCACTGAGCTGGTTTAAGTCCTATTTCTCTGATCAATCTCAATTTGTTAATGTTAATGACAAATCCTCCAAGTACGCTAAAGTTAACCATGGTGTTCCACAAGGCTCAGTGCTTGGACCAATTCTATTCTCCTTATATATGCTTCCTCTAGGCAATATTATTAGGAAACACTCAATTAACTTTCACTGTTATGCAGATGACACCCAATTATACTTATCAGTCAAACCAGATGAAATCAGTCAATTAGCTAAACTTCAAGCATGTATCAAAGATATAAAAGCATGGATGACCTACAACTTTCTGATGCTAAACTCAAGCAAAACTGAGGTGATTGTGCTGGGTCCTAAACACCTCCGAGCCTCATTATCCAAAGATATAGCTACCTTGGATGGTATTGCCCTGGGCTCCAGCACTACTGTCAGAAATCTAGGAGTTATTTTTGACCAGGATATATCCTTTAATGCCCACTTAAAACAAACCTCAAGAACAGCCTTTTTTCATCTTCGTAACATTGCCAAAATAAGGAACATCCTGTCTCAGAACGATGTTGAAAAACTAGTCCATGCATTTGTTTCTTCCAGGCTGGACTATTGTAATTCCTTACTATCAGGAAGCTCAAACAATTTAAAATCCTCCTCCTGACCTACAAAGCTCTAAATGGTCAAGCACCATCATATCTCGAAGAGCTCATAGTACCTTACTGTCCCACTAGAGCACTGCGCTCCCAGAATGCCGAGTTACTTGTGGTTCCTAGAGTCTCTTAAAGTAGAATGGGAGCCAGAGCCTTTAGCTATCAGGCTCCACTCCTGTGGAACCAGCTCCCAGTCTGGGTCCGGGAGGCAGATACTGTCACCACATTTAAGAGTAAACTTAAGACTCTCCTCTTTGAAAAAAGCTTATAGTTAGGGAGTGAGGAGTTGCAGCATCTGCCTAGCCCGGCCCACCTGCTTCTCTGTCCCAGAAATGCTTGATACTAACCTAGCTCTGGAGAGCTTGCTCCCCGGAGTCTTTCTGTTTCTTTTTCACCCAGGATGAAATCCTGGGATTAGAATGGCACCAAAATCATGGTTCCAGCTGTTGCCGTGGTTCTGCTGAAATACCCTGCTACCCTGCACTTGGGGGGGGGGGGGGGGGGGGGGGGGGGTGTGCTCAGCTTTTCTTAGACATAAGTAGGGGGGGCGCCAAGGAAAAAGGGTTGGGAACCACTGGTCTAAGGGAAGCATGGGCGCAATGCATTGTGGTAGGGTTGCAGCAACATTCGAAAAGCAGGGCGTCGAGTTGCCCGTGACTCATTTGCATATAGTTGACTCCAGGCTATTTTATGCAAATAAGGAGCCAGCAGCTCAACTCGCCGTCTCTCACGAACTCATGAAAATCTTTTCAACTGACGATTGTTGATCTGAAACAGATTCAGCAACTGCACAGCCTATGTCTCACATAAAATGTTTTCAGAAACACTGGTTAACTGTTTTTTTGTAAAATAAGAGACGACAGACGACGTCTGTTTTGAAATTCGAGAGCAGACAGCCCCACGTGAAGTATTCGTCCAATCAGCTGCAGCCATTGGGTTGTAGGAGGGTGTAGCCTGTTTTCTTTCCTTGTCAGTCGTCAGTGAAAAGAACTGCTAGTGGCAAGCCCACCAGCGTGCAATGCTGGGAAGCAGGGCGATGATTGCCATAAAAATAAAACCACAGTGGACATGAACCATAACTGCCATTCATTAACAGTCTTTAGTACAAGCATGCAGGCAAGTGGGTGTTTTTACCTGACAGTCCTCCAACATCCATCTTCTTCAAGTTCTTGGCTTCCATGATGTTAACTGTTAGCTTACCGGCCGTAGGGACGTAACGAAGGGAAATGCAGATATCACCTAGCTTCTCTTGCTGTGAAGGACATTACATATACATGGATGAGTTATCATATTGCACAGGGCTTTGTTTGCTTTAAATGTTGGTAATGACTGTTCAATTCATTGTATGTTTCAGTGGATGTCAAAAAAATCATCTACCTCCTCTTTCTCTCCTCCAATCAGATCCTTCCATTCGTGTATTGGCTGTGCAAGGTCTATACTGTTCATGGGAATCTTGATCTCGCCGATGGTGTCATGTTTACCAAAACGGTCAAAGTCAAACACCTGCAGCACCAGAATCTGACCACCCAACTCATTATAGGGTATCTGGAAAGGGATCATATAAAAAAAGTGTTTAAAGGTATAATGGAGGATTTTCCCGAATTTTAGAAAAGAACCGCCCTCTCCACTTTTTGAAAAAATGCAAATGCGCAACACCCTACCTGCTCCCGACAGGGAACGCCTATTAAACGTGTGCACGAGAGAGCATGCACGAGCCTAGTTCTTCTCGTGCACGCTCTGTTTACAAGTTGCTGTCAGCATGGCTCTACAAGCCTACTTTCCAAAAGAAGATTTGCACTTTTTCCACTATGTCAGACTCGCCACCAGTAAGTGGAAATCTATTTAGGACAAGCATCTCTATAGCTAACGTTAGCATGCTACAGGCCAACAAACAAGCTATTGCCGAGAGCGGGGAGGCAGGCAGCGGTCGGAGGCTTTTATATACTGTCTATGGTCAGAGTCCGTGGCCGTCTGCTCGCTGACCTGTCACGGCACGTATGACGGCCTTACGTAAACATATCCCAGAATGATTGACAACTAGGAGGACCAATAGTCTTGATGATCCACCCGGAAAAAGAAAATCCTCCACTATACCTTTAAGATGCTTCAATGTTCATGCTGGACAGTTTACTAATGCTACTGATAATATGATCAAAACAATTTCATTGTAAAGTTCAATTAATTCACTGCTCTCCAGTATTGACGTACAGACCTTAAAGGTGAAGGTCTCATTGAAGACCGGACAGAGGTTCTTGCGCTGGACTTTGGTCTCAAACTTCTTCTTCTTGTCCGGCAGCATGTAGACTTTGACATAGGGATCTGAGGTCCCCCCTAAATCCATGGCTGGGAGGTCCTGAGCCTGGAGGATGCCGACTATCAGCTGGAGAAGGTCGGGGAAATAAGATTAAGCAAAGATCTACTGTACTAAAGAAGCACATTTCAAGCAGCACCAATGGTATGAAACAGTACCCACTTCCTGTCTCCTAAATGGGCGTGACCTTTTAAAAGTGTAGTTAATGTGTGGATGGATGAAAAATTGTGTTTGTATAATTTATAATTTTTTTTTGCTAACGTAAGATATTAACATGGTAAAAGACATATTTAGCATTGCAGAAAAAGATTTTTTTTTTCTCTCGAATATTTACTTTGGCGAAAGAATCGGTCATAATCTGTGGTCACGTTCAGGCCCGTCGCAACAAGGCAAGCAAACCAAGCAATTGCCTGGGGCCCCAAGACAACGACTGGTTAAGAACAAAATGCAACGACAAACTGTGAGCGCCCCTTTGATAGTCAATGCAGTAAAGTGCAATGACACTGTTATCGGGATCCCCCTCAAGGGGCCCCTCTCGTGATCTCTGCTGCCGGCAAAATACAAAACCTCCTCGGTCGGCAGTCATCATGAAGCGGAATTATGCTTCAGGAAGCCAGAAAAGGAAGAAAAGAAAGGAAGAGGAGGATAAGAAAAAACAAGATAGTGGTAAGTGATAAATTACACTGGATAAAATAGCTCTACTTGTCTTGGTGTAATTTTGCAACAGGTAGGCTAGCAAAAATATGTTTATGTTAGCTAACGTTGTAACCTGCCTGACGGCAAATGCTGCTTGTAACGAACAGTTAGTGCAACTTTTTTTTCGAACGGACGGAATATGGTTACATACTACTGTAATATGTTTTTTAACGGGATAAGGAAGACGCAGATCTGTTCCAGAATCACTGTTTATCGTATTTAATGACATGACATTGCTATAGCTTTGTAATAGGTTTTGATGAAAGTGGCATAACGTTAACATGCTATACTAACTATTCCACCGTGATAATCTATTTACCAAATGGGGGTTAGGAAAACCACACAATAAATTCCGTGCATCAAACATTAGCTTGGGATGTTTTTAAGCATTAGTAACCCTTAAAGTGTTAGGAATAGCTGGTCCGTCTATCTATGTAATGTTTATAGATGTTTTAAAAATGGTTTCCTAAAGGTTTACAAAAAATGTTTAATCATTACCCGATACTTAATATATTATATGATAGATATGTGTGTTACAATAAACTGTTAATTTACAGCACTACTAATTAGTAAACATTTAATTATAATTCCATTGTTTGTTAACAGTAAAAAGACAATTAACTAAAGATTAATTAACTATCAATTTACCATCTATTAATAATTGTTATTATAAAGTGTTACCATTTTTTCTTTCTCCCTCAAGGTGCTTTGCTTAAATTTCTCAGCCCTCAGGCTCTTCCTAAGGATACCTCCACTGATGAAGGTAGAGTGAATTTCTTTCACTAAGCTGAGCTGTTAATAGTGACCTATTTCAATATGCTAACAGTGACATGGTAAAATGTACTTCACAGGTAATTTCAGATTTTTTTTTCAATTATTTTCCCAGCTACACCATCAACTTCATCCTCAACATCAACAGATGCATCACTTCTCAGTGCTGATGTTTCCTCTATAGCACAAGGTTCAATTCAATTCAATTCAATTTTATTTATAGTATCAAATCATAACAGGAGTTATCTCAAGACACTTTACAGATAGAGTAGGTCTAGATATCACCACAAGCTCTATACTTATAGCTGATATCCTGCACAGCCCAGAGTTTAAACTGATTAGTGTGTGATGTCATATTGTTAGAAAAAAACAGTGCAAATCACTATTGAATTCCCACCAAAAATGTAATGTAATGTGTAAATACCAGTCACTTTTGCCCATGGACATTTCAGAATTTTTAATATACAGTAGTGCCTGTCAAATTTCTAGGTGCAACAGCAGTTTATGCACAGTAAACCTTTTCTTATTTATATAAAGTGTGGGTGAACTTTATGGCTATGCTGTGGTTCCTGTAGGCTTTGCGTGCGTGCGTGTGTGCGCGCATCCGTGGCGGGGGGGGGGGTTTAGGGGGGGGGGGGGGCGGTTGGGAGGGCCTCCATGTCCATTTTGCTTGGGGCCCCCAAATTCCTTCAAACGGCCCTGTTCACGTTCACTTCTCCCATTGGAATTATTACACTCAGGACCTGCCACTAGGGCCCTAAAGAGCTGTGGCAGTGGAATGAAGCTAGCTTTTCAGAATAAAGGGTGCCATCTTTACTGGGTCCTTCTATGGTTTTGGCTCATTAATTATTTCATTTCTGTGTTTGGGAGGTTTGATATTGGTGTGTGCTTGCAAAATACTTCGTGCAGGTGTGTGTACGTGTGTACCTGGTTATCAGTAAAGTTATAATCCAGTGAGTACTCCAGTTTGCCAAGGTTTTCCTTCTCCTCATCTTCCTTCCCTTCCTCTCCCTCCTGGAAGAAACACAGCATAGTTAGCCATTAACAGACAAACAAACAGTATTAAGCTCACACATTTCAAAAGACGTCAATATTGACCATACAGTGTAAATGACATGAGATAGGAAAAGGTTTTAAAAATTCTGCGGAGGCCTGGGTCTTACAAATACTCGGTGGAGTTTTTGACCACTAGCACTATGAAGAAATATTTTATTGAGCGGGCCCCCATTTTCTTTGTCAAAATGTCATAAAAAATTGCCTTTGCAATGAAATGCATTCATGTATTTTGGTGAGTAACACTGAATGTTTTTGGTTGTTTTTTACTGACCAAATAAACCAAATGCAGAGATGAAAAATGTGTGCTGGAATTTTATTTCTTTTTTAAATGAATCTTCGGGGAGAAATAATTCCCTGCACCACAAAAGAGACAAAGCAAGTGGTGTGCGTGTTGCTTTCTACTCATCCACTGTGGTTTCCCACATAATAGCCACCCTTTGAAGATCATAGTCACCCTCGTCCGTTTTATGTGTATCCTAAATTGCAACACTGTTTTCCTATCTGTGTGAACAGACCTTGAGACAATCCTGATCGGATTGTTTCACAACACATGCTATCAGTAATCACAGACAAGCACTAGGCCTATAAGCATTGATTAAAAAAATAATACTAATTGTTTTATCCTTTTGGTTTTGCAACAAAAAAACACAATTATTTGAAAGAATATATATTTTACATTTATTCTTGTTACTGCAAGCTTCTGTAACCCCAAGGGAACAGCAGCTGTTACTCTGTCATCCATTTTGGCTTTTGTGCCCAGTTAGCTGTCAATTCGTTACTACTAGTCTCAACATGGATAAAAGCCAAACTGTGAAGCAGTGATTGCAATCAGATACAAACAGTGGCGCTCTAACTGCTGCTAACTCTATCTGTTGGCCTGTGGAGAGAGTAGTCAGCCATGTACTGTTACACATGTTCCCAGTTGCATCTTTTCACCTGCCTTTAAGGAGTAGTTCATTTTGAGAAATTTGCTTTCTTGCCAAGAGTTAATTGAGAAGATCAGTGCTACACTCATGTCTGCACATTAGCTAAATATGATGCTGTAGCCAGCAGCTGGTTAGCTTAGCATAAAGGGGAAAACAGCTAGCCTAGCTCTGTCCAAAAGTATCAAAATCCGCCTACCAGCACCAGCATTTTATACCTTTGGACAGAGCTGTTCCCCCCTGTTTCAAGTCTTCACGCTAAGCTAAGCTAACCAGCTGCTGGCTGTAGCTACGTATTTATCCTATAAAACGTTAAAAATGTATCTTCTCATCTAACTATCTGCAAAAAAAAGAGACAAATAATATTTCCCAAAATGTTAAGCTATACCTAAAAAACAAATAATGGAACTGTATTCTGGCTTGTACCCGCAATGTTTTTCTTAAAGCTAAATAGTGCGTAGGTTCTGTCGCCCCCATGAGGAATTCTAAGTAATGACAACAACACTGTCGGCGCACCACCCCCACCCCTCCTCCACACAGTTGCTAGTATTATTTATCCCGTCAAATCAAGGAGGACACAGAGAATTCAAAAAACATGATGGACTTTTTAGAAGAGGTAATTATCTTGTAATGTGTATGTCCTTTTCATCTCCAAAAACGCTGCTGTTGTCTTTTTATCTGCAGAGACATAAAACAGATAACTCAAGCTTCTGTGCTCGAATGTCGCCTGACTACACCATTTTGTAAACATAGCCATAGCCATTTCTCACCTTCTTATCATCTCCATCCTCTCCATCTTTGTCCTTCTTCCTGCGCCCTCGTCCTGCCTTCCTCTCTCGGACCTTCTTGGGCTTCTTGGCACCGCAGCACTTCTTGTAGATGCAGAATCCCATGCAGGCGATAAGGGCAAGGACTACAACCACAATGGCTCCCACTGCCCACATGGGCACTAAAGAATGGAGGAGAAAGGCATGTTTGCACCGTAGTTTTAAAGGAAACAACAGTGACACTGCCTACTGAGGTGAACTGGACTTGTGAAGCATTTTGGAAAAGCAATTTCTAAACAATGTAAGATTGTTGTCATGTAAAAACCTTTAGTTGTAAATAAGTTTGAAGTTTTGAAGTTTTTTAGCCATGCTATGTGGATGACAATGCCGCTCTGTCTGTTAATTGGCTACCGCTGGTCCAGTCTGAAATATTTCAACAAGAATTTAAAGGATTAGCATGGCATTTTGGCAGATGGTAGACGACTGACGGCCAACACCCTTTGGACAGCACGGGAAAAAACTACTTCTGCTATGGTGATTTTATATTGTTTACAAAGAATGGAAATAGGTACAATTATTTTGTGTCTTTTCTTTTATGCAATTTTTGTTGTAATGCATGTAGCTTCTTCACTGATCACATAATTCTGTGTGCTGTTGCAACTTCAGCTTCTTGTTGTCCAGATCGGCCATTTTTTTTTCTTTGTGTGAGGGAGTTCGTAATATCAGTTAGTAAATTCTGTCATGGAGTACACCAAAAAGTTTAAATATTTCAACTTTGAATGGCAATGCCGTCTACCGTTACCGTTGCCATTCTATATCCACAACGTTTCACTTCAGGGATTGTTCAGGTGCCTCAGGTTACCTTCCTCTTTCTTTGTGTTGGCATTCTAAACTCTGGTGGATTTATGAGGATTATGATTAACTGCTCCTCAGATCTCTGCAGGCTAAAACCAGACAGCTAGCTAGACTATCTGTCCAATCTGAGTTTTCTGTTGCACGACTAAAACAACCTTTGAACGTACACACGTTCCATCAAAACAAGTTCCTTCCCGAGGCTATTTTGCAGAGGCACTGTTGCTCTGTCTGGCACTTAGCGCCGCCCAAGATGATTGTGATTGGTTTAAAGAAATGCCAATAAACCAGAACACATTTTTTTCCCATCCCAGAATGCTGTGTGGACTAAGTGAGACTACCATGGCAACGGGCGGAGTATACGTGCTGCCTCCGGTTTACCCTGGCATGCGTATGCCCATTATACAAGAATGTCGGTGATACATGCTGTTTGGGCGTTTTAGTTTGAATGCAAATTAGTTCTTCTACTGGAGATCCTCCTCCGCAGCGCTGTGGAGGAGGGTCTGGCAATGACTACCGCTGCCAGTATTCTCTGTTGGCCTCACCTAATTTTAGCGCCCTGCTCTCGCCCATTAAAATGATATCTGGTTCTGGTCTATGATCTGTCTGAATCCATGCGTAGACTTGTTTCATAAATTGAAGCTCAAACCTGCAATAACTAATGTTTTTGGGCCACTTCAGAGCAGGAAAAACATTTGCTCTGTTTTTGGTCTCTGCCAACAGCTCTTTAGCTGCTAAATGCTCTACAGCTAACTGTGTCTGTCTGCTGAGCAGGTTGTGTACAGTGGGTTTTTAGAGCTTTTTAGCTGAAAACAGCTGCCTGCTGCGGCCGACAACATCGCTACAAGAGTGGTGAGAGTGAGCCAAAACAGTAAAGTTGCAGCCAGACAGCTAAATAAGGATCCTAAACTCTAAAATGGGGGGAGCTGCAGATTCTTGTGATAATTGTAGTTTCATGTCTACGAGCAACCCCTTTCACATAGTCATTTTATATACATTGTTATTGTAAAAATATCGATTATAGCTGCTTTAACCATTGGGTCACCACTGTTGGATGAGCGAAATCTCTGACATATCAAAGACTATTCGATAATTTCCAACGTTAGAGATCTTTTCTTTTCAAATTCCTGAAAAGTTCACGTAGAGGAAAAGCATTTTCAGTGTTGGGTATTCCTTTAAAATGGTGGGGATTCAGCCTGAAGACCATGATTAATTGCAGTGTGATACAAAAGTTTATTTGTGTAAAAAGTCAAATGTATTATTATCTTATAAAGAGTTTATACCAGTATTAGTGTTATTCTTTTATCATTTATAACTTTTCATATTTAATTTTTTTTGGGCGAAAGTGGGCTTCCGTACCATTGACTAAAAAGCCCAAGAATGTATAAAGCTTTTTTTTTTAGCTGGTGAAGGGTGTGTCTTGCAGAAGGCATTTAAACCTCGGTCAATACACAGCCGTTTTTCGCCACCTGTAGAAGACACACATGAATGGTACAAGACAAGAGATGGACTTACTCTTGAGTTTATGATCTTGAAGAGCAGAGCAGAGTGGTCACATGAAGAGATGAGAGGACAGAATAGAGAAAGGAAAAACATGAGAATTGACAATGAGATGACATGATGGCTTGATGATTCGTTACAGCTAGGTGGTCTTTCTGCTGGGCCTTAGGTCTGTCGCACCTCCAACGGTGCCTGTGGTGGACTATGCATTGCAGGGGTGTCCTCTTCCCTGAGGCAGGCCTACACCTGACCGCATACCGCGTTTTTTTTTAGTTTACATGTGTCTGTGGGTCTCTGCATACACAGGTTCATCTGCTAAACTGGCTTTAATTTTTAACCGACTAGAACAACATTGAATATACTATCACCACACAAGCACTCGGGGCCTCACTGGGGATTTAATATTTGACTTTGTAAAGTGTCTGTGTGTGTGTGGGGGGGGGGGGGGGGCTGATGTGTAAAATTGGTTGACCTCCCCTATATTTACTATTAACTAAACAGGATCTAATTTATTGTACATACATTTCTTGTGCTTAAACAATTTAGTATGGGTGTATTCAGAAAATGTCACAATTCGATTCCGATTTTTAGGCTCAGATTCAGAAATGATTCTCGATTAAAAAAAAAGGATTCACAGTATGTAAATGTAGTTACTTTTACCATGTATGTATGTATGTATGTATGTTGTGTGTGATGTCTGTAAGCTACTGGGACCTTGAATTTCAATAAAGTATATATCTATCTACCATGTGATTGCAGTTGACATACAATAAAAAAATCTTTTGAAAAAATGTAAAAAACAACAATTTGAATCGATTTTTGGAATTCTATGAATCGATTTTGAATCGGTAGAGCTTGAATCGCAATTCGAATACGAATCGATTTTTTTGCACACCCCTACAATTTAGTCTTTGAAAACACACAAAATTGGACTTAAATTGGATGTGCAACAACAGCTATGAGCATAATTGTGTTTGCATTGTCCTTATGTGTGTATTTTATGCATTTGTGTTTGTGCTCACTTGGCAGGTGCGTGAGCTCATTGAAGAACTTGCTCTTCATGCTGGCGAACTGGTGGTTGGAGCGGTGCGAGGGGGAGGAGTGAATTGGTGGGGGCTCCCGCTCCTCCTCCTCGGCCGCCCTGCGGAGCCGCGCCCCGGCCACACTGACGAATCGCATCTCTGCTCTGTGAAATCAAAGGAGAGCAGACAACAAACGGTCAGTAACTTTGTAATCGGCAAATCAATTGCGGTGACATTAAAACTACAGCAAATAGCTAACAACACATTTGTTTTCTCTTCAGATGTGTCCTTCATTTAAACATCATGCTATTTGACCTTTCACCAGGCTTTAATCTCTTTAATCCTCTCTCGCTCGCTTCATTCTCAGGCCTCTCACTATTTATTCACTCTTTAGTTTTAAGCTTTAAGCTCACAAAGACAAACTATACTCATAGAGGGACAAATGTTTTTATTTTATTGAGGTTTTACTGAAAAAGAAGTAGATACATGGTGAGGAAATCCAGTGGTAAAGAAAGTACTCATTTTTTTACTTTAGTTAAAGTAGTAATACCATAATGTAAAAATACTCTTGCATTCACAATGTAACATGTATTCAGCATTTAAATGTCATCACTTGTTGAGGTGGAGTTAATTCTAACTGCTTTATGCTGGGTAGTTTAATCTGTAACAGTGGTTAGCTAATCATATATTTATATATATTTTTATATATTTATCATATTATATTTGTAACAAAACTCTCAAACTGCAGAGTAGCATGTAATTTGTACAATATTATCCCCTAAATTGTAGTGGAGTAGAAGTATAAAGTAGCATAAAATAATAAGGATGGAAGCAGCTGAGTGGGAAAATATGTTCATGTCAGCCTCCAACTTGTCGGAGAAATTGGGAATTTTTGACACCAACGATATCTCCCATATGGTGATAAGCACTACAGTCAACAAATTGTTGGTAGAATGGCAGCAAATGCACCACCGGAGGCAGTTTTATCAAAATAAATTCCAATAATAACACTCAATACAATTGATTCAGCTAATTTTATAGGAGCTATGATTACACTTTTACGCTGGTTTTGCTTGGTGTCAATGCACAATAGGTACTTCACAAGCTAGTTATTTAGCAAACTGGCTAGCAAACAACCAGTCACTGGCTGGATAGCTTTTTGGCTAACGTTAACCAGAGATGTAAAGTATATATTTAGTACAGGGCTTCAGTACACTTTGGAGGTATTTGTACTTTACTTGAGTATTTTTATTATGTGCACATTTATACTTTTACTCTATTCAAAACTAAGCAGTTATTAGCATTAATTAGCAGTTTCTCTAACTTCTCGAGCTTAATTACCTCAATAAGGAGGTTATGTTTGTTGGTTCGGTTTGTCCGTTTGTTTGTTGGTTTGTTTGACTATAAGCAGGATTACAAAAAAAAATTCAACAAACTTGGTGGAGGCGAGTAGCATGGGCCAAGGAAATACCCATTCAATTTTAGGGCGGATACGAATCACTGAGGGGATATGCAAATTATTTTGCTCTCTTGTTAAAATTGCTAGATAGGGAGTTTGTGCTGCATTTATGTGGTGTTCATATTTTATGGCTCACCTTTGCTCTTCCTAGTAAATAGTGAAAATTGCTATGAATGTGTTGTTTAAACGCTCTGGCCAACAAAATACAACACATCTCCTATGTAGCGTCCATCTAGTTTCCACATTAAGACTTAAAGCTCATGAACACACCTAAGGACCATTTACACAGCACACATTTTGACTGGTCATAGCAGGAAATGCACACGTTACTAATAAATAATAAATATTAACGAGGCTCTGTTTTTTTATTTGTCAGCCATGACAGTGTGGCAATGAGCAAGCACAGTATTAGGACCGTGAAACTGAAGTAGCTAATTTGAATTTTATTTAATTTTATTATTTACACCTCTACTGTAGCATGCCAAATGTCTTCTGCCTATTAAGTACACAATCCCAATACAAAGACAATCTTAACAAAATGGAAATTAGAATTTGTAAAAATATTCCTGCTTTGTTTTATTTCCAAACCCCATGTTGAAAGAGTTCATATTACTTTAACCCTTTAACGAGGCATAATGTGAATATACCTGAGGCTTAAAAGGTGTATAAAGTGCAACTAGAAAACATACCTTCTGCCAAATCCCTGCCTGTGGCTCTGGATAGAAGCAATAAAATAATCATGAGAATCTCTTAAGGACTTCTGTGCCCTGTAAAGAGTTCAGCTTGTCAGTTGTTGCACACAGGCTGACATTTAAACACACATATGCCCCACCCACGGTGGACATCCCTCTGTTGCTGCACAGCGATGTAACAGGATTAATTGCCAAAGGTAATCCAAAAATCCCTCGGCTTTAACAAATTAAGTACAGTTTGCCTCTCTGCATCTCCTCCCCTTTCTCCGCCCATCCCACCATTATCTCTCCTTCCTCCCTCTCTTCTGTTGTCCCCGTCTGTCTGTTATTTATCCTCCCTCGTGACAGCTGGAATAAAGGCATACACACACAGATGTACACATATTCACATAATGAGATGTGCTTCAGGTGGCGAGCTGTGTTACATCAACCCTTTTACCTCCCTGGACTGCATGAGCAGAGGATTAGAGAGGGGGACCTGAGTGTGTCAGTGTGTGTGATTGAGCTGAGCTTAGTTAGCATAGATAGATAGATAGATAGATAGACAGACAGACAGACAGACAGACATACAGATAGATAGATAGACAGATAGATAGATAGATAGATAGATAGATAGATAGATAGATAGATAGATAGATAGACAGACAGATAGATAGATAGACAGATAGATAGATAGATAGATAGATAGATAGATAGACAGACAGACAGACAGACAGACAGACAGACAGATAGATAGATAGATAGACAGATAGATAGATAGATAGATAGATAGATAGATAGATAGATAGATAGATAGACAGACAGACAGACAGACAGACAGACAGACAGACAGACAGACAGATAGATAGATAGATAGACAGATAGATAGATAGATAGATAGATAGATAGATAGATAGATAGATAGATAGATAGATAGACAGACAGACAGACAGACAGACAGACAGACAGATAGATAGATAGATAGACAGATAGACAGATAGATAGATAGATAGATAGATAGACAGACAGACAGACAGACAGACAGACAGACAGACAGACAGACAGACAGACAGACAGACAGACAGACAGATAGATAGATAGACAGATAGATAGATAGATAGATAGATAGATAGATAGATAGATAGATAGACAGACAGACAGACAGACAGACAGACAGACAGACAGACAGACAGACAGACAGATAGATAGATAGATAGACAGACAGACAGACAGACAGACAGACAGACAGACAGACAGACAGACAGACAGACAGACAGACAGACAGACAGATAGATAGATAGATAGATAGATAGATAGATAGACAGACAGACAGACAGACAGACAGACAGACAGACAGACAGACAGACAGACAGACAGACAGACAGACAGATAGATAGATAGATAGATAGATAGATAGATAGATAGATAGATAGATAGATAGATAGATAGACAGACAGACAGACAGACAGACAGACAGACAGACAGACAGACAGACAGACAGACAGACAGACAGACAGACAGACAGACAGACAGACAGACAGACAGACAGACAGACAGACAGACAGACAGACAGACAGACAGACAGACAGACAGACAGACAGACAGACAGACAGACAGACAGACAGACAGACAGACAGACAGACAGACAGACAGACAGACAGATAGATAGATAGATAGATAGATAGATAGATAGATAGATAGATAGATAGACAGACAGACAGACAGACAGACAGACAGACAGACAGACAGACAGACAGACAGACAGATAGATAGACAGACAGACAGACAGACAGATAGATAGATAGATAGATAGATAGATAGATAGATAGATAGATAGATAGATAGATAGATAGATAGATAGATAAAATGTAAAATTTTCGTTTTTACACTGCGAGTTTTGCACAGATGTACAAATGATATAGTTGTTAGTGAGCTTTAGAGATGCAGGTAAGCAGATTTGGTTTACTTTAGACAGAGCCAGCCTAGCTGTTTCCCCCTTGTTTCCAGTCTTTATACTAATCGAAACTAACAGCTAACTGCTGCTAGGTTTTAAGCCGAGTTTTGAGCCAAAAGCAATCTCCGTGCACGCAAGTGTGTTTAGCTCCAGTAGAAGAACTAATCTGTGTTTAAACTAACACGCCCAAACAGCATATATCATCAACATTCTTGTATACTGGGCATGCACGTGCCGGGGTAAACATGAGGCAGCATGTATACTCTGCCATTGCTGGTAGTTGTCATGGTAGTCTCGCTTTGCCAGACCATCCACATGCTTCGGAGCGAAGGAAGGTCTGGCTAGTCCACACAGCATCCGGGATGGGAGAAAAACATGCTCTGGTTTATTGGCATTACTTTACACCAATCACAATCATCATGGCCGGTGCTAAGATCCAACACAATGGACAAAAATACATGCATCCGGCGAAATTTCCTGCGGCACCGGAACAATCCCGGAAGTGGAACGTCAAGGATATAGACTATTGCCACGGTAATGTTAGTAGCTTAATCTCAGAGAATGAGACGTCATGACCAATAAGACCTAATCAGGTAGCGAAACATTGGCGTCAGTGTGAGTGTTGCCAAAGGTTTCCGTTTGCGGCCACAACCCCGGAGATTCCAAACCAAAACGGGTCAGAAGTGTTTTAAAATGTCTTCCGTTTACAGAGCAGTGTGAATGTGGGTGTAAACGTGGCAAAAGATATTAGTTTTTAAACCAAAACGTACCAATGTAAATGTAGCCTGAGTTATCTGATCCATTGGATACATACATACTGAACTGGTCGTCAGTAATTAAGTGGTAAGATGAATTTGCACTGCTGAAATCCACAAATTTAATTGACATACATTTCATGCTACTCACTGATACCATATCATGAAGATATATGGGAGATGGAAGCTAGGTCTGGTGTTTTACTCTCCATCCCTGCTGGTCAGGGTTTGACTGATAAGGGATTGTTTTCAATTCTGTCTTCCAGTCAGTCTTTATGCAATATTGTAGGGGGGGGCACCATAATAGGAATTAAGTATGGTTTAATCTGATCATTTTAATGGCCAATGAATACAAGTATGCACTGTAACTGTCTGAGTGCAAAACCCCTGAAACGTTTTTGAAGGAGCAGCCAATATACAAAATAAAATACAATTAAATGAATTAAAATAGCTAAATGGAACTCAATTATATCAATCAATACTCACTGAACTCTTTGTCATTCTGCTGTTTCTGTCCAGACCCTGCATGTTGCATAATGACATTTTAGCTCAAGTTCAGGACACCCCAAAATCAGGATGATGACCACAGTTGTTATCTGGGTCACAGCAGATTAAGGCTGGACCGCTGCCAAAATCTTACATCAGTGAGTCAGAAACCTGATCAGGTTGATGAAGGAATACATGTCTCTGTCCGGATATTGCACAATGGGGAAATCACACTGCTGATATGAGAAAACTCCCAACAAATATAATATTTTGTTCTTTACAATCTGGTTCAAAGCTAAATTAGAAGATGTTTAGGTTCTTAAAAGCAAAGGCTAATATATAAAGATGTTAAAAACTAATGCCACAAACAAAAAGGTCTGTCAACAGGGACATGGTTTGTCATAATATGACAACAACCTTTTATATTAACATACTGTAGGAAATAACAGTGTTTGACATATTAAACAAAACTCACATCATGAACAATAAAACGTGAGTCATTGTGTGGCACAAAAAGCTGAGAGAAAAGGTTCTGTATGAAAATTACGCATTAAAAAGCGATCTGTGAGGGAATCAAAAAAAGAAAGCATTAAAAAAGACAAAAATCACAGTCAGTTTATTTTATCTTCCAACCCTAAAGCACAGACTTTGACTGTGTGTGTGTGTGTGTGTGTGTGTGTGTGTGTGTGTGTGTGTGTGTGTGTGTGTGTGTGTGTGTGTGTGTGTGTGTGTGTGTGTGTGTGTGTGCATGTGTGCGTGTGTGCGTGTGTGTGTGTGCGTGTGTGCGTGTGTGTGTGTGTGTGTGTGTGCGTGTGTGTGTGTGTGTGTGTGCGCTTTACATTATGTCACTTTGGATGTTTACTCTTGATCTCCTTTTGGGAACAATTTACAGTATAGTGCTTTCAGATACATCTCGGTGTCTCTATCTCATATAACACTTAGTGCAAAACCAAAATGTCATTCCTGGAGGAGCAAGAGACCACTGACAGCAATGTGTTCACTCTGAAGACTGCGGCATGTAGTTCTTAGGGGCTCTATTTTTAGCAATACTACACGGACAGACGGACAGACAGACAGAAATAAATAAATAAATAAATTCACAATTACTGTACCATTATTTCAATGTTTCTAGCCTATAAACATGGCTGTGCCTGTGATTATGAGTTTGCCTTTTTAATCCTCATATGAGGCTATTTTATTTTACCTGTGGTGACCTGTATAAGTGATGCTGCTTGATCATTTTAGACAAGATAACTGCAGTTAAAATAAAGGCTTTCAACTGTTTGCTAGAGATCTGCAGCTTTGTACAAAAAGCCCCAAGCACCAAGAAACCTTACAGTAGCCTTTGTCAAGGTACAAACAACCATCACCAAGCTGCAGGATTTAAAGGTTATAATACCGGACACAATGTCAGAAACTTCATACAGGCTGTAGAGGAAAACATCAGTATTGCGTGTGATTGCACGTGAACACATACTCTGTAAATAGCCGTGCATAAGCCTCCCATAATCCACTTCAACTAATCTTTGCCAGGTTTCGAAAACTGCACAATGCGTAAAATCAAATGTTTCTCTCCTGCAGGAACTTTCACAATGAAATGCATTTGTCAAATGATAGAGAATGAAATAAAAATTAGCTTTAAAGTACAAAATCAAATAGATTACCATTAACCTTGTGCTCCCTGTGAGCATAGCTGCCTCTTAACAGATTTACGGAACGACTGTAATACACGGAGAGAGATTAAACTGCAGCTGAAATTAGTAATTAATGGAAAATAAATCATGTTTCATGATCAAGTCATTTTCAAGTAAAAGCACACAATATTTGTTGTTCTTCCTATTTAACCTGCTATTAAACCAGCATGTCTCTTTTTTTTTATTCGAGGACTAATGTGTTAAAGTAAAGTGATGTTATGAGGTTTGGGGACAGGGTTAAGGGAATGATCTTATTTTTCCTGGTATCTTTTGTACATTATGCATACACTGCACAGTTTGTGTGTTTGATTAAAAATGAATAAAAAAAAACACTTGAGGAAAAAAACATTTGTTGTTTCAAGCTTATTGGATGCAGCTTTGCAGTTTCTCTGTTTCCAATTAAAACACATAATTTGGCCATGGTAACTAATGAGCTAATAACTCTAAAATAATACACAGCAAAAACAGAATATAACTCACCTTTTTATTGTCAGTCTCTCCATTTGGTTGTTATTTTATTTATGTTTTTCATCCAAATGTCCTCTAGACAAATCCACCACCACTGACTGATTAGAAGTCGTTGCACATAACACCCCCTCTCTCTTCCCCCTCCCCCTTCTGTGTTAATCTCCACAATATCCCTCACTGCCAACGACGTACTGTCCACCTACACTGCAAAAAAGTCTATCTTTAAGAGACAGTTGATCTAACACTATCCCTTTAAGTCTCATTTCTCTGAAAATCATTGAGAATTTTGTTTGATGTATTCTGGTAATTGTTTTCAGATACCAGTGTCTGTTGAAAAAGTGAATTTAATACAAATCAGAAAGACTTGCGTTTCAGTAGTTTAAATTGTTTTAACCCACTGAACTGAAACTTAACATTTGCAAACTCAACAATCGTCTAAGTGATATGTTAATTTCCTAATCTGCTGAAACAGTGGAGGAACGCCGATTTGTATTATTTAAAATACAAACAGGAATGAGATTAGACTAGGTCATGGTAAGGTCACCAGCCAAATGTTGGTAAAATGTGAAATTGGCTAGTAGATTCGCTACACACTACGGGGTGTATACTGGTGGACGAAAAAGTTAATTTTGAACCTTGGTCATGTTTAAAATTATTGTTTTTTTTCCAAAAAGAAGCAGAATTAAAGAGTCAAAATCCTCTGTGGTGGGAATTTTGTAGTTGGAAGTCATTCAAAGTATGTTGGTGCTTTCAGTTAAATTGCAAAATCAGCTTCAGCACCCTGGACAGTGGTGGTTCCATTCAGCACCCTGGACAGCAACCAACTGAATAGTATGAATGAATGGTCAGTCATCTTCGCCATAATTTTAATATTAATATTACGGTAATACTTTCTTCTTATTCTTTAACTTTATATTGCAGCTTTAAAAACAGAGTTTACAAAGTGATTTGACAGACAAAAGCCAGGCTAACGCAAGATATCAAGAAGTCAATATAACAACGGAGAGCTAAACAGTGTGGGCAAACAATGGCAAGACAAAACTTGGGAAAATAAAACCAGGTAGACAAAAGGTGCAAAACAAAAAAACAATGGAAAATATAGCAAATAAAAATAATTGACCCCTGAAGAATGGGACTCAGGCAGCACTGACTGAGGTGATGTGATGTAGTATCTGTGGCTGACTGGGGTTAGGTCATAGTATAGTATTTTGAAATAAGTTATAAAAAAAGGCATTGTAAAGTCTGTTGGAAAAAGTCATAAAAAAGTCATAGTATGTCTATAAACGTCATAAAAAAGTCGTAGTATAGCATGTCGAAAAAGTTATATTATAGCATGTCGAAAAAGTCAAAAGAAAGTAATAGTATAGTATGTCTAAAAAAGTCATAGGATTTAATTTCAAAAAAGTGATAAAAAAAAAATAATAGTATAGTATGCCAAAAAAGTCTTAACATATAGTATGTCGAACAAAATCGTAAAAAAGTCATAGTACAGTATTGCATATCGAAAAAGTAATAGTATAGTATGTCATAAAAAGTCAAAAGAAAGTAATAGTATAGTATGTAGAAAAAAGTCATAAAAAGTCATGTCGAAAAAGTTAGGAATAGTATGCTGAAAAAAGTAATTAAAGTCATAGCATGTCGAAAAAAGTGAGAGAGGTTACAGTATAGTATGTCTAAAAAAGTTATGAAAAGGTCATAACATAGCATGTTGAAAAAGTCATGAAGTCATAGTATATAGTATGTCAAACAAAGTCATAAAAAGTCATAGTATAGCATATCTAAAAAAGTCATAGTATAGTATGTCGAAAAAGTCAAAAAAGTCATAGTATAGCATACTATTTATCGACATCAATAGGCCTAGTTTCTCCTTAAAAACATTCGGTAACACTTGAAGGTATCTACATAAGAGTGACATGACACAGTCATGACACATGAACCCTAACCCTAACTCTAACCTGTCATGACAAGTTATGGTTTTTGTCATGACAAAAACTTAATGACACTTACTAAAAGAAGCTTACGTCATAACCGTTTATGACTTGTTTATGTTTATGACACGTTCATGACAGTGTCATGTCACTTTACTTGAAGGTATCTACAATACCATCACGTAAAGTGTAACCAAACATTCTACCGCGTGTGCAGAGTCCGAAATTAACACTCGCAAACTTGTAATGACATTTAGAACATGTTTAGAGGCTAAAAACATGTTTTAAACCTGCCCTGTTTAAGCCTGTTGGGTGCTAACTCTAGCAGGAGGATAACACAGTGTAAGCAGCACCAATTGTTTTCGTTTTTCTTGCTACTGACAGCACTCCAAATTTACAAACAGAGCTATGTGTTGAAATCGACCGGAATTCTGCTCAATTACCGGTATTAATATGACCATGTATATGTACGAGCTGAAATACATTAGCATCAGTGGTGGATCTAGAAAATTTTACATGGGGTGGCAAAGGGGTAGCGAGAGATCTTGGCAGGGTGGCAGGGGAAGACGGTACATGAGAACCCCCATATGTTAAACACACTGCTATGCCCTACTAGGCCCCGCAACACCATGCTACGCCCTGAACTGCTAGAACTATTATTTCTAGTCATAGTTCGATTATCTTTATTGTGACTATCATTGCCACCGTTTATCATACCAACTGCTGTAATTATTATGAATCATAATTCTCCATATCTGTATATCTATGTCAGTGTCTCTGTGTCCCAACCGGCAGCAGCAGATCACCACCCACCAAGAGCCTGGGTCTGTCTAGGCTCAGATTTCTGCCCAAGAGGAAGTTTTTCCTCGCCACTGTTGCACCAAATGTTTGCTCTTGGGGGAATTGTTGGGTCTTTGTAAATTTTCAAAGAGTGAAAGAAGTGAAAGAAGAGTGAACTCTTGTTACGATTTGATACTACAAATAAAATTTAGCTGAAATTTAATTAAATGGCTTGATCATATTTACTGATACAGACAAATAGAACATGTCTTATTTTATCAGTAATTATGATCAAACAAATGCTATGATAGAGAAACCGTAAAACATTTTTTTATATATATATATATATATATATTAGGGCTGTCAGTTTAACGCGTTATTAACGGCGTTAACGCAAACCCATTTTAATGCCGATAATTTTTTTAACGCACGAGTAACACATAGAGAGAGCAACGGGATCTGTTAGTCCACTTCTTTAACTGTCTATGGCCACACCATGTCCCGCCCTACGAAGCAGCTGATTGGTTTGGTTTAGGCATTTCACCGCGAGTAGTTAGGATAGTGGATTGGTCAGGGGATAGGACCTGAACAAATGGAGTTACGTTACCTTCGACGCCTGGCCAATAGTAGTGATTGAAGGGCGGGTCTTGTAATTTCGCAGACCGCAAACAAAACAGACACAAGCCTCGGCCGGTTTTAGCTTGCTAGCCGCGTAGCTTGTAGGCTCGTGACGGCGATTATCTTCAGAGCGAGCGAGTAGTGACTCCACAGTCAGTGAGAGAAACAAATGAGGCAGTACTACCTGTAGTACTATCTGCAGTACTACTTGCAATAGAACATCGAGGTAACAGCGTTACATTATGTGACAGATTATTAGATCCAAGTGTGAATGTTAGTGTGAAATTGAACATAACGTATATGACAATGTTGTTTTTAATAAAAAAAAGTCACAAAGCAGCTGATCTACTTTTCCATGCTGATAAGAGAATTAAAATGAGAAAATATAATGGGACAAAAAGAAATCAAGGGACATTTAGAATAGATAAAAATGTGCGATTAATTGCGATTAATAGCGAGTTAACTATGACATTAATGCGATTAAATATTTTAATTGCTTGACAGCACTAGTATCTTTTGGTATGCATTTCAGAAAAAAATGGTTAGGATTCAGGTGAAATTGCAAACAGTGATTAATCATGATTAATCCACTGAAAATTCTGATTAATTTGATTAAAAATTTTAATCATTTGACAGCCCTAATATATATATATATATATATATATATATATATATATATATATATATATATATATATATATATATATATATATATATATATATATATATATACACACACACATCTCTCTCAAGTCAATTTAGCATGGCAGGGAAAAAAAAAAAAAATGTTCATTAAAAGTCATAGTATGTCAAAGTTTGACGTTTTTTTTGGTGAACAGGTCATGAAACAGATGAAGAGAGACTCCAAAATCCAGCTCAAAAAGTTTTATTCAGATTAACAGATCAGAAACATTCAGTCACAATTACTGTTAGAAGTGTCACACAGGAGGCGTATATGTAGGTGATAAGGGCAAAGCCGTAGACAGATGAATACTCATCTTTCCAGACTGACATTTAACAGAGAGACAAACAAAACATACGAGAATGCATCAACTTACAGGTTTAAGAAGATTAGATGTTAAACTCTGAATGAACAGCGGGTTTAGTTTAAAGCCTGTGTGTCATTGACATTTTCACTCCAGGCTCTTAGGACTAGGAGTTTAGCTCTTGCTCCCAAGGGTGTGCTTGTCAAACAGGTACTCTGCCATCTTGTTGTTGTGGGCATCCATGCGGGTGAGGTTGGTAATGTAGTCACCCAGCTTCTTGATGGCCTCCACCTGCTCATTCAGGTAGTGGGTCTCCAGGAAGTCACACAGCTGAGGACAAGACGAGAGAGTTAACTACACATAATAAATCCCAGAGGACATGCGTTTTTAGTTTACCCAGGACCCTCTTTTGCAAACCCCTTAGCATTAATATTCATACTTACATGAGGGTCAACATGTTCATTGGCCACTTTGTGCATGTCAAGCAGAGCCTGGTTAACCTTCTTCTCCAGCTGCAGGGCACACTGCATGGCCTCCAGCCCGCTCCCCCACTCATCACGCTCCGGTTTCTACAGAAGAAGACATTCAATTATAGCAGATTGAACAGTCACTCCCATCAAGCATTGCGCAGAGCACAATGATCACAGTCAACAGTTTCTACACCAGTACTACAGCTGCTCCACTTCAGCGACTGTTTTCATAACCTCAGGAGGCAATTACGGAGTAGGGCTACGCACGTTTTTTTAATGGCGATTTCTGCACCTAACAGTCACAAAAAACAGTAGTCGAGAAAACATTTTGCACATTATGTTTTGGGAGTAAAAAGACAAAAGTGAAGTTCCAAGTGCAAAGTAATAAGGGAAATTTCACAGTTCTAGGTGTTTTCACTGTTTGTTTTACAGTTTTTAAAATTCAATAATTGCAACATATTTCCAAAGGTCAATGGAGTAATTTGTTAAATAGTTGCGATTTCAATATTGACCAAAATAATCGTGACTGATTTCCCATCATCGAGCAGCCCTATTACTGAGGAAATTATCATCATTCAGGCCCAACTAAGGCAAGCATGGAACTGAATGATATCAAAATAGTACCAGTCCTGTGCAATAGAAAGTCTTATAGAATTTAAGTAGTGGCAAGTGAGTAACCCTAAATTAAGGACCATTTGTCTAGTATGTATGGACCTTGATGTCCTGGAGGAAGATGCGTCCTCCTCTCTTGTTCTGGAATGACAGTAGCTTCTCAGCGTGCTCCCTCTCCTCGTCGCTGTTCTCCTTGAAGAAATGGGCAAACCCTGGAAGGGCCACATCGTCACGGGAGAAGTAAAAGGCCTGTGGACAAGGGACAAGAGGCAGGTTAAAAACAGGGATTACTGTGGCAGATGTCACCCATTATTTAAAAATAAAAAGGTTGTGATAAACGGTAGTTATGCATCCAGGCTGTGTTCAGGGCACTTTAGTCATGGTGATTTTCTAAAGTCTACATGCATGAGTTGGAATATCATGCGGTTAAAAACGAGCAGCGTAAGCATGATGCAGCATTTTTGACTCAATGGAGGTGGGTGGTGACCAATATACTCCTTATGAGGCAGGAGAAACAACCGAGAAATTAAGGAAACAGCAAGCTACTATTAAAATGCAGCAATTATTAACTATATACACAACATGCAATTAACTAACAACTTTAAAAACGTACAATATGTTTAGACATTTCTGCTTTTAACACGAATAATGGCAGTCACCCAGTGCGGGTGGAGAATAAACCATCAATAAATCACTATAGAAACATAACGTTAGCATATGTAACGTTACTATGATAAAAGAAAGCGTTGTGTTTCTCACCATGGAAGTGTAGGTGTAGGAGGCATACATCTCCATGTTGACCATCCGGTTGATGGCGGCCTCGCAGTCGCGGTGGTAGTTCTGACGCACTTGGGACTCCATTTTTCGCTGGCGTTTTGTGTTTTTTTCTTAACAAAAACGGTACAAAAATAAAGCTTTACGTCGACTTTTCCTGTATTGTTCAAGTAGTAGAGGTTATTCGTGTCCGGAATGCAGACTAATGCAGAAGTAATAAGAGGGACGAAAAATGAAGCTCCGTTCAAACACTGTTGAAGCAAGAACTCCTAAAGGCTTTCTTCCCGGTTGTGAAATGGCAGTGGAGTCGCTCCTTGTATTTATACCCCACGGCTGACCACGTGACAGACGTAACGTCACTCAACGCCTTTCCGCCTGTGCTGTCACTGAGCTCAGAGAGCACATGACAGTGCTAGACGTGAGGTTGCATTTTCCTCACCCCTTCATGGAAATCTAGGTTTCATATTTCACTAATTTATGACCTGCTGACAGCTGGTCTCCTGCAATGACGAAGCACTTTTGCTATCTCAAAAGACAATAAACTGCATTATATTGGAATTGAAATTCAAATAGCTTTAGTGTGTAATGTATGTGTGTAAAGGTGGGTTGTGAAGTTGTAATTTTCTCTTTATTTGCACATACAAACAACATTAAAAAAAACTACAGGAAAGATAGAAAAAGTGAATACTTGTAGCTTATCCAACATACAGACAAAATCCTCTTCTGTTATTGCATTCACTTAAATACATCAGGACATATTAAAATAGAAATTGTGCCCAAACTGGTTCTTATCTCAAAACAAGGCAAGTATTTATGACAAACATCCTGGAGTCGGTAACGCTGCAAAATTATTTCCAATTACTGTACAATCTGTCTCCATGCAGTTTTAGAAGGAGCTACTGCTTTTTTTTCAATAAGCTGACCTAGCACTGGTTTGTTGGCTAAAACTCCCCATACATTTAGGGAATCTATAGACCTTTGCTAGTTTTATTAAAGTTAACTTTGGCCCTATACAGCTACAATAAAATGAACTTGTTTTACCTCGTGAATACACCAAGACATCTGAAAACTGCTGATAATGTGTTTTCAACCAAAGTGTTTTTATTGCATTACTCAATACCACAGCACTGTAGCAAGACACTGCTGAGTCTGAAAAGCCAGAGACGTCCTATCATAGCCGAAACAACATGGGGACCAAGAAAATGCTGTGTGCTTCTAAAATAGGCTCAATCCTGTTGAGATGGGACTTTTTTTATGAAACAAAAAGATAGCAACAGGACTGTCAGGAGTTCTCACTGGTCTGGATTTACCCTGCAGAGATCTGAGGAGCAGTTAATCATAGTCCTCATAAATCCACGGAGTTTAAAATGCCAACACAAATAAAGTGGAAGTTAACGGACATCTGTTCGAAAAGACAACGAGCAATGCAGGAAGTAGAAGTAGAACGTCCTAGATAGACTAGGACCATTACAATAAAAAGGTCAAGTGTGTCATAAATACTTATGTCTTCATACTAAAGTGGCTTTGGATTAAAACATCAACTGATACTTATTATAATGTGCGAATACGATAAGTGACATGAAATGGATGGTTTGGAAGATAATGTTAATCAGACTGTAATTTGCCAAACTGTATGGAACTGACTTTAAAATAGTCTGCATGCTCTGTTAATGATCAGCCTCTGTAACAAACAATCTGGTTCTAAAAAGAGTTTAACAAATTTAGATTTGGGTTGAGGTTTGTCCTCATATAAACCTGAATATGTTTTGTCTTTACCTTTAAGACAACATCCTATTCACCATTATAAGGCTGTAATTAACTGACAGAGCAATGTGAGCCAGTAATTTTCCACTTGCCAAGCCCCGGTGGCTGTTCAGGGCGTGTCAGGACAAGTGCTAGGTTCAGCACCTGAGCCTAACACAAGAACAATGGTTTTGTTTACACAACATTACACCCTGTATGCTACTCTGTATCCTGATCAGAATCAGAAATACTTTAATAATCCCAGGGGGAAATTATTGTTGTTACAAACTCCAGATATACAAACAACATATATTATACAGACAACATATATATTAAAAAACAAATTTACAGTAGTACTATATAAAGATCAAATGTACAGTATTAAGGTGCAAAGAGTGCAAAAAAATAATTGTCTATGTTTGAGAAGATTCCAGAGAGGGGGTGTTCGATTTTCCGAGGGAGGCATTGTAAAGTTTAATGATCACAGGCAAAAAACGATTTCCTGTGGCGCTCAGTGGTGCATCTGGGTAAGAGGAGTCTTCTGCTGAAGGTGCTCCTCTGCTGGGCCAGTGTGTCGTAGAGAGGGTGTGAGACATTATCCAAGATGGACTGAAGCCTGGACAGCATCCTCCTCTCAGCCAATAATAATAATAATAATAATCTTACTTAGACCGCTAATTTAATTATGCTGGAAAAGGTAACTTGTGGTGTGGAATCATCAATTGTCTGAAATTGTAGTAGTTATGTATCAGCTAAAACTATAGTGAGAATGTTTGCAGTGCTGGCCAAAAGAAAACCCTCTAATGTGTGGATGCTGTGTTCATCGTCTCAGGTCTTAAAGTAGTTGCTTCCTTTAAGTTTAATGTCTCATTTTGTGCACAGTAAATGTGGGCGCCATGAGGGCGAGCAATATCTAAGAAGAAAAGAAACACTTCAGCAGTTTGTTGCTGCTGAAACATGGGACCAAGAGTAAAGTAAACATCATACACACCTTTCATTTGACAGATATTCCACTGTAACAAATGGATTTCAAGTGTTAAGTTCGTATTTCAATACAGTTGCTAGTATAGTTAGTATAGCATCCAGAACTAGTACATCATTGCTACATTCCAGCTGTCTGTGTAGTTATTTTTTATTTTAGATGACTGGCCAATTACGTGACACATTTTTTATTTTTTATGAGGAATGGCAGTTGTATCAACAACTAGTGCCACTACTACTGGATGACATGTAGTGTGGTTTGTATAGCTTCAGTCCAAAGAGCCACCCTTTCATTTGAAAAACAGCATAAATATTTATTAACTTCCAGGAACAGCTTTAACTACTTTGCTGTCATTCTATCTGGTCTAACTCACATCCTTTCTATCGTTTTTTTTAGGAGGGCTTCATTCTACAAAAGAGACACTTGGTGTGGTTGTCGGCTTTAGAAACAGATGACTGCTCTTTCCTGGTAGACATTTTTCACAGAAGTCACATAACCCTTGTGTAAAAGCTTAAAACAGCATGGAAAATTGTTAATGTTAGTAAAAGACTTTATCACTCCTGGGCCAAATAAACAGCTGACCATGCAAAAATATATCTCATACCTCAAGGTTACTTTGTGAAATAGTGTACACAACGCAGACACGTGAGAATGAATGGGCTAAAGACAGGAAGACATGCAGGTGGTATCAGATCCTCTGTCAGTACACACTGTATTTACTATAAACCAGGGAACAATAAAACAGAATTTGAAAAAATAAGCACTTGGGAGTTACAGTACAATGTCTGTGGCTATACTCACTTTATAGCCCACAGCATTTTAGACTGCACCCATCCTTATTTTGTGCAGTGTCATGTAGCATGATTAGTCTTGTACAAAAGTGCTATCAGGTTTAACAGAGGATTGTGCTGTGTCATTGTTGTGACTCGGCATCTCAGTTTCAAGGGAGGAGTCTTGTGACTCACGGGTAGTTTACCTCAGGGCTCTGCTGGCTGGAACCAGTTTGGAAAAACAAAAAAGGAACAAGTAAAAAAGAAAAAGGAACCAGTAACTAGACAGGATTTACAGAAAACTGTGCATTTTAACCAAAGTGTGTCAACTGGTCTGGCCCAGTCCCAATCACTGCTAGAGTGACATTGACAATAAACGCATTAGCAAGTTTGGCTTCTTCATATTTTGGATGTCATTAGCGGGTTTTTTTCTTGATGAGCATCAATCAACTGACCAACAGGGCATCCAAAAAGCCATGCTGCTAGTCTGGCTAAAAACATGACAAGAGTGTGTATAAATTCACTGAATTATCTTCTTTTATTTATGGCTTTTACACAGTGACACTTGGAACATGGACATGGAAACTAACGCAAATGTTTGTGCCAAGTGTACGTCCATGGCTAAAAGGGTACAGTGTTATTGTACAGTAATAAAGATATACAGTACATTTGCGTAAAAAAATTGTTGTGACAAGACTGTTCATTTTTGCTGAGTCATTGACAGAACTCTAAGGCAGATGATTTTTCAGGCTGTAGACTGAAAAAACTGTGTGACGCACACACCGGAGCCGAGGTGTGTGCGTTACTTCACACAGCAGATGTAACTGACTGAAAACGATACCGAGGATTATTTAGCCTACTGCCGCTGGCGAAGATGAACTAACGCTACAGTCGTTACTGTAAGTAACCTACAATAAAACCTCTATGATTAAAAAGTCAATACTTATCAATATACCCACCTACCTGTTCTACAGGCATCAACATGTTTCAGTCTGCGCTGTCCATTCGTTGTGCAAACACAGCTCTACTCTGCAAATAGCGACTTTTTACAAACAAGCTAAATGAAATATGTCAGTTTGTAGTCTAACTGTTTATCTTGAACTTTGGACAAACTCTTGTAAACTTAGCTGCTGTCTTAACGAACCATCCTCTCCGCTGGAGCAGTAACCTGTGGATGTATTATAAGACCAAAACATATACATGTGGCTACTTAATATGCACGTGAATTACGTGCTCGTTATGTCCGCGTTCTTCATTCTTGATGATGATGCCGGTTGTATTCTTTTGCAACAGCATTGTCTTATTTCAAATAAAGGTATATACATGATGAATGCTAGCCTGCTTATCAGTCCATTCATCATTAAAGCTGCTGTTTAACACATCAACTTTTCACTTCAGCCTCTCTGACTGTGACATTTTTACCTGACAACAGGCCTTTCTTTCTGCAAACATTTTCCACCAATCAGGACGCTGCATACTACAACAACGTTTCAGTAATCAAAGACTTTAATCATCACTCAGTGAACTGCCCCCTAATCTGGGGACTTTTTCTAGTTAAGTAGCCTATCTAGTTATCGATATGGATTGTCCATATTTTTTTAGGAGTTTGCTTACACTAATACATGTAAAAAAATATATAGCATTAATTTAGTAAGAAAGTGAAATATCAAACAAGAATATACATTATTAGGTATAAATACATTTTATTTTCTTTATTTGAAAGTCTGGCCAGAGTGTCAGCTTAAAAAAATTCTGGCCCTTGGAAAAATGTAGTTGATGGTTTAGCTTTACTGCTTGCTTTACTGCTAATGGCACAACATACAGTGACAGTGGCTAGCTGGGTTATAACCATTTTCGGAAGCTTCATGGGAGGTGCGGCGTATATTTTCCTGCTCTTTTGTCCTTTGCCAATCACACCTACGATATTTCTTTCAGGGCCAGTAAAAATTTAGAAGGGGCCAGCAAAACTCTGATCTACTGGCCCCGGGGGCCAGTGGGGATTTATTTTTATGTTGAGCCCTGCCTTAGAGGCAAGGTACTTGTTACAAACACAGCAGAGGTGTGATGACTAATAGAAAAAAGCAGAATAGCAGAAGATAGAGGTAGAAAGTCATAAGGCCTTGTGTTCATGATTGCAGAAATAGCCTCTCTCTTAAAGAAGGGCCTGTGCTATAGCTAGGCATGGGCCGGGTACCATGACGTTTCATAACCACTACAATTTTCCGTCATACCGTTCCTGTGGTACGAGCTGTTTCTTTTCTGTCGGAGACAGAAAGTGCAGTTTAGAAATCCCTCTCCCTGCCAGTGTGTTTAACAATACAATTCACTGTATCCAATGGGGGAAAAAAGTAGTTTTTTACCCAGACATTTCAAAATAATACATTTTATATCTATAATTGCAATACCGTAATACCATGAAACCATGATATTTTTGCTGAAGGTTATCATACCGTCAGAATGTTATACCAGCTCACGCCTAGCTATAGCTCTACTTAACAGCAGCCATTTTGTCATGTTGTTGTGGTGTATTGTCTGACCTATACTTGAGGATAATTGGCATGTAAACAGGCAGTAATAGTCACACAGTGAGATAGCTCCAGCTCCAATGCATTGAGAGTTCCATGGCTGAGAGAGTTTGGGTTAGGCTCACATTATCTTATCTTTTTATTATTATCAACGAATCCTGTCAAAACACCAAAACCAACAATGAATTGATCCTAAGTGCTAGTATTATCGGTGGAGTCATTTTTTATACTATGTTAACACATCAGCAATGCTGCCAACTTGTGACCTTCAAAGTAAGCATTCAGTGAAATCCGTTTGAATCCTGTCTGTTTTAAGTGTTTAGTTTTTTGCAAAACTCAGACCTAGTTTCTGTGGCTTCTCCTGCCATAACCTCAAAATTAAATCTGTTAATATATTTAATCTCTTTTGTTTTTTAACTGGTTATTAATAACCTGCTAAATTAACTGTTGTCTGACCCCTACACTTTGTTTAACAGGATACTGATACGATTGTGCATTTAAAGGTGTATTTAGATTATTTTAAGGGAAAATTTATTTATATGCATTTTGTTTAACTATATTTAAAAAAAATATTTCAAATGATCTTGGGGCTGATAAAACCCCAAAGATATTGAAAATACAGGAAAAATGTATGACTGTACTGCATATTATGATATTAACATTTCCTTGGTTTTAGGATTTGTGTAAACTTCTTTTACTTTATTTTGTTGATGTCAGGTTGACATTTTGTTTCCTGCGCTGGCTGCATGGGGCCACATTTCTTTAGGTTATATAGGAGGGTTAACTTCTGATCCGAAAATACTTACTTATTAATTAAATAAATCACTTTTACAGGCTCCCGCAACAAAAAGAATAAGAAATTGTGGAGAACAGTGGGGGAAAAAAGGAGCACTCCTAATTGGCAAATATTCACAAAACCCCTTAATTAGCTACAGCTGAAAAAAATTGTAAGTGACAGTTAAGCAGATAGCAAAAATCAACAGTCGCCATCTGGAAATGAGAATCCGGCTTTTGTCTGCCTCTGTCTGAAATCAAAGAATCGTTTTGAAAATTACAAAAGAATTTTGAGTAGTAAATCTGCCATCGTTATCATTGTAAACTGTATATGTGCTGTAGCAGTAATTAAGGAGGGTGAGTCAATGGGGTATTTGTTGTCTGTTAATTTCACTGACATGTTATGGTCACCGTTATTCTTTTTTTATCCTTCTTTTTAAATCTACATCCTATAGTTTTACTCCACAGACACACCGTGGATGTGCAACTCCCCCCCCCCCCCCCCTCCATCTTTCCTGTCACCTTCATCTTTCATTCTAGAGCTGGGCGATATGGAACAAAATCTAATATCACGATATTGTTGACCAAATACCTCAATACTGATATTGCGGCGATATTGTAGGGTTGACAACTGGTGCTTACACAATGAGATTTTTGATAAATAATCATCATCAATGTGTATATAATAACTAAGTGGGTAAAGGCAAATAATAGAAAAGCTAGAACAGTCTGGTAAGTTAAAAAAAAAAAAAAAAAATCACATCACTTTACTGTAATCCAGCCATTAAAACCAGAGACAGATAATACTTGTGTCATATTACGATATTCAAAATCTAAGACGATATTCAGTCTCATATCAAGATATCGATATAATATTGATATATTGCCCAGCCCTATTTCATTCTCCCTCTCTGTGTCTTTTTATGCAGTAGGAATCCACACACTCTTCCACTGGACGGCATTTCTCCACATCTCTTCCAGGAGCGAGGGATGAGACTTAGTCCAGTCCTTCCCTCCATCTTCCTTTTGGCAGAACAGATGCAGGATTTTCAGAGGGCTGGTGCAGGTGTACTGGAGGTACTGGCAGCCCTACGGCAGGAAAACAGAGAGCGGGAGTTAAAAAGATGAGAATGTGTGGTGGGCTGGGTCAGTTATTGTTAATTTTAAGAGTGAGGATATAATGGAATCTTGCCTTCCATGATATGAAATTTGAACACTGGTGGTGTGTGTTGGTGTGTGTTAGTCCTCACCTCAGCACTGCCCCAGTACCAGATGGCCTTGATGACGCTGTGATTAGCCAGAGCCGCTGTCAGCTCGTCTCTACTCCCTGTGATGACATTTACCAATCCTGCTGGCAGGTCTGAAGCCTGGAGCACCTGAGAATGACGACGCAAATCAGTGTTTACAGATACACAGACAGACAGGTTTTCTTATTGGTGGTTAAAGGGTAATTTCGAGTTTTTTCAACCTCAGGCCCATTTTAGAAAGCAGGTTTAGTGTAAACTCTGAGCTTTTTTTTTGTTTTGTTCTGGGACCGAAAACTCAGAGTTTCCCATCTCAGGGTAAATTAACTCAGAGTTCAGGGTTAGACTCAGAGTTTGTTAAACCTCCTTCCTGAAACGGCCCCCTGGACTCTATTTCCCTAAGCATTTGTGTCTAATAGACTGATGTGACCAAAAATCTTTGAAATCGGTCCAGCATTTAGCGAGAATGCATGACCGGCCGTTGCGAACCAGGCTGCAATGTAACCTAATGGGGCAATTGTGCACCCTCGATTTTTGTCCACTAAAAGTGATTTTTTTTGCCACCGACAGGCTCAGATTGTTATTAAAAGTTGATTATTAAAAGTGAGTGAAAGGCGTCCTGGGAGTCTGCTGTTTTGGAGTAGGCTATAGAAATTATACGCTCCTGTTTGATAAACGATGGCTCAATATTTAAATGATTTCGACAATGTGGATGAGTGTGGATCTGTATTAATTTGAGCCAGAGCATACGTATGAAGAGCTATCAGTTAGAGACATGTCTGTCTACGGAATTTTCTTCTCACTATTAGATCATCCAATTCAACTGACTTTTTTTTGTTTTAAAACCTCTCAAGTTATACTCACTTATATTTCC
This sequence comes from Gymnocephalus cernua, assembly GCA_023631565.1. NCBI lineage: Eukaryota > Metazoa > Chordata > Actinopteri > Perciformes > Percidae > Gymnocephalus > Gymnocephalus cernua. The sequence continues at coordinate 25,641,892 of CM042441.1, read as the reverse complement.
TCACTTTATTTAACCGATGCTTTGCTGTTGATGACATTTTGTTTTCAATTCTATTTGTGTTGCTCTTGTGTTTGGCTCCTGCTTGTTTAATATTTTGTGCTAAATGCTTTTATAGTGAAGCATTTTCTAACTTTTGTTTTGTTTGAACTTGCTCCACACCATAACATCTTAACATCTTACCTGAATGAATGCCAAGGCAGGCAGTGGATACTTCTGACTGGGGACCATGACGACAGCGTTGCCATTGGCGATTGCTGCCCCTAGTAGTGTTACCATGGAGAGGAGGGGATTCTTGTCAGGGAGGACGAGTCCCACGACTCCCAGGGCTTCGGGGAGGGAGAGAGCAGAGCCAGACTGTGGCAAAGGCTGAAGGAGAGAAACACAACCACGTGTTGCAACAGTGCTGTGGTATTAGGTAATTTGGCTCATTATTGGAGTAGTTAAGTTTTTTATAAACTTTGTATAATATAAAGAAAAGCCCCACTGGAGTTCCTCCTTGGTTTTTGTCACAGTAAGCCGCCCAATCACTGAGCCTGACGATGCTGAGCTCCACCTCCGTGTCAGCCTCGTCCATTGAGAGGCCGGTCTGAACACTGACTGATGCAGCTATGTCCCGCCTCTTTGCCTCCAGGCCCTTGGTCAGAGAGTAGAGTGACTGAGCACGAGCAGACAGACTCTTTTTCATCCATCTAGAGGAGGGGGAAGGATGTTAAAAGAAATTAAATGAAGAAGAAGAAGCTGGGGGAAAGTGCTTGCGCGGGGTGGGAGATATTGCTGAGCATGAATGGAACACTGTGTCTTGAATAGCAGGAATGTTACACTTGGCTACAAAGCATGTATGCTAACACACCTTATGCCTACTTTCACAGAAGTATTGTGCAACTTAATTGTGTTGAATTTCTGGTTTGTATTTGTTGTTTTGGTAGTGTGGGTGTTTCTTTCCACCCACACGGGAACATAATGTGACGCCAGTGATGAGAGCTTCATGATTACATCGTAACGTTAAGTAACTTTAGCTATTTCCTTCAAGGAAACTGGTTTGGGCTCAGCCACATTTAAACAAGTCCTTGTGAATCCACACATACCAGGTACCAGCTTTGAAGCATCTACTGTTGACCTGCTATCTCTCCCTAAACATCCCGTCACCCACTAGGCCTGCACGATAAATCGTTTTTTTTTTTCTCCTTCAATTAATTTATTGAAAGCATTTGACATTGTTTTAATTATATAAAGACATGTTCAAGGAGTTCCGATAATGCCTGTATCAGGGCCATATTTAGTTCAATGTGTTATATGTTATAATATTTTTGGTAGCCTACTGTACTTAAAATGGCCAGTATGTACTTTATTTTCTTTATTCATTGAAGCCTCTATGTTTACAGGCTTGTGGTGATGCGCAATTGGTACTGCCAATTTGTTTTTTACACTTCGTGAGAAAAAGATCGTGGCAGAGAATCGTGATATCTAAAAATATCGTGATTCATATTTTTCCCCGAATCATGCAGGCCCACCCTTACCCCTCTGGGAAAAGGGGGTGACATGCTAAGAGGTTAAGATCTAATAAATTATGCTTAAAAACTAAAAGTATGAATGCCATGCAGGAAGCCCATACTGAGCATGTACTGCACCTTTAATGGTTTGTACATACTGACAAGAAGAGCTGTGTGCTGTTGGAGTTCAGTGCAATCAAACTCTGTTGATACTAATGTACTTTGTTGACATACTGCGTATGACTCAGCAAATTTGTCGAGTTGAACTTTGACTGGTGATAAACACAAACAGCCGACTGGCTTGTGAATTATCTTGCAGTCTATCTGGATTTTATACAGAGGTGTCCTTGTGAGAGACTGAAAGCTTGATAAATGTATTTTATTACGGGCAAATTTCAGCAGTAAAAGTTTTATTTTGGGCAAAGATTGACAGGTTCAAAGCTCTGTGTAGCCTGAAAAGTAGATTTTACATTTTAACTAGGAAAAGCAATGTTTCACCCTGGGCCACATTTAATAATACACATTTTATATATATATATATATATATATATATATATATATATATATATATATATATATATATATATATATATATATAGCAAATGTTGTTGACTTGTTGCTTTTGTATTAGTTATCATTACTCAGTTTCTTATGATCCTTTGTTGCAACTATTTTATTACAGTGACTACATTATTTGTATATTACTCTGATATAGACAAAAAAAAATAAACAGTGTTCAAAAAAATAAATAAAAGTGTGTGTTTATTTTTTATTATTACCAGCTCTTTTCCATATTGGATGTGTATTGTGTCCACTCTGGGCTTGGGTTTGTGACTTTGGAAACACAACAAGTACCCTACTACCCTATCTGAGGCACTCAAGAGGGGAATGTTTAGCCAAGAAGATATTAAAGGCTTTTTAAACAATACCCTCTCAAGTGCCTCAGATTCCTTCAACCTTTTACCTATTTGTGTTTTCTGGCTGGATTTAGAGAGTGTGTGTGTAATTTGCACGTATTTGTGTGGCAATGCTCTCACCCAGGCTGGACTTTGACAGCAGCCTCAACGGCATTACGGACGTCTTTTCGGCCTCCATCTGGACAATAGGCTAACACACTGCCGCCCCCTGGTGACTGCACAGCCACGCTGGAGCCAGACACGGATTTACATGGCTTACCGCCGACAAACTGCAGGTAGGGCTTCGGAGCGCTGAGGGGAGAGGGAGGGGAGTGATACATGTGTCTCGTTAACCCCGCACGATTACTGTACATCACGCTGCTATTTAAATACTTACATTAATAACGTGCCTATTATGCAAGCTGTGATGCCTTGTTAACTTTAAGTCAGGTTTATAAGGATAAACCTGACTTAAATAACAAAGAAGAGCATTAAAAACCCACCTGGCAGGGTCTGAGTCATCAGGAATGATAGCGGGGGATGCCGCTGTTCCAAACTTTGAGTAGTCCATAGAGACGGGGGAGAAGCGAGGTAGAGGAGAGGAAGAGGATGGGCGTAGAAACTGGTACAGACCCTGGCAGAGAGCAGAGAGAAAGTCAACATACAGTACAAGACTGCATAGGGGTTACTAGGGTTGCACAATATATTGGTGTATATCGTTATCACGATATCAACTGGCGCAACAAACACATCACAATGAGCTGTGACATATTGCGAAAGACACTCAGAGATATTTTTTTGGAGTTAGTTGAAAGAGAGTATCAGTAGAAAACTACACTTTCAAATATAACTGCCATTCATTTTTTAGTGGTGCCTTTTATATTCAATTCAATTTGTTGAAAATGTTGAAAAAACAAGAAATGTGCAGAATACGGAAAGCAGCAGAACTGAGTACACTTTAATATCTGTTTATTTATCGCAAGTAATATCATTATTGCAATATTCAACAACAGTCTTGAATATTGCATATTTTCTTTATATCATGCAGCTCTAGTGGTTACTAAGTGGTTACTTATGTTTGATCCCTGGTTTTTGTATGGAGCCCCAAAAACTGACCAAAACAAATACAATTGAACACATCAATAACTAGTTAAACAATTAAAATGGAGAGTAAAATAAATGCTTTATACCGTTTCCTTTAACCTCGAATTAAGTGTGTGATAAACTACAGAGACCCACCTCGTGTCCTCCGTCAGTGCAGGTGCCGCTGTCTTTGTGGCCAGAGACAGGCAGACACGGGTCAGATACCGAGTGGGAGTTCACCCACACTGAGCCGACTGACAGACTGAGGAAAGAGGAGGAAGAACAAAGTATCAGTAGGGAGTAAAAGATCCTTTTCACAGCATACATTTTGACTCGTCTAAGCAGAAAAAGCACAGGTGCAGGATTTTCTTTGCCATTGTAAGGTTTGGGGGCAGCACCCAAGTTGTTTTGGGCACCACCTAAGCCAAATGAATGTAAAGTCCATCAACATTAACTAAATTACCTTTGATTTTGATGATTGTAAATATCACGACGATGTTTGTGTGGGATATGGAGATATAGAAGAATGTGGTGGAGAGAATCTTTTATGTTTTAGTTGTATATTGTTTTTTCCTTTTTTGTAATAGGGGAGGAGGCTGAATACACCTTTCGGGCTTCTCTCCTCTCCTGCACTGTGGTTGCTTGTTTTTAAATTCTATTGTATGTATTTCACTTATTTGTGCAAATAAACTAAACTAAACTAGAAGTCAGAAAGGAGAGACAAGAAACACATTTACTACAATGAAGGTTTACAACTAAAAATAGTGATTTGGATGAAGACAGGCAAAAGGCGAAGAAACATACAAGATAAGTAAGTGGAAGATGAAAAACAAATATAGGAAGGGAAAGAAGAGGATGATGAAAAGAAAAACACGTGTGAATGTGTGTACCTCTTTGCCGTGTCCAAAGCCAGTGTGAGGTCTTCAGTCCAGATGGAGGCGGCCTGGCCATGAGGACTGTGGTTTCCTGCAGAACAGAGACTGTTAAGTGTACAAGTGGAAATTCAATATAAAAATACAAAGTGTATTACTGCTCTGAAATCTGTTTTATTGAACACGGAAACTGCTGTTAACCAGGATGAAAAACAATGTAAAAGCTGTGTAGTCAACTACAAGCCCATTTATCCAATTTTTTTTTTATATCTCAATCACTGTGATAATGAATTAACGATGGTAAAATGTAGAGCTGCAAACATTAATCAATTGCGTGTCAACTATTTAATTAATCGCCAACTATTTTGATAATCAATTAATTGGTTTGAGAGCTTTTTATAAAAAGTAAAATATCTCTGATTCCAGCTTCTGAAATGTGAATATTTTCTAGTTTCTTCCTTCCTCTGTGACAGTAAACTGAATATCTTTGAGTTGTGGACACAACAAAACATTTGAGGACGTCATCTTGGGCTTTGGGAAACACTGATTGACATTTTTCAACATTGTCTGACATTTTATAGACCAACTAATCGATAAATTGAGAAAATAATCAACAGATGAATCAACTACAAAAATAACCGTTAGTTGCAGCCTAGTCTATATCAACGACGTTCCACTTCCGGGATTTCTCCATTGCTGACAGATGTCCTCATTAAGGCCAGATATGCGTTACATTGGGCTTTCTTTGTGTTGGCATTGTAAACTTTAATTTAATTTCTCATTTAATTTATGAGGACTATGGTTACCTGCTCCCAAAGTCCTTCTGGCTAAATTGTCTCTGCTGCTCCTCAGATCTCTGCAGGGTAAATCCAGACAGCTAGCTAGACTATCTGTCCAATCTGAGTTGTCTGTTGCACAACTAAAACAACTTTTTAATGTACATAAGTTCCACCAAAACAAGTTCCTTCCTGAGGCTATTTTGCAGAGTCACCGTTGCTCCGTACGGCCAAAACGATTGTGATTGGTTTAAGAAATGTCAATAAACCAGAGCATGTTTTTCTTCCATCCCGGAATGCTGTGTGGACTAGCCAGACCTTCCTCCGTAGCGCTGTGGAGGAAGGTCTGACATTGTCAGACTAGTTGCAGCTCTAATAAAATGCTACACATAATATATAGAGCCATCTCGAGGGCCAATATTAAGTCTGTTCTATTTCTGTAAAAAACAAAACAGAAATGATTTGTGTCCATGTTTAAGTTTACTTCATTATTATTTTTATTTTTTTCATGGCTGGTTTATTTGGCCTAATTGTGTAGTTTTAGTTTGGTTTTAGTTTTTCTTGAAGATTTCAGTTTTATTCAGTTTCAGATACCAAAATTATTTTTCACTGTTTTGGTCTGTGTTTACTAACCCTGATCTGGATTGGTTGTGGCTCCCTCTGTTGGGATTGATGTGCTAGTTGTCGATGATTGACTCCTGTGCGGTACTGGTTGTATAATTAAACCCACCTGTGTGTGGAGTATTGTTTGTATAATTAAACCCACCTGTGTGTGGAGTATTGTTTGTAATTGCCTGTGCAAACGCTGACGAAGGTCGCTGCCCGAAACGTCCGTTGTGTGGCAATAAACTATCAAATTGGAGTGCTGTCCTAGTAGCTTTATTTACACATGATATCTTTAACATGTATCTCACAAAGTGTTGTAGGAGAACTATTCATCAAAGGTAACTAACTGTCCAAAGTCAGACAACCATCTTCACTCATGCATCTCCATCCACAGAGGCTTCCTTACCCAGGTTCACTGCCTCTGTGTTGCTTCTGAATGTCATGAGTGGCAGCAGTGGTCCAGGGGCGGGGCTGACCACAAATGGAGAGGAGGGGGCCGCCCCGCAGAGCACTGTGGGAGGGTACTGAGCACCTGAAGGGGGGGCAGCGCAGGACTGAACCAACTGGGGACCAGAGAGAAAAAATAACTTTTTCATTCACTAAGTAAGAAAACTGAACACCTGTATGTTACAACTTATTATTACTTTTTAAGTCCTTAATTTTCCTTTTTTTTGGTCTTGGCACATTCAAAAAATTGAATTCAAGTCCATCACCTAAGTTACAGTCATAGTGTGAACTTACTCTACTCTCAGACTACTTTACGCACATCTTTTGCTACGTTTACGCCTCTGCATCCACACTACCCTGGCATTTCCAAGACCCTAAAATGGAGATGTTTAGAAATGCTGTTGACCCCCGTTTTACTCTGGGATTTTTCCGTTTTAAGCCTGGACGGGCAGAAACTAGCGGTGAAGAAAAATTTTTTAAATCGTTTGTATCATATTTTTTAGCGATGATTTTTAGAATCGATTCTTGTCCCTAGAATCTTTTTTTTTTTTTACAAATGATTCAGGCATTCAGCTGTGACTACATTATATCACTTTCCAGCAAAACAGACTGAAAGCAGTAAATTCATGTTATGTACTTCTTTACAACTTAAATAAATGTCAGACTGACCGATGTGCATTCTTTTTAGAAAACAGTTTTTCGAAATGTCTCATGATATATTGTCTCTAGAAGTGTATTATTACATACAGTATGTCACAAAAGTGAGTACACCCCTCACATTTTTGTAAATATTTCATTATATCTTTTAATGGGACAACACTGAAGAAATTACACTTTGCTACAATGTAAAGTATTACGTGTACAGCTTGTATAACAGTGTAAATGTGCTGTCCCCTCAAAATAACTCAACACACAGCCATTAATGTCTAAACCGCTGGCAACAAAAGTGAGTACACCCCTAAGTGAAAATATCCAAATTGGGCCCAAAGAGTTAATATTTTGTGTAGCCACCATTATTTTCCAGCACTGCCTTAACCCTCTTGGGCATGGAGTTCACCAGAGCTTCACAGGTTGCCACTGGAATCCTCTTCCACTCCTCCATGCCGACATCACGGAGCTGGTGGATGTTAGAGACCTTGCGCTCCTCCACCTTTCGTTTGAGGATGCCCCACATATGCTCAATAGGGTTTAGGTCTGGAGACATGCTTGGGCAGTCCATCACCTTTACCCTTAGCTTCTTTATCAAGGCAGTAGTCGTCTTGGAGGTGTGTTTGGGGTCGTTATCATGTTGGAATACTGCCCTGCGGCCCAGTCTCCGAAGGGAGGGGATCATGCTCTGCTTCTGCATGTCACAGTACATGTTGGCATTCATGGTTCCCTCAATGAACTGTAGCTCCCCAGTGCCTGCAGCACTCATGCAGCCCCAGACGATGACACTCCCACCACCATGCTTAACTGTAGGCAAGACACACTTGTCTTTGTACTCCTCACCTGGATGCCGTCACACACGCTTGATACCATCTGAACCAAATAAGTTTATCTTGGTCTCATCAGACTACAGGACATGGTTCCAGTAATGTCCTTAGTCTGCTTGTCTTCAGCAAACTGTTTGCAGACTTTCTTGTGCATCATCTTTAGAAGAGGCTTCCTTCTGGGACAACAGCCATGTAGACCAATTTGATGAAGTGTGCGACGTATGGTCTGAGCACTGACAGACTGACCCCCCCACCCCTTCAACCTCTGCAGCAGTGCTGGCAGCACTCATACGTCTATTTCCCAAAGACGACCTCTGGATATGATGCTGAGCACATGCACTCAACTTCTTTGGTCGACCATGGCGAGGCCTGTTCTGAATGGAATCTGTCCTGTTAAACCGCTGTATGGTCTTGGCCACCGTGCTGCAGCCCAGTTTCAGGGTGTTGGCGATCTTCTTATAGCCTAGGCCATCTTTATGTAGAGCAACAATTCTTTTTTCAGATCCTCAGAGAGTTCTTTGCCATGAGGTGCCATGTTGAACTTCCAGTGACCAGTATGAGAGAGTGTGAGAGAGATAACACCAAATTTAACACACCTGCTCCCCATTCACACCTGAGACCTTGTAACACTAACGACTCACATGATACCTCACATGGGAAAATGGCTAATTGGGCCCAATTTGGACATTTTCACTTAGGGGTGTACTCACTTCTGTTGCCAGTGGTTTAGACATTAATGGCTGTGTGGATCCGGACAAAAGCATATCATACCAGCCATAGCAGAAATGGAGACGGCCTTACATCAGCCTTACCGGTATGTGCATGCCCAGTGTACTTGAATGGTCTGTGATATGCGCTTTCAGGCGTGATATTATGGACGGAGATTAGTTCTGAATACTGGGCTAAAATGCTAGCGAGAACGGAGACCGTCTTCGTTTTAAAACAGCAACGTCACTACAGATAAGCACAGCTTTCCTTTGTGTTTCTGACTAACCGTGGCACCCTGCTGCTGAGCGACCTGTACTGCAGTGTCCACCAGGACCCTGTCCCCCTCACTGTGCAGGGCCACACACTTCATCCCTGCCATACGGAGCCTAAGACGGGCCACAACACTGTCCAGCACGCTCTCCTGCACACACAACACCCAGTGGATCTGATTGGACAGAAGAAGAGAAGATTGTTAAAATTAGACATGGTGGTCTTATGGAATGTCAACAGACACTCTATCCTTCTATTGGGAGTACTTATTAGCGTAAATCACTTCTCTTTTCTTCTTGAAAGCAGCCTCTATCACTGCATCCACGGCGCTGTCGATGTCGGCTGACTCAAAGATGATGAAGGGACACCTAGCGCCGATGTTGGGGGAGACAGAAACGGGAACGCCCATCCCTGCTGTGGCCTTACACAGCGTCACCCCATCCTGAAAGAGAGAGTTGTTCTAATAGTCTCGCATTGCCAGACCTATCTCCACAGCGCTGTGGAGATAGACACAGCATTCCGGGATTGGAGAAAAACATGCTCTGGTTTATTTGCATTTCTGTAAACCAATCACTATTGTCTTGGGTGGCACTATGCGCCGGGCGCAGGTACGGTGCCTCTGCAATATAGTCTCGGGAAGGAACTTGTGGTGGAACATGTGCACGTACGGAGGCGAGCTCTGGAATTGAAATGGCTGTCTAGTGTGTGATGAGAATTTTACTCAAAAAAAGATAAATATAATTTGATTGTCGGTTCTAGCTCACAGGAGGTTTCCCGAATCGACCGGAGTTTAGAATGCCAACACAAAGAAAGAGGAAGGTGAGGGACATCCGGCCGAAAATGAGGGCATCCGGCGGAACCTCTGGCAGTACCGAAACTTTCCCCTTTTTTTTTTATTTTGGACATTTTGGTAAGACTAAAAACATATTGGAAAGCTTTAGAACAAATGTATAGGTAGGTTTTTCTGGTTAAGAAAGCAACACCAATGTTTTGACACACATACCAGTTTGTTGCCGCTGTAGGTGACGTAGCTGATGCTGGGGTTCTGGGCCACTTTGGCACCCAGCGACATGTCACTTCCTGTTAGGACATTAAGAGCCCCGGCGGGAAGTCCTGCTCCTACAAAAAGCTGGGCCAAGAGGAGCACTGGAGGGGCGCTGCTCTGACCAGGGACAACGATGACGGAGTTGCCTAGAAGAACGCAGCATTCAATTATGACTCAACAGTTTTGATTGGAGCTGAAATGATTAGACAAGACAAAGTTGTGGACAGTGACAACATATGTGTTGGCTTTGTTGAGTGCATTAAGTGCGGCACGCTGCTCGCTTATGACCGCAAAAAAACAGAGACATTGACGATGAACAGACACATAAAGCAGGCTTGCCATGGCAGAAAAGATGAGCCTTCAATGTCCTCTTTTGTTACTTCTCCAAGCATACCCCTGAGGTCGAGGCAAGAGAAATGCATTGAGTTTTTTTTTACGGTTCTTCATTTGGATCCATTTGCGATCCATTCCATTCTGAATAAACAAAAAACGCTTCGTCCTTGTTGTATTATTCATTAAGATAATTCTAAACAGATTTCTGTAGTTCAAACAACTCTGAATTGTAGTTGAGAACGTCAGTTATAGCGGCCCACGTATTAAAAAATTGCCGGGTTTAAATCGGGCTCATAATTACAGTTAATGTGTCGGGCCGGGCACAACGTGCATGGGTTCGGGTAGGGTCGGGCTTGATTTTTTAGGCCCGATCTAAGCTGTACTTTACAGTGGTTGGACAAAACAAGATATTTGCGGACATCGTTCGGGCTCTAAGGAGGTGTGATGGGCACTTTCTTTTAAGATCATTTTTTGGGGCTTTGTGGCCTTTATTTGATAGGACAGATAAAGACAGGAAAGGGAGAGAGGGGGGGGGGGGGGGGTGGTGTGTCTGTGTGTGTGTGTGTGTGTGTGTGTGTGTGTGTGTGTGTGTGTGTGTGTGTGTGTGTGTGTGTGTGTGTGTGTGATACCCATGGCGAGTGCTGGTAGGACTTTGAGCATAAGGGAGTAGAGAGAGCAGTCTTCAGAGACGGCTACAGCCACCACGCCTGGGAAACAGGAAAAACTAAAGATTTAAAAGAGAGCTCTATTGAAAAAATGAATAATAACACCAACTGTTTTTGTGAATAAAACCCCTGTTAAGCTCACCCAGCGGTGTCCAGTTGGGGATGAGAGTGTCTCTGAGCTGAGCCCAGCTGCTGTAGTACTGCAGCAGTCTGACGAGGGCGGAGGGCGAGCAAGACGCCTCACACAGCTCGCACAGCTCTGACACACACTGGCCGTGCTGCCCGAGGACGCCCACCAGCCTGTTGGTGGAGGACAGGGCATTAATCTCCACATCAGGACAGCGGTTCCAATAGTTGCTGCTGAGGTTCCTGATGTGCCATGGTGAGTTTGTCGTACCTGAGCATAGAGCTGCAACAATTTTACTGTACAACCAGGGTGCGATTTTCCAGAGGGGACAAGTGGGATTTCCGCCTTTCTAGTCTACATATCCCTGCCTCTGCTCAATTATTAAGAGACTTATTAGATAATTATTTTTATCTCCGGTGGGGATTAAATGTATTAAAAAAAACTTTAAATTTAAATACATTTAAACTCAAAGTGATCAATGCTACTTCATTTAACTTCAACAGACCATATATTATATACCTAAAATAAAAAGTATTTTAAACTAAGTAAAGTGCTGTACCATGAACAGTCTATAGTCCCAAAGAACCATAAAATCCGAGCGGCAGTTGCCGGTTGCATTTAGCCGCTACAGAGCTCCGGGACACCGGCTACCAGCGGCAGTTGTTTAGCCACCAATAGGTGACTACGAGGCAGATGACGGTCCTTTTAGGGGCCGTGGTAGTGGAGTTTGGCAGAAAAAGTAAGTGGCAAGTGGCGATGACAGTTAAGTTTAGGCACCAAAACGACTACGTTTAGGAAAAAGATTGTGGTTTAGATTAAAACACTCCCGAGGAATAAACGAGAGTTTCCTGGGTGAAAGTATTTTGTTTTTTCCGCAAAGTGAACTCTGTTTTCTGTGATTTATGTTGACACCACATTGTCATAAATAAGTCTTTTGGCATGGCTGCCCGATTGGCACTATATCCATGGTATTGAAAGGGGGATTTAATTCTTGCATGTTGTTTTTGTTGTGCATGATCAATTTTTTTTATTTATGTATTACTATTTTAAACAAATTTAAGTTTTGAATTAATCCCAGGATATCACTGTTATGTGACCCAGATAATGTAATAACACAGCCTATGAAGTAAAACACACCTCTATATTACATAAAAACAACATACATAAAACATTGTTTTTCTTAAATGAACAGCCATACCCCTTAGGACCTTAGCTAATGTTAGCAATTAATTGCGGTTAAAAAAAAAGAAACTTGAAAAAATTGCGATTAGACTTTGTGTAATAATTGTTACAGGCCTACCTGAGAAGAACTTTGGCCCTCTGGTAGCAGCTCTGGCCGCTCCAGGCCTTGTGGCCGCTAACAGCAGAGGAGGCAGCCTGGGAAACATCTGCCTCCACAGCGCACACTGTGCTGCACACATGACCACCTGGACACCAGAGGTGAGAAAAACACGCATGTGGTCAGTTTTATCAGTAGGGGTTGAAAATTTCACATTTTATCACAATAGAATATTATATAAATTATTTGGACAACAATACAATATTTGCTGATATCACAAAGTCTGCCACGATACGATGATTCAATTCAGGGGCCTGCAACCGATATGAAACGATGCATAAGACCATTTAACACAATCAGTTAAATTTATATATATTTACAAATAGCAACTAAAATATGACAATTTCATTACTGAGCTCTTCCAGACATTTATTAAAAACAAACTACTCTTTTAAAAAAAAAAGAATACATATTAAGTAGGGCTGGGCGATATGGAGAAAATCAGATATCACAAATACATCAATATCGATATTGTGATGATATTGTAGGGTTAACAATTAATGCTTTCACAAAAAATATTACAATGAGATTTTAGATAAATAACCATCAAGAATGTGGTTAAAAGGTATGGTGGAGGATTTTCTTTTTCCGGGTGGATCATCAAGACTATTGGTCCCCCTAGTTGTCAATCATTCTGGGATACGTTTACGTAAGGCCGTCGTACGTGCCGTGACAGGTCACGGCCACGGCGTCCGACCATAGACAGTATATAAAAGCCTCCGACCGCGGCGCTGCCTCCCAGCTCTCGGCGATAGCTTGTTTGTTGGCCTGTAGCATGCTAAAGTTAGCCATAGAGATGCTTGTCAAAAATAGATTTCCACTTACCGGTGGCGAGTCTGACATAGTGGAAAACGTGAAAATCTTTTTTTGGAAAGGAGGCTTGTAGTGTAGAGCCATGCCGACAGCAACTTGTAAACAGAGCGTGCACGAGGAGAACTAGGCTCGTGCATGCTCTCTCGTGCACACGTTTAATAGGCGTTCCCTGTCAGGAGCAGGTAGGGTGTTGCGCATGTACATTTTTTCAAAAAGTGGAGAGGGTGGTTCTTTTATAAAATTTGGGAAAATCCCCCATTATACCTTTAACAGTTTCAAGTGAAATTACGAAGAAATTTTTTTTTTCCAGCTACTTACATACTGACTATGTTTACATGCATGCACAAAAATAGTGTGATGTTAAAACAAATCTGCAATTCTTCAAATAATATTCCCTCAAAATGTTTCACAACAGATATTCTGAGAAAATTGAGTTAGTATATGCTTGTTATTATCTTTTTAGGCAATGTAATTGTATATCACGATACAGTATTTCATCATATGATTCCATTGAAAGACAATAAATTTCATACTGAATTATTGACCAGCTCTAATATAAAGTGGGAATTTCAAAATAAATAAATAATCTTAAAGAGGACAATATGTATCAATACTTTCACTTTGCATCAGTAATATTGGATCATTGAGGATTGAATCGATATATTGATCCAGATTGATGTATTGTTACACCCTTATTTATCATATTTTATTCAAAGAATTGTAAAAAAGGAAAAAAAAAGAAAAGATGAATGTGAAAAAGAGCTAAGTGTAAGCTGTATTGGTATCCAATGCACTGTCATTTCAGGCTGCTCCCACCTTTAGAATCAGCCAGGGAGCGACTCTGTCTATCTGCTGGACGGACAAACTTGCCATCGAAGAACAGACCCAGAGAGCGGGAATGGTTATCCAACCAGGCCTGGTGGAGAAGAAAGCCACAGTCAATATTCAAGCTGCATAGAAGCCTGAAAGATGGTAACCAATACCATCTCTGAGGATGCAACCTGGCTGAGAGGTGTTTGCCACCATTAAGAAAATATGTCTTAGGTGATCTGAAGTCGATGGCCCTAAAAAACAGCCTTAAGTAGGGTTGCTCGATTATGTAAAGAAATCATAATCACGATTATTTTGGTCAATATAAAAATCACGATTATTTCACACGATTACTGTTGACTTTTGGAAAAATGTTGCATTTATTAAACTTTAAAAAACAAACAGTAAAAGCAAATCAACAGTGAACCTTGAACTGTGAAATTGTCCTTAATACTTTTCCTGTTGGAAGTTTTTAATTAATGTTAAACAGTTATTTTGTACTTACTTGTTAATTTCCTATTAATGTTTAATATGATGTATGCACCAACCACAAAAGTAAATTCCTTGTAAGTGTTACTTACTTGGCAATACAAATCGTTTTCTGATTCTGATTCTATATGCTCACATTTTATTGGTCAGGAAGACCCCCACCTCTGCTGGACAGTGACTGATAAAAGGCGGAATGTGTCAACTATTTACAGACAGAAGACCAAAGTACAGAGCTTAACTTCTCTATGAACTCCCAAGCTCATCTTCACATATATGATGATGATATCAGGGTTCAAAATTAGAACCATACACCAGCCAAATGCTGGTAAAATATGCAAGTGGCTGGTAGATTTGCTTCACTCACCAGCCACAAAAAAAACAATAGTAATTCATAGAGTGGCTGGCAAACATTTACTAGCCATTTGGCTGGTGGCTAGTTGAACCCTGAGTATAATATTCCACAGCTACATTTTCCTTGGACGACCTTAATTCAGCCTCTAAATTGTTACAAAAAAAATACAGACTGCAGGGATGAGGTTGACTGACAATCTCGGAGCTGTATCATCAATCTACCAGGGCAATAAGACAACACATTTAGTGACTGTACTGGGATATGGGAACATGTTTCTTCAGCCATACATTCCGTAACTACTGTACACACTAGTAACATACACGTAACGTTACAAGTACACAAGTCACATGTTTGTCTTGTGAGTTACAGCCAGCTAACAGTTAACGCTAATGAACTTCACATGGTTTAAATGGTTCAACAGGGCGTAAAACATGCTAATATTTGCCAGTACGCAGCAGCATACTATAGTTTTATGCCAGCCATAGCCGTTCAGTGTTCTGTTAAGAATTAGGTTGACAACTTTACCTGTGCAGTGGCAGTGCTGGGAGTTGCTCCTGGTCCGTACTCCATGCTTTGAAAAATATTCTGCACTGTATTGATGGTGCTACCAGCCATAATAGTTAACGGTACGAGTCAGTGAGGAAGCGAATATCCCCTGGGCTTAGAATTCGTCTCTGGATGGCGTCCAGGGTAACAATGTTTGATTTGAAGCTTGTAATATGGTACCTGCAAGAAATTGAAGAGAAGGGGCTAGCAGGAAGACGACTGAGGTCCCACTTCACGTCAAATGCAACGTGTTTGCAAATGAACTTGCAGAGCTACCTTGACCTACGCGGAGCGAGAGGTTTCCCT
The DNA here is from genome assembly GCA_023631565.1 of Gymnocephalus cernua. Taxonomy (NCBI): domain Eukaryota; kingdom Metazoa; phylum Chordata; class Actinopteri; order Perciformes; family Percidae; genus Gymnocephalus; species Gymnocephalus cernua. The sequence continues at coordinate 25,626,444 of CM042441.1, read as the reverse complement.
CCTGCTCACTTCCGGTGTTGTGTCCGGTTTCTCAGTTTTTCTTTTACTGTCTATGAGTAGATTCATTATTAGACTGGATATAAGCAAATCACATAATGTTTATGTTTTTGTAAGCTACGACAGCAATTTCAGATATATTTTAAAACAAAAAACCCTAATTGGGTTTTAGCAAGTTTTGGGTTTTACCTGCTTAATTAGTTTAATTAAAGTAGTTATTACTGTGACTATTTGGTTTATTAATATTTCAGTAACTAACCTAATATAATTCATTAACTTTATTTCATTTAAATAGTTGACATAATTTACCCCCTTACCATTATCCGCTCGGTCAAAGGACCACTGTATGTTCCACACGGAGGCATTTTGTCAACGGACCCCAATAACGAGTTTGCGCTGTACTCACAAGGAAGTGCGGAAAAAAATCGTGCGCTTCTTTCAGTTGAATTGGCTCAAAAGCTGGCGGTTTGTTTTTCTTATTATTTATATAACCTGAGATAAATTTCCCCCAAAGTAAGGAGTAATAACCTATCAGAGGCGACACACGTCACACCTTTGAAAATGCCCCGGAGAAAGGTAAGGCAGAGGTTTGCAGCAGACTCAGCCGTTAGTGCAGACTGCAGATTGGACACAACAACATAACGTCATAGCTAATATTAGCCAAGATCTAGCTAGCTAACTGCTGTGGACATTTGTTTGACCGCCTGTGAGCTGAAATGCGATCCTACAAGATGCCATTAATAAGTTGTAGATGTGTGATGAATATCAATGTTGGTAGAGTCACTCAACTGAACTGTCGTTTATGTGTTGCTAAAAGCTACGCTAGCTAATGCTTGTTGCCGAGTTGCACGAATGTGTTCATATCAAAGTGTCGCTTCTTCGGGGTAAAGTGAGAAGAGCTTTGAAAATGTGGGCTTTGCGAATTTTGGTCAGATTTCTATCACCTTGCGGAGTGCATATAGCTACATGCTGACCTCCGTTAATGTCAATAACGGCAGCTTTAGCTAACTGTTGAAAGGTACAGGCTGTTCTAGTGCGAGGATGGAACGAAGCGTCCGCACCAAAACAACGCTGTGATTGGACAGAATCTAGGCAAGCGTTGTGTTCATTGGTCTGACTCTTTCAAACTCCGCCTCTTTTTTTTGTATGGCTGTATGTAAATGAAGTGGCTTAGTTGTGAAGTTGTCATAAATAATAATAAACTTGCGCTGTGGTCCATGTTGTAGTGTAGAGTGATTTTTTCACTTATATATTGTTTGCTACTGTCTTTTAGTACTATTTAAAATGTAGTTCATTTGTAGCATCAAGTAGCCTAATGGTGATGTTATCAGCATTATTCTGTACATATGCTAATACAGTGTATAGTTCTTATTTTGACCCCCCATGTACTGTACTTATTTTGTATCCGTATATCAATTTTGATTCATGGTGTAGCTCTCCTCATTTTTATTGTCTTTACTCGTTTTTTTCTGTCTCTATCGCGCTGTAACGCATCATTTACCCCCTGGGCATTGATAAAGGGTTATATCATATCCTCCGTGGTTTTTCTTGGGTTGCCCTGTGTAAATTAAATGTGCCATATGTAGAAAAATTGGATTGTGAATCATATTAAGTGCAGTGAATAAATACAGATAGATATACGCATAATTCTTTCGCCAATTATTGTACAATTGTAGGTAGCCCTATAATATCACATTTGGGATAATATTTCAGAGGATGCTGGAGAGGGCCCCCAAGTAAGCCTGTGTTTTTTGTTCAATGCAAATTACATGTTGGCTACCACTCGAGTCCCCTTGCCCCACCCCCACCCAGTGGGGTGACCCCTCGCTTCTACGCCTCCGTTATCAGCATCACCCCATTCAGTCCGTGTGGCAGGCAACTAGGCAGCCTGCAATTTTGACAAAAAAATTCAGTAAAACAAGTTTATGGGACATTTTTATTAATTTAATTTATTTACTGAGTTTTGTGGGCTCTCATGGTAATGAACAATTAGTCGACTTATTTGACTGCAAATTGGAAATTCAAGCGGAAGGTGCACTTCGGCGTTGTGGCAACTTGGGGTTGTACCAATCTATTGGTACAATAGATTCAATCGGCGTTATTTGGGGTGTACCCTTGTTAATCCCGATTAGGCTAGTGTTGAGTATTTATTGACAAGTCCATCGTACAGAAGGGGTACAGAGCCGGAAAGGAAGTGGAGAGGGTGATGCTCCTCCCCCAGTATGGGATCTTTGCTGAATTATCCGCTGGTAAAAACAAAAACAAAACACAAAGCTTTACTTACATCAGTCCCACAGAATTTCTCTAATTCTTCATCTGATACTGTTTTGGTGACAGTCCAGACTTTCTGTTTAATCACGCAGTTTGCTGATCCGTGTTGTTTTCAGAGGACCGCCGGCAGCAGCTCGGACGGGACGGAGGACTCGGATTTTTCCGCCGACCTCGAGCACGTCGAAGCTTCCGAGAGCGCGCACAGGCGCAGCAGCACGCGCCTGACTCGAGCTTCACTGCGCCTCAGCCGGAGCTCACAAGGTAAATGTCATGTTATGAAGCAAGACACGAGTCGTAATCCTCATAAAGAGGGTTTTATTTAACTACAGCACGGAGCAACATCAACCATGCACTTTACTCGCTGGAAGCTAATAATGCCGTCTCCGTAGTGGTTAGCATACCTCCAACTACGGTAACTCAACATGGACAAAAGACAATCTCACGACATCTCCCTCTTTTGGAAGTTAGCAATAACCAGATCCCAAACATTTGCATTTTGCAATATTAATTAAACCTTAAATTCTCTTGAACCATATAACAAAGATAAATGTAACAACTTTGTTTTCAAATAACATAGATTTTTCTTTTGTTATTGAGTCTTAGCAAATAGTCTCAGAACGATGCAGAACGTCACAGGGGTAGACTGCCCTCAGTCCTGAAAGGGGTTATTCTGCCCTTTTGAACATCTTAGTCTAGTAACCTAAGAGGCACCCTTATCTCACGGCCCCTGGAAGACCTTTTCACAGGAGTAGATGGTGGAAGGGGAGACCCCGGGGAAAGGCCTGCTGATAGATGGCTCACTGGTGATTCCGGCGGCGCAGCTACATCCGTCAGTGGGGAACCGCTGTCCGGCTGAGACGCTGTGGGCTGAGCACATTGCTGTTCCGCAGGAGGTTCGGTCTCCGGAACAGTCTGGAGGTGACGCCTGTTCCGACGGGTCACGTTCCCATTGTCCATCTCCACGAGGTAGGATCTCGGCTCCTTGGACTTACTGATGACCCTGGCAGGTGTTGTCCATCCCTTCTCCCCATCGAGCTTCACTCTAACAGTTTGACCAGGGTGAAGTTCAGGGAGCGCGCGTGCCGAATGCCTGCAGTCGTGGTAGAATCTGTACGAACCCTTTGCCTTTGCATCCCTCATGTAGACCCTGTCCGGGTCGAATGGACGCGGCAGCAACGTCTTTTCTAGGACCGGAACAGTAGTACGGATTTGTCTACCAGTCATGAGCAGTGCTGGACTGTCACCTGTTGCTGCGATTGGTGTAGAGCGATAACTCATAAGGGCTAAGCAGGGGTCCGGCTGTTTGAGGATGTACTTGGCAGTCTGAACAGCCCTTTCTGCAGCTCCATTCGACTGGGGGTAATGTGGGCTGGAGGTAATGTGAGTGAAACCATACCTCTGTCCGAAATCACGGAACTCTGCTGATGTGAACTGTGTCGCGTTGTCACTGACCAGTTCTAGCGGGATGCCCCATCTCACAAAAATGTGCTTGAGCTTGTCAATAACCTGCTTGCTGGATATGGCGGGTAGGGAAGCAATCTCAATGTCTCTAGAGAAGTAATCAACAGCGACAAGAAAAGTCTTACCCCCTAGCTCGAACAGGTCAACAGCAATCCTTTGCCACGGGCCACTGGGCAGGGGAGTGGTTATCAGTGGTTCCCGTCTTTGTGTAGGTTTATGCTCTCTGCAAAAGTCACATGATTTCACTTTGTTTGTGATCTGTGCTCCGATGTTTGGCCACCAAACTGTCAACTTGGCTCGCTCCCGACACTTAGTGAGACCCTGGTGACCTTCGTGAAGTTGGTCCAGGACCCTAGCTCTGAGTACTGCTGGAACTACTATGCGGTCGTGGTATAAGACCAGACTGTCTGACTCTGATAAATGGCTTCTGGCTGCATAGTACCCACGCAGTGGTGAGCCCTCCGCCATTTTGCGAGGCCACCCATTTCTGATGAATGTGATTACTTTTTGAAGTTCAGCATCACTTTGTGTGACTCTGCGAATTTCCTCAAGCTTAGGTGACGTGATTGGTTTGCTAGCCACCATAGTGTTCACATATGCCTTTACTTGTGTTTCTGTTTCAGGCACGTAACTGTCTTTCAGTGGATGTCTGGAGAGCGTATCTGCAACCACTAGCTGCTTACCGGGAACGTGTTCAGCAGTGACGTTGAATCGCATGAGGCGCATAAGCAGCCTCTGACATCGTAGTGGCGTTTTGTCCAGATCGTACGAGTTGATCAATGGCACCAGTGGCTTGTGGTCAGTTTGTAAGCGGACCCGGCCCATACCTTGGATGTAGCGGGCGAAACGTTCACAAGCCCAGACCGATGCCAGACACTCCTTTTCGATCTGCGAGTATCTCTTCTCCGCATCAGTGAGTGTGCGTGAGCAAAAGGCAACGGGCCGCAACTCTCCATCGTGGTCCTGCAACAGGGCAGCACCAAGGCCGTAACTGCTGGCGTCTGCGCTGACCACTGTTGGTTTGTTGGCGTTGTAATAACAAAGGGCTGGTGCAACCATGAGCATTGCTTTTGCTTTGTTAAATGCTTGCTCCTGAGGCTCACCCCAAACCCACGCAGTCTCTTTCTTGAGCAGGTTAGTGAGTGGATGCAACACTGTAGACAGGCCTGGCAGGAATTTCCCCACATAGTTAATCAGTCCGAGCACCTGCCGCAGCTGCTCCACGTTGGAGGGACTGGACATCTGGGCGATAGCCTCCACTTTGCTCTCATCGGGCTTCACACCCTCCGCGCTAATGATGTGTCCAAAGAACTGCAGTTCAGTCTTTCCAAAGTGACACTTGGCCTTGTTGAGCTTGAGACCGGACGCCTTAACCGTCCGCAACACCATGTCGAGACGGCGGTCATGCTCCTCTTTTGTAGATCCGTAAACCAGGATATCATCCATCACAACGACGGTCCCTTCTAGGCCTTTGAGCAGGTCGGTCATCAGCCGCTGGAAAATCTCAGGCGCTGATGTAATGCCAAATGGCAGACGTTTGAAGCAAAACCGGCCCATTGGGGTAATGAAGGTTGTCAATCTTTGGCAGTTGGGGTCCAATGGAATTTGCCAGAACCCACTAGAGGCATCCAGAGTGGAGAAAACCTTGGCTCCTGCCAGCTTAGGTGTTATATCATCCAGTGTGGGCAAAATGTAACGTTCACGCTTCACTCCCTTGTTCAAGCGTTTCAAATCCACACATACTCTGACCTCATCCTTGTTGCGTTTTGGAGCGGGCACCATTGGGGCACACCAGTCTGTTGGTTCCGTAACTTCCTCAATGATGTTGAGGCTCAGCATACGCTTTAGCTCCTTTTCCACTTTTGGAAGGAGCGGAAACGGAACTCTACGTGGCGTGTTGACGCTGTATGGGACTGCTTCCTCTGTCAGCTCAATCTTAACAGGCTCGCATTTCAGTAGTCCTATTTCCCCGAACACACCGCTTGTTAGATCACTAGTGATAGCATTGACTCTTGCTACCAGCCCCATGCGCTTTGCCACTGCCTTGCCCAGCAAGTTACTAACATACTGTCCTTTTATGACTGTAATCCAGTATTGGTAATTCTGACCTCTGTATGTAGTGGTGGCAAGGAACTTACCCACGCATCGGACTTTCCCGCCCGGGCTATACACTGTTGGCCTGGACTTGTTCAGTTTGGGTGTTTGACGTAGTTTGCTGAAAGTCTCCTCAGTCATAACGGTGGTATCAGCGCCCGTGTCGATTTTAAAATCCACCGGACTACCATTCACTAGTAGCTCGACATCCCAGTCAGTATCCGGGTTCGACTCCTCAATGATGTTTGGCTTTGACTTTGCGGTTGCTTTCAGGAATAGTTCTCCAATAAAAAATGAATCCTCGTCTGAATCCATAACGGCCTCTGCTCTGACTTCTTTCAGCATCTTGGATTTACACACGGCCTCGAAATGTCCGATTTTATTGCACTTTCTGCACCTTTTGTTGCGGGCTGGACAGCTTTCTTTTTTATCATGCATCCTGTTGCATCTCTGACAGTTCAGTTTATTCTCACTGTATTTCTGTCCTTGTCCCTGCCGTGGTTTATCATAGCTCCTCCTTGTGCTATTGTACTGTTTCTGTCTCACCTCATTCACTATAGCTTCCACACGCTCTGCACTTTGTTGTTTCACTTGTTCACTCTGCCGTGCAAGCTGGATGGCTTTCTCCAGAGTCAGGTCCGCCTCTAGCTGGAGTTTTTGCGAAACCTCTTTGTCCATTATTCCGATGACGATACGGTCCCGGATCTGCTCGTCCTTCGAAGCACCGAACTCGCAGTGCTGCGCGAGTTCGTACAGGCTCCGCACGAAAGCTTCAACTGTCTCACCGGCCCTTTGGTCCCGCTTATGAAAACAGGCGCGATCGTGAATGACGTTTCTTTTCGGTACAAAGTGTTCATCAAACTTCTGCATCACTAGATTAAAGTCATACTCTGGATGTGGCATGGCCTCGGTTGCCGCAGGAAACACAAACGAGCCGTAAATAGGTTCGGCATCTCTCCCCATTGAGTACAAAAGCGAGTTCACCTGCACTTCGCTGCTCTCTCTGTCAAGTTTCGATGCGACTCTAAACCGAGAGAATCTCTGCCGCCATGTAAGCCACTCCGCTGGCTGCGAGAAGTCAAACGGCTCGGGGGGTCCAAACTTCGCCATCCTGGTCTTAATGTCGGCGTGAAGTCTCTAATTCTGACACCATGTCATGTTATGAAGCAAGACACGAGTCGTAATCCTCATAAAGAGGGTTTTATTTAACTACAGCACGGAGCAACATCAACCATGCACTTTACTCGCTGGAAGCTAATAATGCCGTCTCCGTAGTGGTTAGCATACCTCCAACTACGGTAACTCAACATGGACAAAAGACAATCTCACGACAGTAAACATTTAAAGTTTTTTGAAAAATAATCCGTTATAGGAACAACAAATAATACATCAATTATATCATACATAGGCAAGAGCAATAGAAAGTTTGGGATGATAAATGGTGTAATAAGAAACAATATGAGGGACTTTAATAGCATAGACAGGAATACTAATAGCCCGTATCTAGGCTAGCATCAGTGGCCTACATGCTAATGTTTTAGTCTACCAAAATAGTTCTTATAGTTTGGTAGTTCATACATGTATAGTGTTATATTTTCCCTACTATATTTTAACTTCAAAGTGACACCCATGAAGTGTGGTTGTATCAACCTTTTTATTGGTTTAAGGTATCTCATATCTTAGGAATAGCCTTGTAATTACACCGGTTTATTTTACCATGACCACTACACCAGTGTATTTCAGAACTTAAGGTAAACCTTTCCTAGCCTTTTTGGCCTCTTGCGAATGGACTTTTCTTACAATTTTCCTTGTAGGTAGGCTATAATTGAACCTATTTAGCCTATTTCACAGTTTTGTTTTCTGCTCTTCACACACATTTTGGTGGTTGTGTTTCTCTTTTCCAACATATTTATTCATACCTATTTATTTTCAAGCCAGACATTCCTACATATCGTACAATTTCATTTATATGTGTAATTTGAATGAGGAAGGACGCTTTAATTCAGGGACCACAGAGAGACTTCAAACCCCCCTCAGTTCAGCAGTACAGCAGGATCTATCTATATATGGGCAGCCTTAAAGCATGAATGGGTTCAGACAGCCAGACCTCCCCCCACCACAGACACACAAACTCTACTCCCACCCCCTGTGTGACCTCTTTCTGTTGTGGCTGCCAGAGGGGATTTACAGCAGAGAAAGAAAAGTTGATTCTTTTCCTCTGTTTTTTGTTACTGAGAGAAGTTGTGTTTGCTCTCCTAGCCCCGTAGAGGCTTTAGAAGAAGCACAGAGGCTAGTTTTCTCTAAAAAGAAGCGCCGTCAGAGGTTCTGTCTTCTTTTCTGTGGCGGGATTAGTCTCTTCATAACCATTGAGGCCATTTGCAACAAGAAACTCTATCTTCTTTCCCATTTCTGCTTGGAGTTGCTAACTTACAGACTGCTTAGGTTTGAGAAATCATTCTAGAATTTGGAAAACTTAATGCCCTCTGCAGACTGACCAGACGGCCGACCCTCGGCAGAAAAGTCTGTTGGAGAGATCAGTCTCCCCGAGTTGGTAAAAAAAATGCTTCGGAAACAAACGAAGCGATGAGACATAATACGTCTCCATAATAGCAAGCGGCGCTAATCTGTAATGTCGCCCAAAAATGTAAACCGGCAGCTGATTGGACGAACGCGGCACAGACTGTCATGGCAGCTTGTTCAGAATACAATCTCATATTTTACTAAAATAGTTCATCGAAACGTGTTTCTGAAAACATTTTAAGCGAGAAATAGGCCATGCAGTTGCTGAATCTGTCTTCATTTCAGATTGACCAAGGTCAGTTTAAAAGATTTTCGTCAGTTTTTGGGAGACTCTAGTCACTCTCATTCCGCTCCCTGTTTCCGGGTTAGCACTACCAATCAGATTGGTCATTTGAGCTTGATTGCCGGCAGTGCCCGCCCTCCCGATTATGACCTAACAATCGGAGAAAATGAAGGCCGATGGCCCCTTCAATGGACAACGGCACGGGACACACCGAACAGACTCGAGTCACTGACCTCGCCAGACTGTACGACGGCCGATTATCTGGTTGGTCTGTAGAGGGCTTAATGCATCTGTTCAGCAGATTGTAAACTAAAGTTGTTGCAGGACATTTTCTTTCTTATGTAGACAATCATTATTTTCATTATAATGTATTCTGCTGATTAAGTTTTGTGATTCATCTTTGCTGACATCATCAAATCACTGATTATCTAAAAGCTAAAGATACTCATTTGACAATAACATGAGACAAAGAGTGGCAGCAAATCCTCACAAGTTAGAGGCTGGGACTAGGAAATGTTGTCATTTTTGAATGAAAAAGGACTTAAATTATCAATTGATTATCAAAATAGTTGCCAATTAAAAACCCTCTAAAATTTTAGTTACTTCTCTTCCCCTCTCTTCTCTTCCTCTCTCTTCTCTTCTGTTCTCTTTCCCTCTATTTTCTCTTCTCTTCCTCTTTCTTCTCTTCCCTTCTGTTCTCTTTCCCTCTCTCCTCTCCTAGTGCTGGGCGGTATACCGGTTCATACCGAAAACCAGTGTATATTTTCGTCACGATGTTCATTTTTAATATAACGTCCGGAACGAACATTACGCTGCGCTGCGCGACACTGTTTTAGACGGACCCTTTAAAATGCTGCACTTCTAAGCAGCGACGGTAAACAGCAGTGCACCAGAGGGACGTCACACGGAAGATGGATACTGCAGAAGTAGAAAATGACACAGATGAACTTGTGCCAAAAAAAGGAGCCGCCGGGTCTGTTGTTTGGAGGTTTTTTGGTTTCCAAAAATCCGACGTTGACCAAACAACAGTTTTATGCAAGTGCTGTCGGGCTAAAATAGTTGCGAAAGGCGGCAACACGAGCAATTTGCTCCACCACCTCAGCTGCAAACACGTCTTGGAATATCAAGAATGTATGAAATTAAAGTCAGCAGGCTCAGCGCCCTCCACATCAGCAGGTAACACGGGGAAAGCAAAAGAAAAGTCGAGCCAAATGTCACTTAAAGACGCGTTTGCTAGAGGGACTTGCTATGACAGAAAAAGCAAACGGTGGATCGAGATTACAAACTCCATCACCAACCACCTAGCTAAAGACATGGTCCCGCTTAATACAGTGGTGAGTAATGAGTCAATTAAGTCAATTTACTGCAGTAATTCCTCTCTCAACGAGTCGAAAATGCATTGAACATCTGAATATGCATGAAAAAAAAACCCGTCAAAAACCGGAAAACCGGCATAATTTTGAAAAAAAACGTGATATGAATTTTCGGTCATACCGCCCAGCACTATCCTCTCCTCTCCTAAACAAATCTTGTGATGCAAATTAAACTCGGGAATGTGGCTGTTTGAGGAACCTTCAACAAGTTTTTAAGGACTCAAACATTACAGTCTGACAGCCTGCGGGCCAGTCTCAGAGAGGCTGGGTGTACCACACTGGGTCACCTGATGAAGATGACTGCCGCATCTGTTGACGTACTAAGAGCGAGTAGCAACATCACCTCCATCAGGCTGATCAACAGGGTGGTGAATGAAGTTTGTGCTGCCCTAGAACAACCTCAGCGAACTGGTACAGAATCAGACTCTGTGTGATCAGTGGAGTGAGGGGTGGGAGTACAATTTCCCCTCTCTGACCGTCACCCCAGCTGTGGGGGAGTGGCGGGAGGAAGCAGGCCAGCTACTGTCTTTTTCAACCCCTCACCTGGACAAGTTTCAAGCTGCAGGGAAGAAAGCGCTTTATTACACCTTCATTAAGGTCCTGAACCTGCGGTCTTTGGCTGTGCTGAAGGAGTCGAGGTGGACTGTTTTTTTTGGTCCAGACGTTTCCCCGAAAGGCAGTTGGCGTTCCCTGTACAAGCTGCCCGTTGAAAAGTGGGCAGCAGACCTTCAGTGGAGGATTGTACGTACATGGGGCTATAGCTACAAACAGATACAGAGCGCACCTAGATCCAGAGCTAGTGGAGGGATGTATTTTTTGTCTTCAGGTGGAAACCCTAGCACATTTATTTGTTCAGTGTCCTCGGCTGTCAGATCTGCTAGAGCTTCTTAAAAGGTGGGTTCAGGGTTTTGGGGAGGTTTTTTCTTTGGAATTGTTCATTTTTGGTCCAAAATACAGAAAGCAAAAAGAGACCGTTCACATTTTATTGAACTTTTTGTTTGCAATGGCAAAAGTTGGCCATCTGGCTAACACGCAGGAACCGGGCTCAGGGTGCTGGTAGTTTAGAGCCAGTGCCGGTTCTGGAAGGACCGGTCAAGGCCTACTACCAGATGATGGACAATTTGCTGGATTTCAGTTGTTTGTGGGCTGTAAGGGGGTGTTATGCTCCGTGGGGGAGGATGGAGAGTTGGTGTTTAATTATTGATTAAGAAAAGCACATATTAGTTTTATAGGTTTTTTTTATTTTTTATTTTAAAATTTTGTTTAGGTTTTTCTTTGTTTTGTTTTTTTGTTTTTGATTTCTGTGACCTCTCCTCTCCTCTAGACTACTGCAGCTCAGTACGGAGCAGTTCTCCTGCAGCCCCGGGTCCGGACGAACGCCTGGATTCGGCAGCCGAGTCAGCCACAGCAGCAACAGTAGCTGCATCCGTCTTCTCCTCTGGGCGCAGGATCACACGCAGCCAGCAGGGGGCAACAAATACCACAGCCAAAAAATACCCACTGCGTCAGAGCAGGTCGTCTGGCTCAGAGACCGAGGCTAACGGTGAGAGTAGTAGTGTGTACTGTATGTTTTAGAAGAAGACAGGAGAAAAGTGAAAAGAGCAGTCAGGAGATAGAGGGAAGGAAGGAGAGGACCAAAGGTAGAGTAAAAGGAAAGAACGATGAGTAGATGAAGGGTATGGAAGGGTATGAGATGATTATAATGTTTAGTTTTATTTTGAACATGTTAAAAAATAAAAATAAATAGGAACATGTACTACATTTCAGTACAGGCAAGAAAACCAACAACAACAAAATCCTCAGCAAACATATCTTTAAAAATGATTGTAAATGATTCAAATAAGGATTTCCATGTTCAAAAAGGAGTAGGAAGAAGTTAAACAAACCTTCTATGTTGTACTTTAGTTAAATACATTAAATTCTTTACTTATTTATATATGTATATATTTACATACATGCATATATACACACTTACACACACATGCATACCCATTTTTTCACCAGCTATTCCCTATCAGTGACCATGTTTCATCTGTCAGTTAAATCAAACCGAATAATAACCCATACAAACTAGATATAATATATAATCCCAAAATGTCATCTTATACTGTTACAAGCTTTACAAGAAAAAAAGTTTTGAAAGGTTGAAACTCAATACTTGAAAGCTGCAGCAACTCAAATTCATCCAGCGCAAGACCCAGCGTCGAGAGTCTGATTCTGGACCACCCCGACACCGGATCAGCAAACTTTCTGTTGCTGCCGTTACACAGGTTAGACCCAGTGCTGCCACTGGTGGTTTTGTCTAAAGTGGGTTTAAAAGATGCCTTAGGATGCCTGCTTTTTATTTTAATTTTTTTTGAAGTGGGAGTTTCAGAACACTGCCAGAAACTAAACTCAGCTCTGAAAGATGAGTCTGAAATATGAGTGCAAATGTCCATTCGCATATTTCAAAATAAAGATTCACCATTTTGAAACTTGCGTTTCAATGTTTCAACACGTTTTTCCCGACATATGCACATAACAGTTTTCAGATCACCATTTACAAGGTTCCAAACCTAGAAAACAAAGTTAATAGATCGGGAGACGAGTGACTCATTTCAAACTCTGAAAATGTGTTGTATTGTAAATAGAGTTCTGCAGTTGTGAAGAATGAAAACTCAAATACAAAAGAATGTTTACAGAGATTTGAGTTTTGTTTCAGCCTAAAAACATTATACAAGCTTTAAGTTTAAACTTAGTTTCAATCTAGCAGAAATGTTATTAGATGTCAAGGGTTAGGTTAGAGTTTCAACCTTTCAAACCTTTTTTTCAGTTTCGAATTATGACATATTAATCTAATAGAAGGGGAGAGAAAAGAAAGAATGATGTGAGGGGTAGAGGCTGAGAAGGAGGAGGAGTAAGGGCATCTATCTGTGTGTTTCATTCATTGCAGTGCCATTCAGCTAATGTCATGAGCCTTGTCTGAGATCACAGTGTGTTCCTGATTAGAAAGAAGACAAATATGTCTCTGGGCATATCCTAGACTTGTGTTTTGACACAGGGACGAATGATGAAGTAGCTTACAGAGACCAGGATCTGTTCTCTATCTTTAGACACTGCAGGAGGGGGGTGATCTGTGCTCAATGGTGTTTTAAGCCTCCAACGTCGCCTTCAGGCAGCTAACCCTAACCTTAACCTTAAACATAACCATTGCTGCGCTGACTGGAAGACGACTTTGGGGGCTTAAAGGGGTGATAGAATGCAAAAAACGATTTTACCTTGTCATAGTTAAATAACAATAGTTTGGTGGGTAAATAGGACATACATAGGACCTCAAAATCCCATTGACACCTCTTTCCTCTGCAAATCTCACTATTTGAAACTGCCTCTGAAAATGGGCAAATCCCAACGAGCCACCGAGTTGACGTCAACTCGGTGGCATCTCCTAGTACTTGCCTTATTTGGCTCAAGGCTCTAGTCTTTGTCACGCCCCAATATTTACATATGCTACACAACTGACCTGAGGTCAGCTTAGTCTTCTGAATAGGTCACGCAGATCTCAGACATTTTATAGTTCATTGTTCGTGTGCTATTTAATTACTAAATTCATTTCTGAGACTTTTTTATGCGTGAAATCAACTATGTAGAGGTCAACTATGTGCTGTTTTAAGAAAGTTGATGGCTAATTGGAAATTTTGTCCGACTGTGTGTCGGAGTTCAGGAGCTCCTGATCAGCTGCAGGCTGACGTGACAGCGGCTGGGTTGCTGCCTCAGCGCCCTGCGTGTGAGCTAGATGGAGCTCTGTCACCGCCGGCAGCCCACGGCGCTCCATGTCCGCGCAAAGTAAACGTTCCTGGGTTTGTCACCTACAAATCCCTCCATGCCCTGGCCCCACAGTACCTCTCTGACCTCCTCCATCCGTACACCCCAACCTGAAACTTGCAGTCCTCAGACGCTGGCCTGCTCTCCATTCCCCACACCAGACTCTGTACCTTTGGAGATAGAGCATTTAGTGTTGCAGCCCCATCCCTCTGGAATACCCTCCCTGCAGATATCCGAAATGCTACATCACATCAAAAAAACTACACAAACACCACGTGTTGACCACAGCCTACAACCTCGCTTAGCTAAACTTAGTCAGTCATTTCTGTGCCCTTGGGTTTCATGAAAGGCGCTATATAAATAAAAGGTATTATTATTATTATTATTATTATAGGCACCTCTTTGTGTCTTTGTTTGCTTGTTTGTCTACCTGCAGGGTTTATCAGGAAAGTGACTCACTTTCAATGCATGTTGGTGTTAGGAAAGATGTTTTGGGGTGTAACACAAAATAAAAGAATTTGTTTAGCATTGGCAGAGGTTTGCAATCTCTGCCAAGTTAAATTAAAAAAAGAATTGCCTGACATCTTAAATAGTCTAATTTGACTGGATAAATAGGAGAGGAAATGGGCTGCAAAATGTCCCATTCCCCTGCCTCTCTGAGCTCAAGCAATGGTCTTCTGCTGCAGTAACATCAGTCTTTACTATTGGATTTCTCTGCTGGTAGCCACTGCTGGAGGGTGTTAACTGCATCTGTATGTGGTCACATTTGCAGTCTACAGAGACTTCCTTTAAGATAGATTTGTGGCAATAGAGATAGAAAAGGGATTTAAAAATGCAAGACTATTGAGGCTACTTAGGGATTTGCAGATTTTTAATCCTCAATTGTTTTCTGTCAGTGCTGCTGTTGCTGTACTGCTGTTTTCCAACCCACAGGAGTTGTATTTAGTCCACCATTTGCTAACCTGCATGAAAGCCATTATTGAACATGAAACTTGCATGAAAGCCATTATTGAACATTCTGTTGTTTGTGCTGGGACAACTTTCTCTCTGGATAAGCCGAAACAACAGTTCATCTACCCCATAATTGTACCAAGCCTTTAAAATGATCCCTATGATGATCAATCCTTCCCACTAATTCCCTCTGTCCTGATTGTCTCACGCAGACCTGAAGCAGGGGGCGGATCGGGACGAGACCCCTCCCCGCACCCCGACAGGTAATGCCCCCTCCTCAGAGTCAGACATCGAGGTTTCCAGTCACAGCAACGACCTTGTGTCTTCTAGCAACGATATTATAGTTTCACAAGAGGAGGACGAGAGATTGGCCAAAGAGCTGTCACTCAAAGAGGCCGCCGCCCATGACCTTTCCCACCGGCCCAAACGACGGCGCTTCCATGAGAGCTACAACTTCAACATGAAGTGTCCCACACCTGGGTGCAACTCATTGGGTGAGGGCAGAAACACCGCAACAGTATTTCATTGGATCAGATGTCCTGCTCCTATGCACCCGCCCTTAGCTCTCTGTATACATCTCTCTATCTCCCTCCCCTTTCTCAATTCAATTTTATTTATTGGGTCAAATCATAACAGAAGTTATGTCAGGACACTTTACAGATAGAGTAGGTCTAGACCACACTATAATTTACAAAGACCCAACAATTCTGCCCAAGAGCAAGCATTTGGTGTGCCAGTGGTGAGGAAACATTTCCTTTAAACAGGCAGAAACCAGGCTCTTGGTGGGCGGCCATCTCTCGCTGCCGGTTAGAACACAGAGACACTGGATACAGATATATAGCAATATGATTCATAATCATTATAACAGTTGGTATGATGAACAGTGACACTTATAGTAACAATTAGGATAGTAGAACAATGACTAGCAATAATAGTAGTAGCAGTGCAGGGTGTAGCAGGGCGTCGAGCAGGACCACGGCAGCAGCTGCAAACACGATCCAGGTGCAAACCCAATCCAATCCAATTCTCCTTCTCTTTTTCTCTCAGGTCATCTAACAGGGAGGCATGAGAGACATTTCTCCATATCAGGATGTCCTCTCTACCACAATCTCTCTGCTGATGAATGCAAGGTACACACACACACACACACACACATACACACAGGGTAAGAAGTGAGTGTGAAACCATGACGCTGAATGCTATTTTAAAACAGAAACATTTCCCACAGGAAGCTCTGACCATTTTATGTTTTCTGTCATCTTACAGTATTTAGTATTTAGTTGTGTTTTTTTTTACAAAATCTGCCACATTGGAGTAAAAAAAAGTCACATTCTTGCTTCACTTACTTCTTTGTAGCTTTTATGATATACCTTATTAGTCATACCAAGTTTCCACTGTGGGAACATCTCAGCCATCACACTGTGAACAAGTGTCCAGTGGATGAAACTGAAGGAAACTCACAGACTCAAATTGAAGTTGTCAAGCTGCAAAGCCTCCCAGGAACACGGAGGTGGTTGCTGCAATTTTTCCGCTGTGGGGGTGGTTTGTGAGTCGTTGGTGGTAGACAGTGTTGATGTTTTGTTAGGGAAAGGCATCGACGCGCGACAAACAGGCCGAGGAAAGGACGCTGTCACACCGC
Organism: Gymnocephalus cernua; assembly: GCA_023631565.1. Taxonomy (NCBI): domain Eukaryota; kingdom Metazoa; phylum Chordata; class Actinopteri; order Perciformes; family Percidae; genus Gymnocephalus; species Gymnocephalus cernua. Next base: position 25,610,054 of record CM042441.1, on the reverse strand, counting down.
CAGGACGAGAACAGACACTCCACAAGGAACCAGGTAACACACAAGCGCGCACACACACACACACACACACACACACACACACACACACACACACACACACACACACACACACACACACACACACACACACACACATATATATATATTTCAATTCCCACACAATGCAGCATAGCTCTTAAAGCAGTAATACCTCAGGTCAGAGAGGTGATTCCTCAGTATAGCAGGGCCAGAGGCAAAGTGATGAAGGGCTGCTGTTGGTTGAGTCACAGTGAGTGTGAAAGGGCTTGTCCTGTGGGCTATTGCACAAAAGTAGAATGAAGAAATCCAGGATAACTGAAAAAGCGCAGCTTGACTTAGTGTGATCCGCTCATCGTGGCTTAATCGGTTGCACGTTTGCCGAGCCAGGATGAGAAGGTGAAGCTATGTCAAGTCAGGTGTAGATAGCTGGGATAAGTGCACGTCCACGGCTTTCTTAAATAGACCACGGTATTGATCACAGATTTGCTGATGCAGAAATGGAGAATACGCATTGTGTATTCTTTACACAGAGTGAGCAGCAGCTTCATATGGAATTATGACAACGTGCAACACATTTGTAAAAAAGAAACACGGCCGCTGTAATAAAACAGCCAGAGAAAGCGAGGCAGACGATCACGGACCGACTGAATGCTTAAGTAGTCTAAAAATATACATTGACTGACCACTTCTCTGGATTGAAACTGTCATACCATTCAAGAAGTTAGGCAAATTATTTGCACAATTGAGCAGTTGCCTTAAAAGTGAGCAGAAGACAGCCTAATGGAAGAAAATGTACCATGAAGATCAATTACAACCACTAATCTACAATGCTGTGAAGCGTACATATCTCTCTCTGACTCTCTCTCTCGTATGGGCTATAATATATATATATATATATATATATTAACTCCCACTGCTCGCTTTTCAGGCAAAGTGTACAACAGTTTTTTTTCCCACCTAACTCCTTAAATGGTTTCATTTAAGAGCAGTAGTTCGTACATATATATTTTTAGATATTCAGTCGGTCCACTTCTGCCACGCTTTATCTCACTTTTTTTTGTTTTTGTTTTTTACAGAGGCAGTTTCCCTCTTTATTTATTGTATGCTTTGCTTCCTAGTAGGCCTATATATGGACATAGAGTCTGAAGAAATTGGACTCTAAAATCTAGAAACTATAAAGATAATTAAGTGATACATTTAATGCACACTTTAAACATGACTGTACCACAGTGTATTCATCAGTTATTTCCCCCCAGCAAAAGGTTAAAAACCATTGAGGTGTCCTCTCCCTGTTGTTACATGAATGTACAGTATGTACATTAGCCTCAACTATATAGTTACTGGTCCAGTGAACTAAGGCTATAATAAGGGAGGGTTGTACAATTATAAAAACCTATAATAATTGTTCAGTCCTCCCAAATGATAGTCCCAGTTCACTGGAGAGAACACAAATTGTGTGCCAAGAATGCCAAATACAGTGCACATGGAAGAGGAACATTTTCTTAGAGAATACTAAAAGAAATAAATCAACTAAAAGAGTTAAAGGTGTATTGGTCTCTGACCAGTCTACTATTGTTAGAACCACTAACATGTGTACAGCACTTTATATATTATCCTTCATCGCTGACTTAATTTAAACATATGTAGGCAGGTTGCTGTCAGCCTTTTCTAATTATCTTAACAACTGCCGTAACATATTCATCAAACTTCTAACAACAATATGAACAGCAGTCTTCATACAGCAATATAAAAGGAACAATGACTGTCACATGAATAATTATAAAAAATAATGGCCACAACTTAATATAACAGTGCTTTACTGAACAGCAATATGCACCTGTTGTATTTAATGCAGGCTGATGATAATAATAAGGTAACACCACTGCTGAGTGAACAGAAAAGGCTCCAGGATTAATAATTCATCCAGGATAACTGGAATATCCCGGCTTAATCTCTTATCTTGGTTTTGTGCAATAGCCCTCTGGTCTGATGTATTTAGTTTATATGACAGGGACAGTGCTCATTGATCAATAACAAAAAAGACCGTAAATGAGCCAGATTTGGCCTTAAAAGGGAACCCGAAAACAGAATACAATTACATATTTTATGAAATTCATATAGGCAGGATAAAATGATCTATATTTATTTTATCCAGGAGTGGTACATGGCCTTTTTGAAGGGAACACACTCACAGATTTTGGTACATTGAACTTAAGACAATGATAAGATGATCAGTTTAGCCACGCTGCAAAATGGCTTATTGCGTTGGTATGTTTGTAAGCAGGTTGCTGTCTGTGCAACCATGAGTATGGATCACTGTATCCTCAGCATATGGCAAATAATTTAAATACACATAAAAGTGAGTATAGCTTCCTGTGGGACGCCAGTATTGGTGTTAAAGGCAGGGGACTTTCAGGGTCCAAAATTAGCACACGCCGAATGCGAGTAAAGATCTACGTTGGCGAATAAAATAAATGAAGTCAGTTGCCATTGGTGGGTTGCTGAAATAGGGCTACTTCACTACAAACTCGTAACACATTACTTGATTGACCACGTTTTGTTTTGCTTTGACTGCAAACAGGTGGAGGCATGCAACGAATTACTGTCAATAATTGCATTGCAATTTGAATGACCCTTGCTGTCCACTGTTGCTATGGTTACGCTTACTTTATCTAGCTCGCTAGTCAAGTAGTGATAAAATATCTACTATATACTTGTATTAATGGAAATTGATATAACTCAGCAATACATTATTTCTTTATATATTTTCACCAAGCACTCCTCAAAAGGTAAAGGGGACAAAATGCAAGTGCATAATCTTCTCTGTTTAAGTGTGTTTGTGTCTGTGTGGTTCCAGGCCCCGACAGAGCGCCAGCTGCGCTACAAGGAGAAGGTGACGGATCTGAGGAGGAAGAGGAATTCTAGCCTAAATAAGGAGCAGAAGGAGAAGCACATGGTAAGTGGGTGAGAAATGAACGTGTTTACAATACTTAGTGGTGGTATTCAGATTCTTTACTGTAGTAAAAAGTACTAATACCAAACTGTAAAAAATACTCTAGTAAAACTCCTGCATTGAAAATGTCACTCAAGTAAAAGTATCTATGTAAAATGAAAATGGACAAAGTATTCAAAGTAAAAGTACTCAATGCAGAAACCTCACATTTTAGAAACTGGAAAAGATCAAAACAGTTGTGTCAATCAACTAATTTTTTGTAAACATTTCAGGACTTGTAGGCCTGTTTATTGTATTGGTAGTTTAATTTATAATAAAAGCTCATTTTTTACTATAGTAACTACACTAAATATATTTGTCTCTGTAATGTAGTGGAGTAGAAGAAGAAAGTGGCATGAAAAGAAAAGGCTCAAGTAAAGTGCAAGATCCTCAGATTTGTACTTAGGTACAGTACTTAAGTAAATGTACTTAATTTTTCAATTCAATTTTATTTATAGTGTCAGGAGTAATCTCAGGACACTTTACAGATAGAGTAGGTCTAGACCACACTCGAAACAATTCCAACCACGGACAATACTCCTTCATAAACCTCTCCCCTCCATCTATCCTTCCCGTACTATATTTTGACTTTCTTTGTTTCTCTCTCCACCCCCAACTTCCAGGAGCACCGTCAGAGCCACAGAGCTAGCAGGGAGCCGCTGCTGGAGAACATCACCAGCGACTACGACCTTGAGCTGTTCAGGAAAGCGCAGGCACGTGCCTCGGAGGACCTTGTAAGAGAGAAAACTCATCATCACCTCCCTCCCTTACTCTTTCCTTCTTCCCTGTTTTTATTGTCTCCCCCCCCCCCCCCCCCTCCCTTTTTCTGCATTATTCCTGTTCTTCTCTGTTTCAGTCAGCAAACCCTCCTCTGCAGCAACAGGAGGAGTCTGAGATATTTTTGGTAGTTTGGACGATCACTTCCTGTTATTCTGTGTTTGTTTCTTCTTCTGCTCTGTTACTTTGTGACCCATTGAGATGAGAAGGCATTGTTATTTTCAATCAGGCTTGCTCTTAACAATCACATGATGGTTTGTTCTATGTTTTTAGTTGGTTAACTACAAATGGCATATACTTATGTACTTATTCTAAATAAAAGCCATCTTGAAAAACGCAATATAGTTATCCATCAGTAAACACTTTCTTTGTCAAAATAAAGTTGTCATTGCCTGGTAATGCAGCTAATTTTTAATGATCTAAAATTTACTTGCCCCTGATTGGAGGCCTTACGTGGCATTTACACCATTTCAGTCTGAGTTTCAGAGATTCTGTAAATACTGTACTGTAATTATGTTTACCCAAATCTTTTCTTCTGTTCGCCACTGAAAATGGCTTAAAAGTCCTTGCAGACAACATGCAAACTTGAAAATTAGTTTTAAACCTTCACATAAAGCCTTTTCCCATTCTAATATTTCTTCCTGCATCTTGTTATTGTTTTATTTATTTTTTTTAAATCTTTTTGTGTGGTTGGTTGCCTCCACTGAGGTTTTCCTATGTATGTTCTTTGGTTCACCAGATTCTCTTCCTTGAATAATTGGGATATTTCCTCTTTCTCCTCTCTCCCCTCTGCCTGCTCGCCTGCCCTCTCTTCTTGTCCTCCTTTTGTACCTTTTCACTTCCTTTCCCCATCTCCCTTTCCCTCCTTTCCTGGCCTGTATAGGAGAAACTTCGTCTGGCCGGCCAGGTGTCGGAGGGCAGCAACATGATAAAGACTATTGTATTTGGCCGCTACGAGCTCGACACATGGTACCATTCTCCATACCCAGAGGAATACGCCCGCCTGGGGAGGCTCTACATGTGCGAGTTCTGCCTTAAATATATGAAGAGCCAGACCATTCTGCGCAGGCACATGGTAAGGCAGCTTTTTCTATGGTGCATATGCACGTTTTTAAAGGGTAATTTCGGGGGTTTTCAACCTGGACCCTATTTTTTATGTTTTTGTGTGTTAAGTGACTGATGGGAACAACAATCTTTGAAATTGGTCCAGTATTAAGCAAGATTGCTGTAACCGGCAGCGTCAGACCGAGGTGTAATGTAATCCTATAGGGCAAATGTGCGTAGTCAATTTTGTTTTCTTAAAGTGCTGTTTTTGCCGCTGACAGGCTCAGATTATTATTCTAAGTGTCTGACAACAATATGGAAATGATCCCTACAGAGGTAGGCCTTTTTAAAACCACTTTAAGACCTTTTGTTTAACCAGAAACAGCTTGAGATCACTAGCGCAAAATCCCCCAGACTCCATTTAAAAAAACAATACTTTTAGCGTGTATAGAGCATGTATAGAACATATTTTCACATGAATATCGGTAAACTATGTGTTTATTTCAAGCAAAACTAGAGTTGTGATTGTTGTAAAAGTGGAAAAACGAACCAAAGCGGCTTTTCATAGTTTTATTTTGCATCTGTCAACTTTGAATGAAGTGTATTTATTATGCTAAAATGACAGTTTATTTACATTGAATCTGGTGGCGTTAGCTAACCCAATTTCGTGGCTGTTTTTAAAAAGGATCTTACTCTTTAACAAAAAGGTTTGTAGGGATCTTTTCTATAATGTTGTCAGACACTTAGAACAATAATCTGAGCATGTCAATGTCAAGACAGGCACTTTTATGAACATAAATAGAACCGTGCACAATTGCTCTATTAACTTACATTGTAGTTTTTTTGGCTGACTGCCGAAAGCAGCAATCTTGCTTAAAACTGGACCAATGTCAAAGTTTGTTGTTTCCATTAGTCACTTAAACATAGGAAAATAGGGTCCATGTTGAAATAAACCAGTTACCCTTTAAAAATGAGGGAATGGTTGTGTCAGAAATCAACTGCTAACAATCCCACAATGCAATGCTTCACATTTTAAATATGTGAAACATTACTGTTGTTTGATAGACATTCTAGTTAGTTTTTAAGGTTTCTTTAAATCTTACTTGTAATTCCTTCCAGTCACACTATTGGACTCATCAACATGTCCAAGGTCAGATTAATACAGAATGGGGCTGATTCCAATCTCACAAAACTTTTAATTTTGCTAGTTTATGCATAGTTTCACAAACTTCAAGAGCTCCGTGTTCAAACAGAAATTGTTCTTGGTTTTGGGAACTCAGTTTACCTTTTAATCCAATTCCAGTTGGCATCATGTTTTAAAAGTCTTATATTTGGTGTTTTTAGACCTGCAGATACACTTTTTTTCACTGTCACACATTGTTTGGACTCATTATTTTCTCCTGTAGAATTCACTTTATAGATTCTGTCTGCTGATATGTTCAACATCAACATATCAGCTTAGTATTTATAACAAAAACATGGATCATCAGCACCAACCATGCAGTATATAATGTGCTTTGAAGTTTCAATGGTCTTTTCACTGTGGAGATGATGTATTGTTAGAAAACGTAGGAAACAAACGTTTCTATTTTAAAATGTGTCCTTCTGTTTCAGTATTTTTTTATTTTTCTTGTTTTTACGTTCATCCCACATTTTAATAAGGGAAAAAAACCCAACAAAATCACTGCTTAATATTGCAAATTCTCCCAGGTGTAGTTAGGGAGCGGGACTTTATCTTAGCTTATTAACTGTCTCTGATCGATAAACAAAAAGATTACAGCTTCCAGTCAGTGAGGTTGATGATTCAAAATGAAAATGGACTGTGGCACAAAATGAGGCTGGGTGATTGCCTTAGTTCCAACAATAACCTTACTATCTCAGTGCCTAAGGCTAGTCATCATTTTATTCCTAAACCATGCAGACTCTATTTAGATAGACTGTATAACTTTGCCCTTCTAATGTAGTTCACACCATTTCTGTATTGGAGTGAGAGAAGCAAAAAGAGGACCTTTTACCGGATGGGGTGCTCTGCTGAACTTACTGCTTTGGAGCTTGGATGGCAATCAAATACATGGCCACAACACTGTTTTGAAACTAAATACTAACAGTCCTCTGGGATTAAACCTTTTTACACTTAGCATATTTAACATACTTAACTTAACATACTGTAGCATGGTTTAAAGGGGCACTTCACCAATATTATACATAAAGGTTTGTCTAAGATTAGGGCATTTATTAAGCACAGAGCATCCAGTGGTTTTGGAACCCATACTAGGGACTAAAGGTCAGAATATATCTGTGTCTCTGTGGCTTTGAGTTTGACCATTCTGTATTACAACCCCAAATCAGAAAAAGTTGGGACAGTATGGAAAACGCAAATAAAAAAAGAAAGTACTTATTTCTAAATGTATTGACTTGTATTTCATTGCAGACAATGTGAACACAACATATTTCATGTTTTGTCCGGTCAACTTAATTTCATTTGTAAATATACATCCTTGCCTGTCATTCGGACCTGCAACACATTCCAAAAAAAGTTGGGACAGGAGCTATTAAGGGCTAGTAATCAGGTAAATTGGTTAAATAATGATGTGATTTGAAACAGGTGATGTCAACAGGTGATTGTAATTATGATTTGGTACAAACACAGCATCCAAGAAAGGTCTAGTCCTGCTAGCCCAGCAAAGATGGGCCGAGGATCGCCAGTTTGCCGAACAAATACGTGAGAAAATTATTGAAATGTTTAAAAACAATGTTCCTCAAAGAAAGATAGGAAGACATTTGCTTATTTCACCTTCAACAGTGCATAACATAATTAAAAGATTCAAGGAATGTGGAGGAATTTCAGTGCGTAAAGGACAAGGGCGCAAGCCTAAGCTGAATAACCGTGATCTCTGATTCCTCAGATGGCACTACATCAAGAATCGTCATTCATCCATAAGCGATCTCACCACATGGGCTCAGGACTACTTTGGCAAACCTTTGTCAAGTACCACAATACGTTGTTACAGCCACAAATGCCAGTTAAAACTGTACTGTGCCAAAAGGAAGCCCTATGTTAATAGTATCCAGAAGCACCGTCGACTTCTCTGGGCTCGGAGGCATCTGGGATGGACCATCACACAGTGGAAACGTGTACTGTGGTCAGATGAATCAGTATTTCAGGTATTTTCTGGGAGAAATGGACGCTGTGTGCTCCGGACCAAAGAAGAAAAGGATCATCCAGACTGTTACCAGCAACAAGTCCAAAAGCCAGGGTCTGTCATGGTATGGGGTTGTGTCAGTGCCCTTGGCAAAGGTAACTTGCACTTCTGTGATGGCACCATTAATGCTGAAAAGTACATAGAGATTTTGGAGCACAATATGCTGCCTTCAAGAAGACATCTTTTCCAGGGACGTCCATGCATATTTCAACAAGATAATGCAAAACCACATTCTTCACACATTACAAAGTCCTGGCTGCGGAGGAAGAGGATACGGGTACTTGACTGGCCTGCCTGCAGTCCCGACCTGTCTCCAATAGAGAATGTGTGGCGCATTTTGAAGCGCAAAATGCGACAACGAAGACCCCGTACTGTTGCCCACCTTAAGACTTGTTTGCAGCAAGAATGGGACAAAATTACACCTGAAACACTTCATCACTTGGTGTCTTCAGTCTCTAAACGTCTTTTAAGTGTTGTGAAAAGGAATGGCAACATTACAAAGTGGTAAATGCTTTACTGTTCCAACATTTTTTGAAATGTGTTGCAAGAACCAAAGTAGGAATTTTGTTTATTTGAAAAAAAATGTTGTATTGTCTGCAATGAAATACAAGTCAAAGTACATTTAGAAATCACTACTTTCTTTTTTTATTTGTGTTTTCCATACTGTCCCAACTTTTTTCTGATTTGGGGTTGTAAATCTATCTCTTGTGAGCCCCTCATCTTACTTTAGTGAAATACTACTACAGATTTAGTGAAATACTACTACAGAGGTGAGGTGCATTAAAACTTGAAATTTTGTATTTATTTATCTAGAATGACCACTATGTGAAACTAAGAGTGAAATGTTTTACTAACTAGTATATAAACTAGCATGTGCTTCTTTCCCTTATCTCTGTTGCATAAGGCCAAGTGTGTGTGGAAGCACCCTCCAGGCGACGAGATCTACAGGAAGGGCAACATCTCTGTCTTTGAGGTGGACGGAAAGAAGAACAAGGTAAAAGAGTGCTGCACAACTCCTCCTGACCTTCCCCTAGAAGGTCCAGGAGTCATTGGGCCTAATGCAAGAACATTTTCGTATTCTTATTCTAAAGGCTCTTACTTTTTTCCTTAAAGGTCCAATATGTAATATTTGTACTGTAATAAATCCAAAAATGACACCAATGCCTCATCAGATATTAAGGATACATGTTAAGCTGAAATACTATCTTTTCTGACAACAATGCTAAAGTCAGTATTTTTTTTTTTTTGAAATTTACGATCCGTGACGGAATTTATGTTTATGTTTTGGTTTGTGTGTTGTTATCAACTGCCCAGTTTGACAGCCAGGCCGGGTTGCCAGATATATCTGTAAACACGTAAACCAGCGCGCTGCAGCTGTAACGTTAGTACAGCCATGAATGCACCAAACAAATGAATGGGATCAACAGAGATAGATTATACCCGACATTAAAAAACAGCATGTTTCTAACAGTTGCTTGACCAGAGACGTAACAAACCCCGGGTTAATATTGTAGATGTATTTGAAAGATGGAGACAGCTTACAGCCCAAAAGGACGCTGAGTTGGCTAATTTCCTCCTGTACAGGTAAGCATTAGCTTCAGGCTAATTTATCACAGCTACTAGGGATGAGCATTTTGTGTCATTTCAACATTCGTGTAGCTACTTCCATTGAATTGTATAGCTAGAGTAGCCACGTTGGTTACTCACAAAAACAACTGAGACAGCCAGTAAAGTGATTCCGACTGGTCCTGGCTAACGCCACCATGCTAACCCTGCTAATTGCTAACGCTACCAGAGGACCAGGCAGGCGGGCCACTGCTGTTTACACCGTTTAGCCTGTTCAGCGGCCGTAGCCGACAACGGTGAGTTATTTGAAGCCAAGAGGGGGGGCTGTAGCTAAGTCGGAAAGAGAGGAACTTGAGTTTGCAGTGTGTTTAGCAATTGTGTAATTCTAAGGCTAGTAAAGTGTGTATTTCAGTCGGGTTGAAAAGGAGTGCAAGGCAGTGGTGTTTTTAGCAGTTCCTATCATAATTCTAAGCAGAGGAAGTGTGTCTGTTTGGCGTGTGGAGAGGACGGCGAATGTCGTCGTATTTTTAGCGGTTCCTACTGTAGCTAATTCTAAGCCGAAAAAGTGTGTGTGTCAGTTGGGTACAGAGCTCCGTGTGAGCACGGGCTTTTATGACTGTCAATATAGCCAGCATCTAACGTTAGCTACTCTGCTGTGCTGTGGAGTAATGTCTGGTTATGTGAGACAAGCGTCTAGCAACATTGTTGGATGCTCCGGTCTTAGCCTGGCAACCAACGTGAACTTCGAGTCTGGGGAGGAGGGGCGGGGGAGACGACTCTCTCCAGTATTTTGAATTTGTACTGCAGTAACTATTTTAAACACTAGCTGTCAGTATTACATATTGGACCTTTCCTTAAAGTTTTTCTCTCCCAAGTCAGACTCGCCGAAATCTTAACTGCACTAACAGAAATTACTTGTTTCAACTTGATAATGATGAACGCCACCTGTTCATGAGAAGGTGTGCGATTAGTAGATTTGGTCATCAGGATAGACAGTGCTATATAGGGCTAACTGTTCTGCTTTTTACAACATTACACATGTAGCAGTATCAGTAGTCTTATTTAGGCCTGTAACAATTATTACATAATTCCCTAATTATCTTTTTTTTACGTAATCGCGGGTTCTTTGTTTAGCTGCAATTAATTGCTAACATTAGCAATGTCTTCATGGGTATGACTGTTGATGGTAATTGTTGTTTTTGTTTAGATATGCCAAATCGTAATTATATAAGTAATTATTGGTCGGACTATTGAGCTAAAGCTATGCCAGCGGCAGCTGTCACTTGTTGCCATAACAACTCCAGACATAATAATACGTGTTTTTTTTCCCCTGTAGTAAAAGAGGCAGACTATCTGTACATGACTCGTACCAAAAGTCTGGATCACTTGTGAATTTCATTCATACCTAAAAGATGACAAAATAGGTGAACAAACAGGTTTTGTTAAATCACTGGGAGGCTCTTTGACACCTACACTGGCTCCTATAGCTAGTTATCAACAGTGTGAGCATTAAGGAGAGGTGTTTGCATGTGAAAATGGCACTTCTGCTTAGTTTTCTCTAGTGTTACCTCTTTAGCTTGAAGTACGACCTGTGTCTCCGGCCATTTTAACCGATTGTTGTGCCTGAATGTAATGCTAACATACCTAAGAGATGAAGGTATGTCTGTGTAAGATTAGACAGCTAGCTGTCAGTGTTTTCCCTAGGTTTGTGGAAGACGTAGGTGCACATATTTGGCAAGGGGGTTCAGGGGTCCTACCTTGTGGAAATGTTATGTTTTTCAATTTTAAAAATATCAATTTTACATCATTTTGGACCATTATTACGGTTTTTTTACGATTACTGTGACAATTTTTTTCAATACTTGTAATAACTTTCCTAAACCCTTAACGCACCAACACCACACAATTGCCAAACGGTTAATTTCATGCTCAAAATCACACATTGAAAACTAAACTCTAACACTAATTTTCAAAATACAATAATTCACTAACACAATACACACTGCAAACATGTCTCAAAATCAAATAATTCTTCCAAAACACTAACACATTTAGTCATAGCACAATGTCATACAAAACACTAACATCAGATGGAATTATAGAAACAGCATTATTTTATGTGTCAGGTCTGCCCTTATACAGTAGACAATAGTATATTGTATTGATCATAGATTGTGTTTTACACTGCAGTTTCTCTTGAAGCCTCTCTACATTTTTGTTTTGTTGGGTTTGGTAAATGCATGCATTTTGTTTATTTTGCTGCAGAAATTCATTACAAAAAATGAATGACCCATGTCAGAGTAGCTTTATAGAATGTACGTTTATGAAAAACAGAAGACAGAGACAGAATTGTCCTGGTACTCGTCTTCCTCTCCCTCGTGCAGGAATCTTTGTTACTTTCTTTGTATTCATCTTTATTGTTCCTTTTCCACACAAAATCAGCCCAAATAGGTCCTCTTTTACTGTATGTACTACAGTAACATATGGTGATGTGATTGAAAGAACCTCAACACCTGAGTGTTTCCTAGATGGGAATCAGCTGTGATTGATCTATTTGCATAGCTTAAATCAGCTGTTTCTCAGTAGCAATGGAATAAAATGCAGGGGATATATTTGTGTTTATTTGTGAACAGCTGTTCACTTTCACTTTAACCTATACATTAGGTTTAGAACATGATGTTATCTGTTCTGACTTACAGTGTGAAAGCATTTGTGAATTTGGTAGTAAATATTCATTGTTTTGGTCTTGGTTGAGGTTGTTTGTAAAAGATGTTCAAGCTGTTTTAAATGTATGTCAACTGTATGCAATTTGTGTCAAAGCAACAATAAATGTGTTAATTGTATAGACTACACAGACAGGTGTTGTGCTAACTGTGTTAAGAGTTTAGGAAAGTTGTTAAAAGTATTGAAAACATTGTCATAGCAATCGTAAAAAACTATTACCATATTTGTCTAAAATCTTGGAAACCTTGGAGCAGATAATAAATGAATAACACTCAAAAAGCTTAAAGACAAAACTTAAAGCTAAAGAAGTCCACTAGGAACCAAGTACAATCATTAGATCTGCGAAAAGTAATTTAGTTATATTCATTCGGCTTAGGTGGTGCCCAAAACGGCTTGGGTGCTGCGCCTAGGCCTTAAAATGGCGGAGAAAACCCTGGCTGAATTTCCTGTAACCTTTGATAAATTATAATGCCTATGATGCTCTTCCTCACAGATATACTGTCAGAACTTGTGTCTGCTGGCGAAACTCTTCCTGGACCACAAGACTCTGTATTACGATGTAGAACCTTTCCTCTTCTATGTCATGACCGAAGCTGACAACACAGGGTGCCATCTGGTCGGATACTTCTCCAAGGTAACCCAGGAGACAATCACAGAGTCCTCTTCGTCCTCGCTTTATGATGGATTACTGATACAAAAAAGTAGACCAAAAAAATGTTTCCCAGATAAGATAAATTAGCAACAGTGAATATGCAAAGCCAAAAGTAATGAGATCAGAAGTAAAGATGAGATGAAAAAAGCTTTTCTTTTTTGTCAAAAAAATATACCTTTACCTGTGTAAATATCAGCTCAAAATATCAGGAACCGCAAATTCCAAAATATTAGGGCTGATATCAACCCTGAAAACCCCCGGTTGTGTTTACAGATATATTTTTCCTCTGCAGGAGAAGAACTCGTTCCTGAACTACAATGTGTCCTGCATCCTCACCATGCCACAGTACATGAGGCAGGGCTACGGCAAGATGCTCATAGACTTCAGTGAGTGCAGACACCCAGTGTGTGTATTCCTCTTTGCGTGTCCTTGTGTGTGTTTGTCTCGTAAACTGCACACTGGCCAAGGTATTCTGCAAAGTGCAATAACACCAGATTTAGGAGGCTGTCCAAAGCACTTGGCCCTCTGAGGAAACTCTCGCAAACTCTTGGTTTTTTGGTATTACAGTCATTAATTTTTGTCCGTTTTCTGTATTTTTTTCTGCTTTCTCAGTAGAAGATGTTTAAAGGGGTGATAGAATGATTATATGGGTATTTCACACTGTTCCTTAAGGTCTCCTAATAGGGTATGTAACATTGGTAGGGCTGAAAATGCCATGGGTGATTTTCTGTGGGCCCTTTTGCATCCCTGTGGAATGGCTCTATTTGGAAAGAGAGATTTTCTTCCAAATATGGTATGCTCGTGAATATTTAGATGAGCTGCACGCTGATTGGTTGAGCACCCCAATACACATACATGGTTGAGCAACTACATACAAATACATTGAGGAGGTCTCATATTTCAGACACAGAAAATGTCTTACTAAATTCACTTCTGAGACTTTTTTTTATGCGAGAAATCAACTATATAAAGCTCACATATGGGCCGTTTTACGTAAATTGATGGCTAATTACAAATTTGGTAAGACGTGTCGCACTTCAGAAGGTTCACACAGTCTGACGAGACAGCGGCAGCCCGCTGCGCTCCATACCCAGGGCAAAATGACAGTTTCTGGGTTAGTGGCGTACCGGGGCTCAGGGCTCCGCGGAGCTCCGTGGAGCTGGCCGTTTGCCAGCTGTCGGCATAACTATAGTATATTTACACTTTGAATGTTGTCACGCCACTTATATTACAGCTACCCTAAGGTCTTACAAAGCCAACACTTGTGTCCGATTTCAATTTAAGGCATTTATATGAATATGGTCTATTTAGGAGGAGCTGCTAGCAGGGTAGCTATGTGTCCCATTCATTCCTATGGGAAGTTTGCCGCTCCACTTTCGGCATAACTATCATATATTTACACTTAGAATTTCGTCACGGCACTTATATCACAGCTACCCTAAGGTCTAACAAAGCTAACACTAGTCAGTCCCTCCAGTTTTTTTGTGATTGTTGCGGGCAAAAATCCTTGATTATGCGGCACGTTTTCTTAAAAAATGCGATGGAATATGCGGCATATTTATGCCATTTTATGCGATGAAAATGCGAGAACTTGCAAAAATTGCGGGAACTTGCAAAAACTGCGGTTTGATGAAAAAGAGAAAAGAAGTGATTCCCCCAACACTGTGTTCTCAGTAGGTGAAATTACGTCACTTCATAACGTTCCCATGGCAACAGGGGAAAATGGCTGCTCTTGTGTGAAGTAAACGCAACATTTTTCAACTTTCTGCTGAGATATATGTGACTTTTTTGCAACGAAAATGCGGGGATTATGAAATCATGCAAGCCCCGCATATTTTGCGCGGAAATCGGCAATTTATGCGGCGAAAGTGCGGCGTATTTGAAAAAATGCGGCCCCCGCATTAATATGCGGACTTTGGCTGATTATGCATTGAATTCTTTCTTCTTTATATGAATTTGAGGGCTTTAGTAGCTGCTAGCGTCTCATCCCTATGTGTAAATAACACGGCTAGGTAGCTCCACTTTCGGCATAATTATAGTATATTTACACTTTTAATTTTGTCACGCCACTTATATTTCAATTTAAGGCATTTTTGTGAATTCGATGGCTTTCATAGTGTCTCATTAGCTAGCTAGCAGCTCCCATGCGATGATATGGGTAGCTAAACATCGCAACTACGTAGCTACACTTTCGGCATAATTGTAATATAGTTACACTTTGCATTTCGTCACGCCACTTATACTACAGCTACCCCAAGGTCTTACAAAGCTAACACTAGTGTCCGATTTTAATTTAATGAATTTATGTGAATTTCAGAGCTCGTTCGGGGAGGCTAGCTAGCTAGCTAGCTCTCATTGATTGAGCTACATCTCCCCGATCGTTTGTTTAAATAACTCAACACACATATCCATTATAAGATTAACTAGAATCTGTGGTAAGAGATTGGGGGCGGAACAAGCTCACTGATCGCGCTCTCACTCACACACACTAGCTAGCTAGCTAGCAGGAGAGCGGAGGGAGAGCGGCGAGCTCCAGGCCCTGAAGCTACGTCAAAACCTCGGAATTTGGTAGTCCGCTAACCCAGGAACGTTTACTTTGAGCGAATATGGAGCACCGTGGGCTGCCGGCCGTGACGGAGATCCATCTAGCTCACACGCAGGGCGCTGAGGCAGCAACCCAGCCGCTGTCACGTTAGCCTGCAGCTGATCAGGAGCTCCTGAACTCCGACACACAGTCGGACAAAATTTGCAATTAGCCATCAACTTTCTTAAATCAGCACATAGTTGACCTCTACATAGTTGATTTCACGCATAAAAAAGTCTCAGAAATGAATTTAGTAATTAAATAGCACACGAACAATGAACTATAAAATGTCTGAGATCTGCGTGACCTATTCAGAAGACTAAGCTGACCTCAGGTCAGTTGTGTAGCATATGTTAATATTGGGGCGTGACAAAGACTAGAGCCTTGAGCCAAATAAGGCAAGTACTCGTTGGGATTTGCCCGTTTTCAGAGGCAGTTTCAAATAGTGAGATTTGCAGAGGAAAGAGGTGTCAATGGGATTTTGAGGTCCTATGTATGTCCTATTTACCCACCAAACTATGTTATTTAACTATGACAAGGTAAAATCGGTTTTGCATTCTATCACCCCTGTAAGGAGGAGTGTAGATAGGGCTGCACAATTTATCACACACATCACGAAAGAATGCGACAAATTGCGAACAATATTCAGAGATCTTTTGTCTTAGTTAAATATATGTAAATAGATATATATATAATATGTGTGTGTGTGTGTGTGTGTGTGTGTGTATATATATATATATATATTGTGTGTGTGTGTATGTGTGTATATATATATATATATATATATATATATATATATATATATATATATATTAGGGCTGTCAGCTTAACGCGTTAACGACGTTAACGCAAACCCATTTTAATGCCGATAATTTTTTTAACGCATAGAGAGAGCAACGGGATCTGTTAGTCCACTTCTTTAACTGTCTATGGCCACGCCATGTCCCGCCCTACGAAGCAGCTGATTGGTTTGGTTTAGGCATTTCATAGGACCTGAACAAATGGAGTTACCGTACGTTACCTTGGACGCCAAGGGCGGGTCTTGTAATTCCGCAGACCGGAAACAAAACAGACACAAGCCGTGGCCGGTTTGAGCCAAAGACAGTATGGTTTGAGCTTGCTAGCCGCGTAGCTAGTAGTCTCGTCACGGCGATTAGCTTCGGAGCGAGTAGTGACTCTACAGTCAGTGAGAAAAACAAAGTGTCTCCTCTGTTCTTTCTGACCACGGTGGGAAACCTGGAGCAGGAAAACCCTCTCCTTGATTTTACGTTGGTTATGAAAGAGAACGAGAACCAGGAAATGAGTCACGGGAAACCAGTTGCTATGACGACGGCTATGCCGCTGACGACGCTATGAGCCCATAGACAGTAGGACGAGCCACGCTCGCCTCAGGCATGAGGCAGTACTACCTGCAGTACTACCTGCAATGGAAAATCGAGGTAACAGCGTTACATTATGTGACAGATTATTAGTTCCAAGTGTGAATGTTAGTGTGAAATTGAACATAACGTATATGACAATGTTGTTTTCAATAAAAAAACATTGTCACAAAGCAAGCCAATCTACTTTTCCATGCTGATAAGAGAATTAAAATGAGAAAATATAATGGGACAAAAAGAAATCAAGGGACATTTAGAATAGATAAAAATGTGCGATTAATTGCGATTAATGCGATTAAATATTTTAATCGCTTGACAGCACTAGTATCTTTTGGTATGCATTTCAGAAAAAAAATGGTTAGGATTCAGGTGTAATTGCAAATAGTGAGTAATCATGATTAATCCACTGAAAATTCTGATTAATTTGATTAAAAATGTTAATTGTTTGACAGCCCTAATATAAATATATATATATATATATATATATATATATATATATATATATATATATATATATATATATATATATATATAGTTAAAAAATATCAGTAGAAAACCACACTTTAAAATGTAACTGTCATTCTTTTTTTAGTGGTGCCTTTTATATTCAATTAAATTCTATGTTCAATTTGTTTAATAAAAGAATGTTAGAAATGATTTCCTTTCATTTGGTTTAAATACAACAACAATTTGTTGTATTTTAACAAAACAATGAAAGCAGCAGATCTACAACTGAGCACACTTTACTATCTGTTTATTGCGATATTCAACAGCGTTATCGCATATTGCATATTTTCCTCATATCGTGCAGCCCTAAGTGTAGCCAACCAAAGTCTCTATCTGGTTTGTCCTTTAAGGCTACCTGTTGTCCAAGGTGGAGGAGAAGGTGGGTTCCCCCGAGCGCCCCCTGTCTGACCTGGGCCTTATCAGCTACCGCAGTTACTGGAAGGAGGTGCTGCTGCGCTACCTGAACAACTTTCAGGGCAAGGAGATCTCCATCAAAGGTCAGAGCTGGAACACAATCTCCAAAATGGGGAGAAATATGGGGAGAAATATTTTTTTTATTTGATTCACTTTTATTTATTCAGGCAAGACATTAAGGTTGCTTAAGTTTCACACCTACCTCGTTTGGTCCATTTAAAATGAACCCTGGAGCGTTTGGTCGGATAGTCGGGTTAGTTTGGGTTGGTGTAAAAGCTCATCCGAACTCTAGAGGGATCAAACAAAGGAACTCTTATACGCTTGAAAACGGGGGTCTCCGTTCGTTTCCAAGTGAACTAGAGTTTTGTTCACTTCAAGTGAGAACATGATCCGACCCAAATGCAGGAAGTGAACCAAAAACAGAGCATGCAATTTCAACCGTGCACACAATTTACAGATTTATATATAATTTACAGGATGATAACTTTCAGATCCATAAGCTGTTCTGAGCACACATCGCTGGTCATCTGTGTGACATCATCTCTCTCTCTCTCTCTCTCTCTCCTTCACTCGCTGTCTGTCAGCTGTTCATTGTTCACCTTCTTCTAAAATATTAGAAACACCAAAGCATAACCAGAAAACCCAAGATGTTATAAATTTGGTGTTGTTCCATTATTTCTGAGACCAGAAGTATCAGCGAGTTTCGGATATTCGGTCCAATAAGCAAACGATCATCTCGATCGGGTGATGTGTCTACAGTGTTTGGTGTGTTTGACAAGTGTGTGTTGTGAAATGTTTGTTTAAAGCAGTTGAATAAGAAAGTAATGTTGTTTAGTTTAAAACGGTCTAAAGGAAATGTGTAATTAAAACTCACTATTTACATTATTTACAGTACTTGATTGATACAGCTGATACGTGAAAAGGTACACAACCTTATTTAACAGTAAAAAACTTGGGAGAGAGGAAGGGTGGGCAGTGGTGCATCCAGCGTGCATGTGTGCATTCATGTGTGTCCACCTTTGTGAATGGACCAGAGAGCACAGAGGCCACTCCAAGTCAGCGTTCAGGTGATACATGAAGGTGGATGCACACAAGACTTAAACTGGAGCAAAACAAGGTCATCCCAAACACATTCAGAGGACTGAGGGAATATCCTGCTTTTTACATCAGTTTTGTTTCTCCTGTTTCTAGAGAAAAGCACTGCTGCTGTGATGAAAATGAAAACAAGACTTAAGCTGCATTCACACCAAATCCTATGTTGCAGCGCAGGGTTGTGCAGCTGAGTGGGACTGTCACTTAAATGGCCCATTTGTGTCTCCATTTTGTGTTCTCAATGGTGCTAACATTTAGCCGTACCGGGTCCTACAAGTGATTGTCTGTCTGCATCGAGACATTAAAAAAACATATCATTTTAATAACTAACCAAGATGCGAGGCCTATCATCACGAAGGGTTTTAAACTGGTGCACAAAGCCAAATTGAGTGACATAATATTTATAACATTTCACTCTATTTTTTACATTGTTTATTAACAAACTTTGTTAAACAACAATATATAACAAGCAAATGCAGACATTAGTTATCGACAAGGCAACTTCTCATCTCATTACATTTCTACAAGCATTGACAAAAATATCCACAGCTTTAAATCTTGTAAAACAAATTTAAAGTTAAGTTTAGTTGAAATGTCATTTAACTGCAGACATACATTTTCACCTTTACAGCATTTCAGAAACTCAATCAAGGAGTTATAGTCAAATTACAGTACCCTAAAGCATGGTTTGGATTTTTGAAATTGTGATTTATAAATATGAAACTTACTTAATAATACCATGAGGTTGATACATTTAATAGTTTGTCTTTGTAACCAGTGATAATCCTCTTACAGTCTACTTTAACATGCATCTTCGTTTTGCATAGTATAAATTCTTCCAAGCTTGACAAAAGCTTCATGGAATAATAGCAGCCATAAAATAAATGTTTACCAATGTTTCAGTATCATTATTGCAAAAGCTACATTTGGAAATAATCTCGGTGATTTTGATAAGTGAAAATCAGGTGACTATATATTTGTGCATCTCCTTTACTTTGTTATTTATGCAGAAAAAATGTCACTCTATTGTGTTTTGTCTTATGTGATTGGCCACTGCAGAATGATGTCGGGTTCTGTTTCTCCAATAGTCGAGTCTGTTTCAACTTTTCGCTATAGGGCCACTGCGTTTTTTTTCTGCCATCCTCTGCACCGCCACAGCCTAAACGCACTACCCACATTCAAATGAATGGGTGGACTGGCATTTTAATGTCTGATTTGCAGTCACATTAGCTTGCTAATATGCTCACAATTATTATAACAGTGATGTCAAGCAGGTATGATGTTCACCAACTTAGTTTAGTCTGTTAGCATGCTAACATTGGCACAAAACACAAAGTATTTAGTTAAGTCTTGAACCCAATATGATTTATTCACTGTAGACTTTTTAGTTGACAATTACATCTGACTAGGACACAATATTGCACTTAGTTTTAGAGTTATTGTTCACAAATAACTAATTTACTGCAATATAAAAATCGTTTTGTCACACTAAATAAAGAGGTAGCGAAAGTATCAGATAATAGATTGTCTCCATGGTCAGACAGCAGCCATGACAGTGTGACAAAGCAGCGAATATTTCAGTAATAACACTCCGTTCCCTCCCGTCCAAGCCTCTTTTTGTCCTGCTCTTTTCTTTTCTTTTTTTAATACATTCTGCATGTTATTTTGAATGAAGGAAGATCTTTTCAACTCACACCGGAGGAACAAATCATTCCAGTCTACATTTGAATGCATTCTCACTGTTCTGCCATGGTGCGGCCACTCTGCCTCTGCCATTCTCCGCCATGCCTGTAGAGATTAGCAGACATTGTAGAAAGTGGGTTTTGTCATCATTCAGGAGCCTTTTGATTCATTCTAACTATGCCCACTGTGTTTGCACCTTTCAAAAAGAGCTCTGAATGTGGTCATATTTTAGCTAAAGTTTTATAATGTGGAGTAGTTTTTCAGTTGCATAGAAACGCCCAAGCCTCAACAATGATAAAGCTGTTTAGCAAAAGCAAAACAAAATTCTTCCTGTGATCTAGATAGTTTTCAATTGTTTGATCTTACTGTGAATATGTAACTTCTAGGGCTGTCCTCAACTAAAGAAATTCTTAGTCGACTAACGCTCATGATTTTATAAACTAATCCATTAGTTGATTTAAATAGCCCCTGTTTTGCTTTTTTTGGATTTAGTGTGTTATAGAGTTTTTTTGTGTATGTAAACTATATTTGCAGGAACGTGTGTGTGTGTGTGTGTGTGTGTGTGTGTGTGTGTGTGTGTGTGTGTGTGTGTGTGTGTGTGTGTGTGTGTGTGTGTGTGTGTGTGTGTGTGTGTGTGTGTGTGTGTGTGTGTGTGTGTGTGTGTGTGTGTTATGCGCATATCTCTCGAACCGTTAGTCCGATGGTTTTCAAACTTAACAGGTATCTTGCTACGGGCACGAGTAAGTGCAGTGACGTTGTTTGGATTAGAAATGTAAAAGATATCGTTAAATATATAGGTAAAAGAAGCACACATTGGCTTTTGCCTCTAGCTGCTGGCCACTCCCCTTCTCACACTGCATGCAAACACTGACTGAGCACTAACACACACACACACACACACACACACACACACACAGGTTCTGGTGGTTGATGAATACAGATATGTGCTGTTTAGCTCTCATAACGGGTCGGGTGGGTGGCGCACTAATGTCTGATTACTCCACATTTTCATTGTGATATTTTGTGATTAAATTCTGAATCTGCAACGTTCTCTGTCCGCCTCGGGCTTGGACCCCTCATACGACACGAAACAACACCATCTCTCTCTCTCTCTCTCTCTCTCTCTCGCTTTCTCTCTCTGCGCCCACACACACACACACACACAAACGGTCCGGTTCTGGTGGTGATTAACGCAGATATGTGCTGTTTAGCGCTCATACGACATGAGACAACTCTCTCTCTCTCTCTCTCTCTCTCTCTCTCTCTCTCTCTCTCTCTCTCTCTCTCTCTCTCTCTCTCTCTCTCTCTCTCTCTCTCTCTCTCTCTCTCTCTCTGTGTGCGTGCGTGTGCACACACACACACAGAGGTTCTGGTGGTTGATGAACGCAGATATGTGCTGATTAGCACTCATAATGGGCCGGTGAGTAGCGCACTGCCATGAGTCCATGACGCTAATGTCTGATTACTCCACATTGTCATTGTGATATTTTGTGATTACATTCTGAATCTGCAGCGTTCTCTGTCAAGTAGCCTAAATCAGTAAGTTAGTAGTAGGGTATACCGGGGAGTTGCATTTTAAGTGGTTTGGGGTCCTTCTGTAAGTAATTTTGGGGTAGGCTACAATTTGGTTTTGATGAATTCTACAAGCAGCAATACCACAGGCCAAGCAATCGGCCGTTCCATCAGGCACATTTTCAACGGGCACTGCACTAGTAGATGTATAAAGTACAAAAAACACATTTCAATCCAAATGGAGCTTTCTATCCCACAGACAGCACTTTTTCTCAACTGCCCTAAAACCGCTCGTCCACATTCCTGTTTGAAATTCCTCAACTAGTGATGTCACTGATTAAGAAAGCCAGCCCAGTTTTTCATATGTGCTGCCCATAGGTTCTGCCTGAGCAAACACAGCACACCCAGTGGCTTGTTTAAATTCGGTTGACCAATGACAACAGAGTGGACCAGCTGACCAATCAGAGCAGACTGGGCTTTTTGGGAAAGCAGGCCAAGAGCTCAGACAGAGTAGGCTTGTTCAAGACGAGCCAGATCTGCGCAGAATTGATCACCGGCGATTGCCGCCCAATGCATGCCGGTTAGATTTGTGTCTGACTTGATCCAGACTTGCTCTGATGTCATGCATACGTGGCCAACCTCACGAGATCAAGGCGGCCGCAGGTTTGAGAGGCAGGAAGGGTAGTTTCTTTTCACCAAGTGCAAGAACACCTGGCTCTCAGCTGATCTAACAGCTGATTGGTTCAGAATCGACAACATGATGACGTTTTATATAAACTTTTTATTATTTTTGAATTGGAGGGATTTTAATTGATATTTGTCTGATTTAAAGGTTTATTCTGTACAGAACACATGCTGTGTGGCTGATGTGACGTTCAGAAATCAGAGAGACTAAATTTGTTCATTTGTTTATTAACATCAGCAATGTAGAGCATTTTGACAGCTACTCTGTCAATAAAAACAAGTGGATACTGTGTACAACCTGATATATGGGTCTGATAACATTTTATTATATCATACATGTAAATGGACTGTATTTATATAGCGCTTTTCTAGTCTTAACCACTACTCAAAGCGCTTTTACATAGTACAGGAACCATCCACCATTCACACACTGTGGCCGAGGCTGCCGTACAAGGTGCCACCTGCTCATCAGATAAACATTTACACACATTTACACTCCGATGCACAGCAACTCGGGGTTCAGTGTCTTGCCCAAGGACCAGGGATCGAACCACCAACCTTCCGATTGGTAGGCAACCGCTCTACGACTGAGCCACAGCCGCCCCCTGACAGAAACACTGTGAGTGTTTCTGTCACTTCCTGTTCAGCCTGAAG
The DNA here is from genome assembly GCA_023631565.1 of Gymnocephalus cernua. Classification (NCBI taxonomy): domain Eukaryota; kingdom Metazoa; phylum Chordata; class Actinopteri; order Perciformes; family Percidae; genus Gymnocephalus; species Gymnocephalus cernua. Next base: position 25,586,569 of record CM042441.1, on the reverse strand, counting down.
GCTGCTTTTTGTCACTGCCCCCAGCTGCTGCCGCCTGCTCTCGTCTACTTAAAGCCCACTACAGACCAAGCCGAAAATCGTCCGTCGAACAGTCTGGCGAGGACAGTGTGTGTCACCATCGGCCATCATTTTCGACGATTGTTAGGGCATAATCGGGAGGGCTCAAATGACCAATCTGATTGGTAGAGTGCTAACACGGAAACAGGGAGCCGAATGAGCGTGACTAGAGTCTCTCAAAATCTGACGAAATTGTTTTAAACTGACCTTTGTTGATCTGAAATGAAGACAGATTCAGCAACTGCATGTCCTATTTCTCGCTTAAAATGTTTTCAGAAACACATTTCGGTGAACTATTTTAGTACAATTTGAGATCGTATTCTGAACGAGTCGCCATTAATGGCCGTTTGAAAAATCCGGAAGAAGAATCCAGATCCACGTGACGCGTTTGTCCAATCAGCTGCCGGTTTTCATTTTTGGGCTCCAATACAGATTAGTGCCGCCTGCTGTTATGGAGACATATTACGTCTCGTCTCCTCGGTGTGTTCTCTGGCATGTTTTGAACACTTCGGGGAGACTGATCAGTCCAAATGCCTTTTTTGCCGATGGTCGCCCCGTCTGGTCTGTGTAGAAGCTATTACAGGCGAGGCGCAGCTCATCTTGAACAAGCCTAGTGTATCAGGCAGAAGCGCTGCAGCAATCGGCAGTATGAGAAATGTGTTTTTTGAACATCCCAAGCATGTAAACCTACTCTAGTAGACCCCAAGAGTGCAAATATAATGCTGAAAATGACTATAATAAGGTCTTTTTAAGCTTTTTCAGTCGATGGACCGTCTGAGTATGTGTAAAGGCAGCCTTAGTCTCCTTAATCAGACAGTCCTGATCCTATCACTGACCTCCTCTTGTCCCACTCTTGTGTTCACAGAGATCAGTCAGGAGACAGCAGTGAACCCAGTGGATATTGTCAGCACACTACAATCCCTCCAGATGCTCAAATACTGGAAGGGAAAGCATCTGGTTTTAAAGAGACAGGTAGGAAACAAAACCATCAAATTTGAAAGTCAGAATTCCTTTCATGCTATTATTTCATATTTTTTGTATTTCGAGCATGTAAAATTCAACATAAAAAAGACAACAGCAGTTGTTGAAAACATATCCTACAAAATAGAAAAAAAAGGTTAAAAAGAGCGAATTCATTAGTGAATTTCCTTGATTAACATGCAGAAAAAGGAGTTGGAAGAAGTATAAACTTATTTAATCCTACCCGTTAATAATTAGCTAATTATTTACCAAAACGTAATATAATTATAGAGTTTGACATACATGGCACTTATCACACCCATAGTTACCTAATTACAGTTAAATACAGTAAAATAATTACACAGCTATATACATAGAATCTTAATTGTCTTGAAGACCATAAATAAACACGTACACGTACATATATACATACACACACCTACTGTTCTGTCCGTTTGGCAGAAAATCCTTTCTTTACCCAGCTGATTGGTTACCATTTAAGTTTATAACTCCTGTTACCGGGATACTGAGGACAAGCACAAGCATTTTAGTTTTGTAACACAGCTCTACATTAGTGTAGCCAACTAAAATGCATTTTCTTTCTGTAGGACCTTATCGACGACTGGAAGGCCAAGGAGACCAAACGTGGAAATGGCAAGTGCATTGACCCCACAGCCTTAAAATGGACACCGCCTAAAGGGACGTAAAGGGAGCTTCCTTTTACATTCCAAACACCCACACACACATACACAGACATATCCTCCACCACCTCCACTGGCATGCTCACAGACCCTGAGCCTAAACCCCTCACACACAAACTCTTGTACAGACCGCTTGCAGCAGCTACAGCACAGTCCACCGTTTCTCTAGGTTCAGCAGTCACTGTCATGGCTCGGGAAATTGACTTCAATCCAACATTAGCTCACTGATATAATGCCTGTCCAGAGTATTTGTTTGGACATTGCACAAAATTAGCTGAAAATGAGGCTTGAATGAATAATCAGAAATGTATTAAGTGTTTAAGACCTGGTTATGTGTAGACACTTTGTAAGATTTGATACAGCAAAATTTGACAAAACTGTTACACTTACATGTAAAAAAACAACAAAAACATGCATAGCAATAACAATAGTTAATTTATGGCAGTGTTCAGTAACATAAAAGCAAAAAGAGACAACCAAACAAAGGATGCCCTCAAATACTTAGTTCAGTTAATTGTAACAAAAGTGTTATAGTTAGTTGGATTGAAACCAATACACAATATAATTGAAGGCAAACTAAACTCTACAGCCTGGTGTTTCTAACCGTTGTATGCCACTGGCTATTACTCACTGTAATAGCCAGTGGCTAACCCTAATATATTACAGTTTATCAATGTGATTATTTATTTCATAAATGTAATATTGAACACTTTGGGGTTCCCCAGCTATTCATCATTTATCTTTATATTTTTACATTTTTGGATTTAGGCCCCTACTAAGATTCTGGTCCAACAAACAGTACGACTAAAATGCAAAACAATAAGCTAGTCATCAGCCAGTGATGTCTGTCTACGTAGGATCACGGCTGATTTCTCTTTGACCTCATTTGTTATCTGAAAAGTGAAAGTAATTGTGCATTGTTAGAGCACCTCCTGCCCAGACACCTGATTAGCACGGAGCACCAGACACGCCCGCTAATCTAATCTGCAGGCGGCCGGAATTGAACCTGTGCTGCTTTTCATTCTGTTCTCGAGATGGCCGACACAACGCATGCCGACAGCACGTTGACTCATGCGATGCATTTTGGCAGACACAGACCAGCTGGCTGTGATTAAGCAGGACAAGGTCTGGGCCCAAAGTGTATAAGGTTTCTAGGAATAGGAGTCCCAAATTTTAATTTACCATTCAGGTTATATGGCAGATATACGGAAGCTTAGTGCTGCCAAACCTGGAAAAGAAAAAAATGTATTAGTATGTAAGTTTAATGTAATAACAGAATGTTTTTCACTTCATGACAAGATATTTTCACATTTTAACAAGATATTTTCAAGCTTTTACAACATACAAACTTATCAAGTTATAACAAGAAAATGTCCTTATTACATACTATTTATCATGTTATAATGTGAAAAGTTTCACGTTATAATAAATGATCACATGGATTAAGGATTTCAGAAAATTCATGTTATAACATATTTTCACATTATTACAACATACAAACATCATATAACAAGAAAATGTCCTTGTTATTACATTATACTATTTATCACATTATTACGTGAAAAGTTTCATGTTATAACAAGAAATGATCACATTATTACGGGAACCTTTTCACGTTATAACGCACTAATTTTAAAGTGTTGTAACATGTAACCTTTCATGTAATAACGATAATTTACCTTGTTAGAACATGAAACTCCTGTTTGAATAAGGACACGGTGTGCAGACGGATGCATTATTAAATTTGGCTCATATACTGTACATGATTTGAATACGTTCTTATGGTTATAACAAGAAATCTTTCATGTTATAACGTGATAAATAGTATGTTATATTTACAAGAAAATATTCTTGTTGTAACTTGATGAGTTTTTGTTGTAATAACGTGAAAATATTGTGTTAAAAACTTAAAATATCTTGTTATACCGTAAAAAAACTTTTCATGTAATAAAGTGATACTGATAGTTTTTTTCGTTTTCAGGCGTGGCAGAACTACGCTTCCGTACAGACAGACTGGAAATCCTTTAAAAGGAATTTGATCATTTCTTTTTAGAGTTGTAAAAAAAATACAAATAAATTAGAACTAAAATAAAATATTACCCAGGATTAACTTTCTTTTCACACAAAAATGGGCATCAGTTACATAACGATGTTGCCTTAGTTCAGATCTTTTACAGATTCTCTTTTTGTGTAAGAACTGGGAGACAGACCAACCCTTTTTTCTGACTGACAGTGGCTGTTTGAACCCAGAGCGCATCAATGACTCTGCATCTCTCTCATGCAACAAATGCACCCATTAGTTGTGTTCAAAACTGTTGAGAAATGAAAGCCCGCCCCATTTCTCCATTTCAGTTTTCGCGGTTACTTCTGCTTCTTCTCCTCCTCCGGGAAAACACGACCGCATTGCGTTGTGGTAAACGGGAGTAAAATGTACATGTATATACATCCATCGGTACATCGTATGTACGCTCAAATTAGCTGTGCATTGTGGGTATTTTGTAGTGGACTATATAGTGAATGAAATTAACCGCGGAGGATTGAAACACCACTACAGAATGGCGAACACACTTTGTGCACACATATGGACAAATATGCACTATATCCCTGATAGGGAACGGTTTGGAACACAGCTATTGTGTCCAGTATTTAACCCATCATAGCAGTCAGGCGCTTAGCTAGGATACTATAGCTGCCACTGGCCAAGTTTGACCAGAAGGGAACATACCTGGATGTGTTTTGTTACCTCCCCTTCTTTTTTAACCCTTTTATCTTAGTGACGGCTGTGTTGTTTTATGGCTTCACTTATATTGTGAAAAGTAAAGGTACATAGAGGAATCAGCAGCTGTTCTCAGTGTTGGAGCACCCAAACATGTTTGCTGCCTTTTCTGTGCCCTTTTGTGGTGGTTTGGTTAAAGTTCTCAATGCTATTTTATACTTTTTCTACCTCTAAGGTTTACCACTGTATAAAAGCTACAACGGCCCATTTTAAGCTTCTTCTTTTTTTATTCTGTTTGTAACATGTGAAACTATATAGCTGTGTTCAGCCAGCAAGTGTGTTTTTTTTTTATTTTACTAGATTTTAAATAAAATATATTTATAAGCTTAGAAAAATATGTTAACTGCGTAGAACGTAAAAGACAAGAATGGTAGAGGAATGTCTACTCTGTAGGACTGGCTTCCATGTAAATATGAATATTTATCTCAAGATTTTATGTAGTTTTGAATGTGTCTAGAAGCTCTCGAAAGGTACAGGAGGGAGAATCCAAGGCAACAAAGACAACGACAGAAGTCATTTACATTTCAGAGGTTCATCTCCTGTTATCAAAAGTGACATATGATTGAATCAGAACGCGTCACTTTTGCACATTATCACTACTTGTCACCGCCGTAATTGCTGCTGCAAGCAGTTAGGAAAACACAAGCACGGTCTTTTTGTTTGAGACCAGTTAGCACGGTCGCCAGCATTTTGTATTATATAATACAGCCCACTGTGTGTGATTGAAAACATTTTAATTTTATTGACAATCTTCATATTTATTGATTTGGATCAACATGTTCATTTTGTAAACGGCTTTTAAGAATTGTGTAATTGGGAAATACGCTTATTCACTTTCTTGAGAGTTAGATGAGTACATTGATACCACTCTGGTGCCTGTGTGCTAAATATAAAGCAGGTTAGCTAAGCTTAGCACAAAGACTGGAAATGGGGAAATTGCTAAGCTTATGCTAAGCAAACCAGCTATTGGTGGTAGCTTTATATTGTCTCTGTTGGGTGAAATTTTCAGGAAAAAAGGCTAATTTGAAAACATTTTATTGAGCTTTTCACCTCAGATGAAGTCTGCCTTAATCACCTTGTCTCTGTTTAAATATTTGTAAAACCCACAGACATATGTAAAGTGTGACCAGTAGCATTGATTTATTAAAAGAATTAAAATGATGAGGTTTCTGTCCCACAGTGACAACATGCACTCACAGAGTGGTATCAATCTTCTCATGTAATGCAGAAAAGCAAATAAGTATATTTCCCAAAAATATCAAACTTTTCCTTTAAACATTGTGCATAAGCTTAGACAGCAGTTGGCTGTGAAATTGGAGGTGTGTGGCCACCAATGTCAGACTGAATCATCTTTTTTCTTTCTTTTCTTTTTTTCACCAGAATGCTTTTTTTGTATCGTAGCTTTTGTGTCACAATGTCACCTTACCTTTACAGACTACAGCCGAGAGTTCCATTAGCTTTTCTTCTTTCTTAGTATAAAAACAAATGTTGCCTTTAAATTCTATATGTATGTATGTATTTCTTTGTGTCTTGTTTTCCTGTTTTCCTGTTTTTTTTTCATAGTGATCTTATCTTTCTACCATCTGTGGATTTATTCATCTGTGTTTTACATGTTTATATTTTCTCTCATCCTGTGGTTGGTTTGCCTGTCTTCATTTTGGCTTTGCATGACGTCACAGACTGGCAGAGTCGAAGTCAATACAATACAATATACAGTATAAAGGTCTACATGTATCCTTTTAGCACCTGTTCTCAATAAACCTCTCTGAGACGGGCTGCTGGAATTACTCATCACTGTTGTATGTGTAGGGACTGGGTTGTTTTGCCAATTCTTAAGTGCATTTACAGAAAAATGCACTTTTAAAGGGAAAATCCATCCTAAAAAAGCAACCTCCTGATGATGATGTTCCATACATGACTGTGCCGATTTTGTTCTTGACTGTACTTTTACTTTTGTCATGTTGAGATATTACCTGCATAGGTACGATGGAGTGATTAAAACAACCTGCGGTCCCCTCAGAATTATTTGGCAGCTATTTTGTACTTGCATTTAACATACAATTCATCATAAGCAGAGCCTATTTTCTATTCTCACAGTAGCAGCAAAGGGAATGTAATTTTTTTTTTTCTTGACTGGAAAAGACTTTTAAACTAGGGGTGTCAAACTCAACTTGACTAAGGGCCACATTGGAAAATAAGAGTCACATCAAGGTAGTCTACAACGTTCCACTTCCGGGATTGCCGCTGCCGGGGATTCCGGGATTGCCGCCGGAAATTCCGCCTGTTGTACCTCATTTAGGCAGGATGTCCGTTACCTTCCGCTTCCTTTGTGTTGGCTCCGTCCGGCGGCTAGCACCGCCCAAGACGATTGTGGTTGGTTTAAAGAAAAGCTAGAAAACCATAGCACGTTTTTCTCCCATAAGGGAATTCTGTGTTAACTAACCAGACCCTCCTTCGCAGCGCATTGGAGGAAGGTCTGACAATGCGAGAACATCATGTATACACACGTATAATTTATTCACATGCTTTTATTTAAGTGAAAAAGTAAAATATTTTTGACTGTATTGCATTGCATGTCTTCTCACATACAGTTTGGTCTGCATAAAGCCCTAAAAATTTCAGCAAAAAAGTACCTTAGCCATCCCAGAATTAGCACATCAAGCAAAACAAAGATTACATTTTTGAAAGTAGGCTACCAGATTTACAACCTGTTTCACAGGCCTGAATATGCAAAGTCACAGTCTCAAAGTCAGTAAATCTGCCAAATTCTGCTTTACGTTTTGCGTAATTGCAGGTTGAAAAACATTTCCCCATCTTTTTGGTTTACCGCACAACTAGGCAGGCCAAAATGTATTGTGAACCTAAATTGATATGCGGGCCGGATCAAAATCTGCGAGGGACCGGATTTGGCCCGCTGACCTTGAGTTTGACACAATAAACAATAAATTACAACACTACAACATAAATCGGTCATATTTAATTAATCATGTGAAAGCTTCCCCGTTAAAACGATTTTCTTTTTTTTTTTTAGAAAACCTGTTTGCCTTGATGTCACTGTCCATTTTATTCCTCACATTCATTCTGTTTTGCAGTTCTTCTCTGTGCCAGTGGCAGCTATAGATGGGCAGCTTCAGAGCAACTGGCTGGTTATTAACACAGCTGAATAGAGTCACAGTTATTTAGAGAAACCAGAGGCATTCCATCACCTTCCATAGGCCACCCGTGAGCTGTTGTATTGTAGTACTGCAGCACTTGAACGCACCCTGCCAACTATTAAAACTCCACACTCAAAGCAGCGGCACACAAAAGTAGCGTGGCATCCATATGTAGCTCAGTTGTGTTTTTGTACTTGCTTATCCCCGTTCCTTCCTCTTCAATAATAAATGCAAATGGTGAAACAAAGGCTGAGCTTGGTCAGATGTGTTGTTTGTGTGTTACACTAGCTGTTTCCCCCGGCAACAGTCGGAGTCCTGAGCGAGTAAAGGATTGTTTGGGCCCGGTCAGATAATAGTTAGTCTATATCGACGACGTTAATTTTTAATCTCCGGGATTGTTCAGGTGCTGCCAGAAATTCAGCCGAATGTCACTTTCCTCTTTCTTTGTGTTGTAATTTTTTAAACTGGTGGATTTCTGAGGACTATGGTTAACTGCTCCTCAGATCTCTGCAGGGTAAATCCAGACAGCTAGCTAGACTATCTGTCCAATCGGAGTTTTCTGTTGCACGACTAAAACAACTTTTGAACATACACACGTTCCGCCAAAATAAGTTCCTTCCAGAGGCTAATGTGCAGCGGCACCGTTGCTCCGTCCGGCGCTTAGCACCGCCCAAGACCAGTGTGATTATTTTTAAAGAATTGCCAATAAACCAGAGCACGTTTTTCTCCTATAAGGGAATTTTGTGTGGACTAACCAGACCCTCCTCCACAGTGCTGTGAATACGGTAAATCTTAAAAGCGGCGCTTCTGTTCTAATTATGCTTTTAAATGAAAGTTTGACTCGGGTACATTCACAAAAAGACCCTAGGTTGCATTTTGGCGAGAGTTACGCTTTAATACCGATTCTTAACCGATTCACGGAGCATCGTTACATCCCTAATGACAAGCCTTCACTTAGCATTAAAGATGTGTATCCGTCTCAGTGGTGACTAATTACTGGATGACATGATGTGTAGGTACAGTTGAAGCATGTAGCAGCTGGTCCTGTGGTATTGTTTCACAGACAATTGGTAGGAACTTTCACAGATAAGTTCTCTAGCCCCCATTCCATTGGGCTAGAGTGCTGTCAATCTGACAATTGTGATTTCCATTGGATCAGAGTACTGTCACTTGGCTGCCTGTTCTGCCAATCTTCCCAGCCTTTGTCACATGACCAATTAACGTTTCCATGATGACTATCAAAAATTCTGATACCATGGAACCAGCATTGGAATGGTTTCTAAAGAGAAGTGGCAGACTGAGCCTATAGAAAATGTGTATTGTATTCTGATATACAATTTGTTTAAAATGAAAAGAAAAATACTTTGCACATATATAACATGAGACAGGTGCGTCGGAGGGGGATAAGTAAGTGAAAAGCTGCAAAAAAACTCCCGCACACTGTCTAACTTGTTTTGCTTGCGATGTTTGAATGTTTTTTCTAAAAATGAAAATGTCTTAACATGAATCCAACAAATTATTAGCAAATATAAATTAGCTTATTTGTGAAAATGCATTGATGATAGGCTTACTGGCCTATAGGTAAGGAAATCACTGGTAGCCATCCACAGATACAGTTCATCCTAAGAATTCACTGTGCAACATAAAAACATGATTTATAAAATCATACATAATTATTTGAATAGCTTAGTATTGTATGCACCATAAACATGTATGTGTAAAGGCTTTAGGCTGCCCACACGTTATTGAAGGTCCAGTTTAATTTTCAACTTAATATGATAAAATATGTAGTAGGGGGTCAATGCTCCGTCCCTTTCTCAGATAAGGGGCCCTTGGCTTAAAAAGCTTTTGGTTACACTTTATTTGAAGGTATCTACATAAGAGTGACATAACACTGTCATGAACATGTCATAAACATTATAAACAAGTCATAAACATTTATGACATAATGCTTCTTTAAGTAAGTGCCATTTGTTTTTTGTCATGACAAGTTAGGGTTAGAGTCAGGCTTAGGGTTCATGTGTCATGACTGTGTCATGACAGTGTCATGTCCCTCTTATGTAGATACCTTCAAGTAAAGTGTTACCAAACGTTCAAGCATGCGAGGGATGGACAAGATGAATGATGGGTCTTAATTATAATAAGGTGCCATGAGACATCAGCTCTCGAGGTGACTGATTCAGTGCTTCATTTTTTCCCACACAATACAACCTTTACTTCAAATCAGCAGTCGAGTAAATGATAAGTCATGCTTGCTGATCCCGATGATGCTGAATATTTGACTCACTGCCTTTCCAACTCAATCGTATCGTTGGTTACAGTGGCGACACAGAATAAAGACATAGTCAGCTAATGTTATCAGCTTTAATGGATTTGGCGTCAAATAGGCAAACTCCTTTAAAAAAAACATTAAGGCTTACATATACATAGATTCAAATATGACTAAATATAATTAATAACAATATAGATTATAGGTCAACAGTGATGATAGGCAATGATTTGCTGTGATTTGCAGCAGCTTAAATGAATTTCTAGTGTGTAGACCATCCGTCCTGGTCCAACTGTCCTGTCGATCAACAACAGGACTGAATTATACAGGACATTGTAGTTTCATCTGAGCTTTGATTATGGTCTCCTTTTTTTGGTTTCATTTTTTTATATTTAGTAAGAGTCATAATTCCTTTCCTCTTCCATATCTGTAAAATAGAAAGAAAAGTAAAATATCAGAGTCAAACAAGGCATTTCTCAAGCAGGACTCCTTTTATATGATGGCATGAAGCATAATGTTTTCACAAGCAATGAAGAATATACAGATGTGACACTTTCCAGCACAAAAGGAAAATATTATAAAAGCTTAGAGGTGAAATGTTAAAACAGAATAACTTGCCTGCCCAAATAATTGTACAAAGATAAGTGCTGGTTGGAAAAACAGAGGAAAATTCCACGTTTCTAATTCTTATACCAGTATGATTTTTAAATTGTGTTAAGGAGTTTGCATTACCTCCACCTAAACTTCTTCTGCCCATGAGTCCAACAAACATCTCCCCCTTATTTCCTGATGAACAGAGACAGAAAGACAGAGTTAGAGGAAAAAACAGATCTCCATGAGGGTCAAAAGAAACCAAATTATCTTAAATCTGGTGTTAATCTAAAAAGACAAATGAAAAGCAAGACAACACTTGTGTGTGTCTTTCTACTGGTTTAATGATACTCACTTTTCTTGCCCAGTCTCACAGGTTGAGATGCGCCTGAAGTGAAGGAAGGATAAAATGTTGTAAATAGTACAACAGGGACACCACAAATTTTAGTAGCAATATAACAGAGATATGACTGGAGTTAGGAAAAACAACAATAACAATATGGCTTCTTCAAAAATACCATAACTCAACTATAATATTCTCCACAAAGTACAATTCTGTTGGCACATTTGTTTGTGTTCCTTTACCCGAGCTTCTTCCCATCAGGCCGTGGAACTGCTGTCCTTTGGACCGCTTGATGAGGTCTGCCAGCCGGATGGTTATTCCTCTCTCTAGTGGGTAGCCCTGCACCAACACACACACACACACACACACACACACACACACACACACACACACACACACACACACACACACACACACACACACACACACACACACACACACACACACACACACACACACACAAATAATATGTAAATCAAGATTATCAAATCACTTCTTTTTTTAACACCTTTTTTTAACAGCCTTTTTCAATTCACATGCATTTTCATCACTTTTTACTTCCACCCTTAAGGCCACTTTCCCTAAATGATAAATGGCAATGTTGTGTTGTAATTAATGAATGGGGAAAATTATGAAAACATGGATCTGTTTTTAATGAAATCGCCTATAAATTATTTTTAATAGACTGTGAGAGTGTCCGTGGTGCTGAAACTGAACAGCGCTCATTAACTTGAGGATGTAATTAGTAGAGCACAATGTACACCCCCTTCCCGAAAGTAAGTTCACTGTCTGGGGATGGGGAAGACATGCCCCCCTTCACTTTTCAAAATCCTTTTTCTGTTCTCTTTCACCGAATTTCACAGTTTTAGATTGATTTATGAACTAAAATCTCTCTAAACATTCTCTTCAGCTGTCAAAGTCCAGATGAGAGAAGAGAGGAAGTGATTAAAAAAAAAAATATCAATCCAGGTTGCCCTGGTAGCTCACCTGGTTGAGCGTGGCCCCCATAAGCAAAGGCTCAGTCCTTACCGCGGCGGCCGCGGGTTTGAGTCCGACCCGCAACGGTTTTTTTTGAGGAACCTCTGCATCTTGTGTCCACCACATGCCCTTAACTTTATATACTGAATGAATCAGGTTCTGTTCGAGGTTTCTGCCGGTTTAAAGGAAGTTTTTCCTCGCCACTGTCGCACCAAATGCTTGCTCTTGGGGGAGAATTGTTGGGTCTCTGTAAATTATAGAGTGTGGTCTAGACCTACTCTATCTAAAAGGTGTCTTGAGATAACTTCTGTTATGAATTGACACTATAAATAACTATACAAATGTATTTTAAAATGCTGTTTAGTCGACGTTCGCTTCCCGCAATCAAACTGCCTCAAATATTCAAAAACTCCCCTGAAACTTGTTTAATCACTTCTTTCCATCTTCTTGAAAACGGGGGGAAACACACAGTACTTTTACAGAATAATGTTCCAGTTGCTTTTATTTATTATTGTCTTCTGCTTGATGTTCTAGGCTACTTAATTCGCTTGGCTACCATGAGGTAATGTAGAAAAGAAAAGCAGCCAACAGGGTTGATGCCGTTGACTGAGTGTCGCTCTCCGCGGTGCTGAAACCTGAGGGCCAGGTAGAAGAAATTAAAGAAAAGCAAAGAAGAGAGGCTCCATTGTCTTTTTGGAGATTTAACCTAAACCTGACATCATTCTTCATCTGATAGTGAAGAAGTGTTCTTTATAGGACTTCTTCTGCTTGGAATATGGCAATATGCTCCCATAAGAATCAGACAACCGTTACAAACACGTTACTCAAACACCAGTTAATGAATCCCATTTAGATCTGCAGTAAGTCTGCGTCTTGATTACTATCGGTTACTATTGTTTGTTTAATATGGTGTGTCAGTCTTTTATATTAGGCTGATCTTCTGTTTTTTTGTTGTATAGCCAGTTGTCTTCTTTTGTTTTGATATAGTTGTTGTTTTATAGTTGTCTTGTTTTCTTGATATAGTGTGATTTTGTAACTATTTGTTTGAACTGCTGTTGCTTTTTGTGTGGACCCCAGGAAGACTAGCATCCACTATTTGGAAGCTAATGTGGATTCAAATAAAGAATAAAGAAGGAGAATAAAGAATGATAGTGGAGAACGCATATAGGCCTACTATAGGTTAGATAAGTAATTATCAGGAAAAAGTCTTTTATTAGAGCTATTATTAACTTCCAGAATATGTATGGATTATTATAGGCTACCACAGGCATTTTTATTACAAGGCACGGAAAGGGTAATTTTCTGCGCAAATCGTTAACTCAAAACAATACATGCTACATATACTCCGCCGTGTATCCACCTTATACCTAAAAAAAAAGAAGAAAAAAAACTCCAATCCATCTTTAAACAGGTTTTCTCTTACCTGCCAGTTCTCCGCCGTCCAGGTCTCTCCGTCTTCTTCTTCGTTGGAGATCGGGCTCCCCAGCGCGCCGAAAACCTGCACGAATACGACCACCAACAACACAGCTACAAACTTCAGAGCCTCCATCGTCACCTAAGGCTGCCAGAATAAAAGTGGCTGCAGATGATCAAGAAAAACTTGCCCGATATGGACGTATACAGTACAGGAGCCAATTAAGTTCCAAACCCCAAAAAGAAAACGTGGATGTGGCTCTGCTGTGCGTTAGTCCTGAGTGCTGGGCTCCGTTTGCTCTTATAAAGTCCCATCTGATCGCTCCTCCCTTACCCCCTCCACCCTCACATTAAAGTGAATACATCCTGCATGCCAGATTTTTTTTTCATTGTCTGACTCAGACGTGATATGCGCTTAGACCGTGAATACACGTCACCTTATCTAAAGCTAACTGACCATGTCCCAAACTGTGAAGGATGGATGTGCTGATTAGTGTGTTTCTGTCACCGACCTGTGATTTCTTTCTTTTCCCCACATGATTGACGAGCTCATTATTAAAGGGTAATTTCAACCTATTTTTTTTAACCTTTATGTATCCAGGTAAGTTGATTGAGAACAAATTCTCATTTGCAACGACGACCTGTCACATTCACATAGTTACACATTCGTATCTGGAAGCTGCCCGGTAAAACCACAGTCTAATCTGCTGGCCACTGAAGTGGTTGGGTTTAAGGGCACCTCAGTGGTGGTGATGAAGGAAGGGACAAGTGCTGCACTTTCACAGATTTATATCCTGCCGGTCTGGGGATTGAACCAGCGACCTCCCAGTCCCAAACTCGCATCTTTAACCTTTAGGCCACCATTGCCTCCAGGGACTCTAGTTTCCTATCTTTTTGTGTGTAAGTAACTGATGGGAACAACAATCTTTGAAATTGGTCCAGTATTACGTTCACGCCCTCATTTTCTTTTGTGATTGACAATTTTTTTAACAACATACAAAAATTACAGTAACACTTAACAATAAGGTACACAAAAAAATAGGTAGTTAATGATTAGGTACTGTTTTTGAAAGGGTAGTTACCCTTTTTCGGAAGGGTAACGAATGATTAGTTACCCTTTTTGAAAAGGGTAGTTACCCTTTTTCAGAAATAGGTAATTAATGATTAGGTACTGTTTTTTAAAGGGTAGTTACCCTTTTTCAGAAGGGTAGTTACCCTTTTTGAAAAGGGCAACAAATCATTCGTTACCCTTCTGAAAAAGGGTAACTACCCTTTCAAAAACAACTACCTATTTTTTTGTGTACCTTATTGTAACGTGTTACCAAAATTACAATTCGCAACATGAACACCCCCTCCACCCACCCAGAGCAAAATCAAGAAAAGATGATGCAGTAACTACAATATTCAAGACCATTCAACAAAATGGTAACAGAATAGGAAAGACAAAAAAGGTCCAGGGTGCTCAGGAAGTTCAGTCATATGTTAGAAGGTGCTCTTTGTGGTTGGGAATTCAATTGAGTGTAGAAAAAAAGGGAAAACCAAGGCACTCTTCTTCAAAATTATTTAAAAAGCCTTTATTTTGCTGGCTATTTCATAATAGAAAATTTAAAAGACATAGGAAGAAGCAACCCACGCATAGTGGCACATACTGCCTTCTTCAGGGTAACAGAATAGGCTTTGGTTTATGTTTGATTAACCATAAACCAAATAAACATATGTATATAAACTATATATATATATATATATATATATATATATATATATATATATATATATATATATATATATATATATATATATATATATATATATATATATATAGATAGCTCGGTAGTTTCGACCTACATTAGCTGTTTAGTTTAATTGCTAATGTTAACTAGCATTTTAGTTAGCAATAATTAGCCTGTGCCTATGTTATCTCCTTACATATACCTACGCTCTCCGTCTCTGCAAGATTGGGAATGATTGAGATTTCTCTTGGCACAGCTACCAGAAGACTTACAACTTTCAGACAGGTTGCTCACGTCACATCTACGGCGGCAAGCTCAGTTTGCAGCTGCGCAGTAACACTCGAGCCTCACCAGAAAAGTGCTTCTAATAGACTTCACTCGTCTCCGTCCAGAGCAACGGGATCTGTTCATCCATTCTATATACTGTCTATGGTTACATTGTGTGACAGATTATTAGCTCCAAGTGTGAATGCTATTGTGAAATTGAACATTACGTATATGCCAATGTTGTTTTCAATAAAAAAACATTTGCACAAAGCAAGCCGATCCACTTTTCCATGTTGATAAGAGAATTAAAATGAGAAAAAATAATGGGACAAAAAGAAATCAAGGGACATTTAGAATAGATAAAAATGTGATTAATTGCGATTAATCGTGAGTTAACTATGACATTAATGCGATTAATCGCGATAAAATATTTTAATCATTCAACAGCACTAATATATATATATATATATATATTGGAGTGGCAGTAGCTCAGTCTGTAGGGAGTTGAGTCCATACGGACCAAAGTATGGTGGTGGACTGGTAGCTGGAGAGGTGACAGTTCACCTCCTGGGCACTGCTAAGGTGCTCTTGAGCAAGGCACCGAACCCCCAACTGCTCGGGTTGCCTTTCCATCGATCTCTGCAGTCCCCTCACTCTGACATCTCTCCATTAGTGCATGTATAGGTACTGAGTGTGTGAATGTCAGGCCTCTGTGTAATGTGTATTCTAACAACAGAGTGAAAACAGTGTAATTTCCCTTGCGGGATTTATAAAGTATAATTATTATTATTATTATTATTATTATTATTATTATTATTAAATGACAACACCATAAGCACATCATACACATCTCTCCCCAGCACAAAGCTTCCTAGGAGCCCTCCAGCAAGTTCAGGCACTTTCCCAATTTTCTGGTAAAGATATCCAATCTGGCAAACTGTTTGTATGACATCTTTTTCAAACGGCGCCACCCTAGTCATCTCACAGGCCCACTCCTGGATTGATGGCACCCCTTCATTCCTCCATCCTCTTAGAAGAATCTGTCTGGCTATCATCAACTAGTCTGGACAGTGACCATTTTCAACAACATCAAAGACAAATCACAAATACAGAAGAAAAGAAGCGACATTGTCACAAGAGAAACAGAAAGACAATATAACTTTAAAACTTTCTGAATTGGAAAAATGACTTGACAAATAAATCAGGACAATAAGGATGCAAACAACAGTACAATTATGTAAAGCATAGTTTACTGGCAAGTTTCAAACCTGATTTTTCTAAATTGTCCAAAAGGCACAACTGAGTTGATTTTAAGGAAGTGTTGTAATTAGCTTCAGGAGTCAGGTGCACTAAAGTTAAAAGTAAAACATTTTCAAGTTCAGACCAGTGTGTATATGTCACTGCAGTGTGTGTTTAAGTTATCAGGTCAATTACCCACAAAAAAGAAGAAAAAAAGGGCCACATGCAAAGGCAGAGGTTGAAGACGCAATATGCCACCATTCACAAATGATACTGACATGGTTATGTTTTCAATTTCAGGTCTGCCTTCAAACCTGAACCGGGTCACAATGCTGTGTTGTGTCATCTTTATGGCTTGTGGCACCTTTTTCAAGTAAATTTCAGCTGTGATGTATTCATGCTTTGTGTGACTCTGCAGGTGGGTGGCTGCAGTAGCATGATTCATTTATACTTTAAACAATCACTGCAGCAACAGTCTTAGACAAGAATTCATCTCTACCTCACTTTGTGACCAGCATGCATGGTAGGAATAGAAAAAACATTATGTACTTACATAGCATTTGACATTTGGCTTTTCTGTGATTCTCCAGACTCATCTGCAATTAGTCAAACAGTGGATTTTCTGGGCTGTCAACACTGTAAGCACTGTGACTTTCTTATTTTTGTGCATTCTGGTGTCCCCCCCTGACTCATTGGACATAGCATAATGTCTACTGCAGTGTTTCCCAAACTGGGGGTCAGGGACCCTAAATGGGTCCCAGGGTAAATCTGACAGTGTAATATGATTAAAGGGGTAAGAAAAGACATCTGTTACATAAAGTGTATTTTTGTGTAATTCTTTCTGAGTTTCCTGGCTTCTTTTTGTTGAAATAATAGATACTTTAATTTACTCTGTTTTTTTGAAAGCCACAAATTAGCATCCCAATTAATATCCCAATAAATATCACAGTCAATGTGAATTATGGATACTCAGCAGCCCTGGTATCAACAACAACAACAGAGAATACATCACTAGCGGGGCCAGACTCCCCCCCCCCCCCCCCCCCCCCCCCCCCCCCCCTGCTTCACCAAACACCAGCACGCACACTGACCATGTACAGTGCATTCCCATGATTGGCAGAGAGATGGGAGATGATAGACTGGCTGCGCTAATCCAGAACTTTCTGAATCCAGAACTCCAGAATTGTACACAATCTTTTTTAATATTGTGCGCATGGTTCATACATGATTATGGCTGACAGCGTGACTTTGCACATGTGTTCATCAAATAACCTGTGATATGTTTCCTATTATCAAAGTACATTATCTCTAAATACATTCTAATGAAAAATGACACCCTCTGTCAAAAGGGAGTATACATCCAGAGTCTCATCAAAATGTTTTAGTCATCCATACTATTCTAGTTCAGGTTACCATGGTTGCATCAACTATGGTTGACCACTGATTAATCATTGATGTATCAACTTCTTTATTCTAACGGCAGTGGTTGGAGTTTAGATATCAGAAGAAATTAGCTGCAATCAGTCCCCTTTGACAATCGGGAACTATTGAGAATCAAAGAGGGAGCATAATTCTGTGGTACTTTAGTTCACAACTCTTATGAAACAGACTGATTGGAGTATCATTAGTTTTATATATATTTGGTTGTAAACCCTATTGTATTGAAAACATTTTTTTTGGCCGAATGACGACGCGTGATGACAACTCAGGGGGTTTACCAAAGTTATTAAATTTCATACTGTGGGCAACACAGATTTCTGTACCAAATTTCATGCCAACTAATCCAATATTTGTTGGGCCATTTCACTCAAAACCACAATGTCAACCTCATGGTGGTGCTAGAGGAGGATGAGGGATCACCAAAGTCAGGGTTAATCATCTGAAAACCATGAATGTCTGTACAAAAGCATTGTGACAATCCATCCAGTCGATGTTGAGATATTTCACTGAATACATAAAACGTTTTGCCTGTTGGTGCTACGGTGAATGTAAAAGGGTCACTTACATCATTAGAACTATCACCTGTGCACCATGAATGTCTGTACCTAAGTTCAGGCAATACATCCAATAGCTGTCGAGATATTTCGGTATGGACCAAAGTGGTGGAACCAACCGACCAATAGACCCCCCACTGGCCAAACAAAGAACCACACTGCTAGAGTGGCTAAAAACTAAAGGTGTGTCTCAATTCGGATACTTCCATGAGTACACTTACATGTAGAATACTGTGTATACTATGTACTCACTGGTGTAGTGTGTACATTTTGACAAGGTAATGTTGTGCACTGACTGGAAATTCTTCTTCTTCTTCTTCTTCTTCTTCTTCTTCTTCTTCTTCTTCTTCTTCTTCTTCTCAAAGGTAAATTGCAGCTGGGAGGAGCATTACGGCCACCTATTGTCCCCTGCCAAAAATATATACTGGCTTGTTTTCTCACTATCTGACTACAGAATAGTGGTACTTATTGAAAAAAACACATGTATAAATTACATTTGTATAGTTAGTTGTAGGGCTGGGCGATATGGCTGAAAACTGTATCACGATATAAGTGTTTCATATCAGTTGATATCGATAATTATTGATATTTTTTATGACCTATTTAAAATAAGGACCAGGAGAAAAAAATGTATTCAATTTAAACGTTTTTATTTTAAGCTTAACCTTCCTCCGATTATAATCCCCTCAGTTATAAAAGCAGAAATGTCAACACAACCATGGAAAACACTCAAATAATTCAAATGGAAACATAAGTCTAAAATCACAATGAACACTTCTGGTGAATGAAGTGTTTTAAAATATGTGCAGTGTTTTGTAAACATAGGAGAAATTGAAATAAAACTGAGGTAGACTTTACATCTGTAACATAAAAAACAAACCTGATACAGCACAGTAACAGTTATTATTTTTCTCCGTCTAACAGTCACGGTACAGCCTAAACCGTACATGGTGGGGGGGTGCTCAGCGGAAGCATGTCTTTGCCTATATGATATGCCACTGCCTCCGTTATTTATTTGTACCGTTTAGCTTTTACAGTCATAAGGCACTGAGAGTACCTCTCCGTGGTGCTCTGCTGCTTGTGCGGGGTTCCAGCTGCAGATGTTGTTGGACGTTGCTGGCGAATACGGCTGTGCTCCAAAGGGTGAGCGCGGCTAAAGTGGTAAAACAGGTTTGCGGTGGGGACGGTGGTCTTGCATAATTTGCAGACGACATTGGTCTGACTACGGTAAGACTTATAAAATCCAAAAAACTGCCATATTGGCGAGCTGACGTTTCCCGTTTCATCAAGAACTTCCGCGCTCGCTGCTTCACGCATTTTCCACTTATCACTCCACGCCGCTTCTGTTATTGAAGAATCCAACACGAGACAACGACATGGCACAACCAAACACAATACTGTTACATGATTGGCTGTTAGCGTGTCACTCCCTACGTTGCTAGGCTACCAGAGAGCGAGTGCCTTTGTTCATGCAACCAAACTTGCTTTGAAACCTCTGGTTTCTTCCGACGAAGAAAAAAAAAAAAAAAAAAAATTATCGAACTTTTATCGAGCGCATTTTTTATTGATATTGATTACATGTCTATCGCGATACATATCGTTATCGTTTTATCGCCCAGCCCTAGTTAGTTGTATAGTGTATAGTTAGTTGTATAGTTATAGTTTTAGCAGCAGCATAGCAACAGCTGCAGCTTCCTCGCCCGCCATTTTCACATGTTTGAAAATACGCTGGTGTTCCCGTAGCAAAGATGGTGACCGTTAAGGGCGAGAAGTTTACAGTGTTCCACACTTAATATTTTGACTGTTTAAAGTGCAGCATCTGTGTACGCGTAGTGAATTGCATTTGGCCATACTTCCTCAGTGTGAATGCACTTTGTAATCAAAATAGCTAATTACAGAAGTGCACATTTGAGACACAGCATAACATTTATAGGTGCCTTTTTTCCATTTCTGCCAATAACAGCTTAAGTCAGCCTTTTTCCTGCTATTCATTTCAGCAAGAAACATCTGGGGCACGTTCAATCTCAAAACGTACACCGTTTTGCTAAGGTTTCCTGGTTGAACGACATGTTTCCTCGGAACGGTGTGAAACAGTGTGCAACCTGCTTTGAGATATGTTTTCTCTCGTTTGGTGGGTGTATCTCTCCATTGGCAGTGTCACAGGTGATACCCAATCAGCAGAGAGGTATCTTTAAACTCGTGGTAATAAAAAGACAGAGCACTTGGGCACACAACAGGGTGTTCAACTCACCCCGTTTCAGTTTAAAAAAAACTTGTTGCTACGTTTTGTCGGGGCTGAACGTGTCCCAGGTTTGGATGTCAGTTTGACCTGGTGACTCGTGAGAAAAATTTGATTTTTCTGCTGATTCATGCTGAGTGGGTGTTGTACGGCCGGTTTGTGTGGGCTGCATACGGATGGATTTGAGTTGAAATTGTTCTGGTTTGTTGGACCTGCAAACAGCTACCCTGGCTCTGTCCAAAGGTAACAAAACCTACCAGCACCTCTAAAGCTCACTAATCAACACGTTATATCTTGTTTGTTTAATTTGTACAAAAACAAGAGTGTAAAGGGCCAGGCTAGCTGTTTCCAGTCTAAGCTAAGCTCAGTGCTAAGCTAAGCTAACCAGCTGGCAGTACTGCAGCTTCATAAATTTACCTGACAGATATCAGAGTGGTGTTGATCTTTTCATCTAATTCTCGGCAAGAAAGAAAATAAGCGTATTTCCCAAAATGTCGTTGTCTTCCTTTATGGTATGTGGTGATAAATGCTGAGAAATGTTAAGGCATGGTTACAAATGATTACAGTTACTGTAGGTATTACATCAGAGATTGTCACAGTTAAAGCTATAGTGCGAAGTTTCTACCTCCCCCATTTTTTTCTTTTTTCTTTAACCTTTATTTATCCAGGTAAGTCGATTGAGAGAACAAATTCTCATTTGAAACAACGACCTGTCACATTCACACAGTTCCACATTCATACCTGGAAGCTGCCCAGTACAACCACAATCTGATCTGCTGGTCACTGAGCAGCTCCACTGGAGCGGTTGGGGTTAGGGCCTTGCTTAAGGGCACTAGTGGTGGTAATGAGGGAGGGACAAGCGCTGCTCTTTACTTTTCCCAACCCAGATTTTATCCTGTCGGTCTGGGGATTGAGCCGGCGACCTCCCGGTCACAAACTTGCTTCTTTGACCTTTAGGCCACCACGGCCCCCACGAGGAATTCTAAGTAATAACAAAAAAACTGTCGGCGTGTCCTCATGATACAAGCCTTCCATGACCGCGCTCAACTCATTTACATTTACAAGTTACGCAATGAAGCTTAAAGCTTGGGGTTGATGTGGTTACAATCTGGAAGAATGCTTAACGCTACATTGTGTAAGAATTTATAATCTAGCGGTGAAATTGTATATGACAACCAACTGAATATTACTTTCTAGCCCCTCCCATTCCGAGCGCATTTTAACTCCTACGGTGGCCGTATTATTCCAAGAAGTACGACTTTGTCCGTGAGTGTCCCTTCCAGTGTAATAATAGTTTTACGTTATTTTGGAACCATTTCATTACTAACATCAGCTATCAGGTTCCCAAACATATGCAAGCTAATGTTAGTAAAGTATCAGTGCTATCGTTATTCTGTATATTGTACGAGATTAATAGTGTAAGGCGATGTTTACCTCGTAGGAGAGAAGCAACGGAGGTTTGTGTTTTTAATATATTTCTTTGAGCAGCATGAACATTGTCAATGAAACTGAACTGATCTCTTAGTATCTCCATCGTTTCCACGCAGCTGTTCTAGTAGC
Organism: Gymnocephalus cernua; assembly: GCA_023631565.1. NCBI lineage: Eukaryota > Metazoa > Chordata > Actinopteri > Perciformes > Percidae > Gymnocephalus > Gymnocephalus cernua. Next base: position 25,564,297 of record CM042441.1, on the reverse strand, counting down.
TAGGCTGTGTCTCAAACCGCCTACTTCGGTCAGTACACTGCTAATGTACACTGACCACTTACTGCCGTAGTGCCCACTGTCGATGGTTAGTATTGTCCCAAACGGAACACTTATGATAAAGCACTTACCGGAAATGACGAGCGGTCGGCTCGGCTCGCCGCCTCTCAAAATCTGATGAAAATCTTCTAAACTGACCTTAGTTGATCTGAAATGAAGACAGATTCAGCAACTGCATGGCCTATTTCTCGCTTAAAATGTCTTCAGAAACACGTTTCGGTGAACTATTTTCGTAAAATTCGAGATCGTATTCCAAACGAGCCGCCATCTGGCCGCCATTAAGCTCGGATGTAAAATCTGCGAGAGCTAATATGCACGTGACGCGTTCGTCCAATCAGCTGCCGGTCGACGTCCCTGGTCCCTCCCCTTTCCGCTTTGTAGTCAAGATGGCGCAGGTTTAGTGTGCGTAGTGTCCATCGTTCTACACTGAACTTTTTGACTTTTTTTAGGGGGTCATCCGGGTACTTTCAGTGCACTGACTTTTTCGTTATCTACACTATATACTTCAAACTAAGTGTGTGAAGTGTGCAAGTAGGCGGTTTGAGACACAGCCCTAGTCTGTGTTACAACTCCATGAAGTGAGTTGTCTGCCAGGGAAATCACGACGTCATTATGTTTATGTTACAAGGTAGACAATCCTTTTTCATCATTGACGCAAGGAAAAGTATCCTAGATGTCATTGTAGCATTATGCGCAACCATGCCAAGCAACTATAAAACTTGCACAAATAGGCAGAATTACCTTTTGAGAAGAAAGCAGGCAACTTCGGTGTCCCTTTTAAAATCCTTGCTCTTTATGAGCTCTTTCCATCTTGGAAAAGCCACAACAATATTAACTTTGGTCGCGTTGCTTTGCCTGTCGCGTTGTCCTTTTATTTCTCTTTTTAACTTCCTTGGCAACTCCGTTACATGTCCTGGAGAATAGGCGTGATCCTCCATCTTCAACACGCTTTCAAATCTGCCGGCAGTGAGTCGAGAGTAATCTTCTCCCCCTCCCTGGCATTCATCACAGTGCCACCGACAATGACTAATGTATTTTAAAGATGGAAGCGCAACATGGCGGCCGTTACTCGAGCGACTTGCTCGTATGTATTCTGAATGATTCTAAATGGCAAATTCTACACTTACGAGAATACTTTGATTAGTTGGTGGAAGTAATTACACATGAATGAGCACATATTTGTGAAAGAACAAAGGGTTTTTTGCTAAGAATCAACTCAAAAAATGACACAATGGAGCTTTAAAAGCCATCTAATGTGCAGCTGTAGTGCTCTGTTCCCCATGCCACAAAAGGTATGTTTTTGTTTTGTTTTTATTGTATCATTTACACGTGCCCTGTCCTGAATACTGGAGACCTCCTGCCTTGACATGACGCTAGACTGCTGCATGGTTCACAGAACAAAATCACCAAGTCATTACCTCAGTTATGTTTGACCATTCTACCATGATGACTAAGTGACTCACATAATTGTTATTGGTAATTGTTTGATATTTAAAATGTCAAAGTATAGAACATGATTTAACAGTCTCTGTTGGGCTTCAACTATGGTAAAGTCACAAAACTTTACAGGTGTGTATTGGAGATCAAAATGAAGGCTAAGTTTTGAAAATGGGTGTGGTCCGAGCAAATCTGCCTGCAGACATATAAACCCCCTGGCAAAGTACTCAAAACTGCCTCTGTGGTAGTTCACACACACACACACACACACGGTGAAATCAGTGTTGCTGTCACGGCTGGTAAAAATGTATACGTGTTTGTATTAATGAATATTTATCTGACTGGGGATATATTAAGTTAAAGTCCTTGGCAATTGTCTTGCGATCTCATTAACAGCAGGATGGAAGTGTGTTGTGCTCCTGCCTCTGCGGTTGGTCAGTTTGTGAAAAGTAAGGCCGGATCATACAAGAAATTCATACTTATATGTAATAGCTTTCATCAGATATGTGTGAAAACAAGTGGTCTGCAGGGCTTTTTTATGGTTTGTTAATTTTTACATTAAAGTGAGGGAAGCCATCATCAAAAACCTTATCCAAAATTATTTACAGTCAGTCTAACTAAAATAATTATAGCTTTAAAACCTAAGAAAAAAATCAAACTGAATTGAATTGCCCATTAGAAAGCAGTGAGAGAGTGCATACCTACGTATTCCAAAAGCTACATGATCCTTATAATTTCGTATGTTTTTAAGCCAGTATGTGTGGGAGTAGAAAATTGTCACAACGACAATGTTCTGGCGGATGTCCCTCGCCTTCCGCTCTCTGTGTGTGTTGCCTTTGTCTTACTCAAGACAACAATAACCTTCAAGCTAGCAAGCTACACGCTGAAAATAGCAAGTTTTAAAGAAAGTTTGGATCGTGCAACAAGGCAGGCCTACTAGGTCCTATCAAGGAATGTTTGTAAAGATTTACAGAGAATATGTTTACGACATTCACAGTACTATCTTACTGGAACGTTGGGACAGATTGGTGGGGATTGCTATGGACGAAGTTCACACCGCGATACACTGGTAAGAGCAAATTATGTTTAACCATGTATCCAGCTAATTTAAATAGCTGATGTTACTGTATTGTGTGAGCAGTTAACTTCATATAATTTTGAATGTGGTGTTTTCTTCAGCGGGGTGCAAATGTTTCACCAAAACAACTTCCTTTCCAAGACTATTTTGTAGAGCCGCAGTTGCTGCGTCCGGAGCGAAGCGTAGCCCAAGACGTTTGTGATTGGTTTACAGAAATCCAAACAACCCAGAGCGTTTTCTTTCCTCCTATCCTGGAATGTATGTGTGGAGGAGCCAGACCTTACTCTGCAGACAGAGATAGATCTGGCAATGCAAGACTAGCATTGACCTATGGTTAAGGTTATGGTTAAATGGTTAAGGTTTGGCAATGAACTCAAACAGTTAACGGTAGGGTTGGTAACATTTTCCAATTATACACTTTTTAATATATTTTTTGAAATGGTCTTTACACCCCGACAGCTATAAATTACTTATGGTCTCTGAAAAAGGAGTGAAAAAGACAAAACGAACTACAGTAAACATTGGCATAGCTTTTCAGCGATGGCGACAGCTGAGGGAGCTGTAAGGCATGGAAAGTAAAGCCTTGGTTGCTGTCTTTGAGAAGCGAGATTTTCGCAAATCTAGGGTTATCATCTCGACACAAGCAACATTTGGATAATACATAATACATTTATAGTCACCACCTTTTGCACCTTAAAATGAGAATCATTTACATGGTCAATGGAAGAGAATACTCCAATAAAAGGACAGTATCCACCCTGTGTAACTATCTACCACCTCTCTCCATCCCCCAATATAAATACCAATTTGGTGGTTTTCAATATCTACTGAGAAACCTGCCTTCTGTTTTTTTCTGAGCTTTAGTCACTTTCAGCAGCTGTTTTCCCATAGAGGTCTCAGAGGAGAAGTTTCCTATCTGTGCTGCATCAACTCTCAGCTTAAACATATCCATTTCTACATTTATTGGCAGTGCCTAGGGTGGGAAAGACAGTTACATATACAATGCAGTGAGGTTTATGTGGATATAAAAAAACATCCTACAAGTTAAAAAACTCAAGTGTGTGTGAGTTGTCATCTCTGGAGAGTCGTCACTTGTTTTCCTGAAAACATTCTCATTGCTTATGCTTCCTATGCTGACTTCATCTGTGGACTTTATTTTGCTTCAAATCCAGTCACCCACTAAAGAGCAGTTTTTGCAAAACAAAAAAGGAGGCATCACTCTCTCTAGGGATGAGAAAGGGAAGTGCCAACACACTACCAGATTTCTCTAATCTGTCAAAGGCAAATTCTGTATGACTTTTTCCTCCCATGTCTTTTCAAGAGACAAGGATTTGAAAATGAGGAATTCTAAATTTAGCAAACATAACGTTATCTAATGCAAGTTTGGCTGGAGTTGCTGGAGTGTAAACAGAACGGAGCCGCTAATGGTGATGAGAATTATGGCTCATGGTGATGGGAATTGTGGCTCTTTGAAAGGAGACGGATCTTATGGCTCCATTTCCTTTTGAGAATCTTTCTTTTCTTAGGGGATGGGGGTTACTAGGTTTATCTGAAAAAAAAATCGCTAGGATGATTATAGGGTAAAATTAGAATCTGATTCAAACTTAGTAGTATATAATATGCAACAAATTTGCTTTAAACTACAAAGAAAAAAAAAATATTGAGTGAGTCAATTCCTATCTCCTAGCCGCTAACATTAGTCTACACTCTGTTGACTTGACAATCCTGGTGAGCCTAGATGCCATTATTAAAGCTTTAGTGCGTAACTTGATATTAATGAATGTCTGTGTCAGGGTACAATAGGCAGACTCAAATGCATGACTCAGGATTCAAGATAAACAGGTAAGTGCAGTTTATTGTTCAAAGAACAATCAGGCAACAGTACAAAATTTAGCTATACAAAAAATATAAAAAATAATAAAAATAGCCATGTTCACAAGATTGTGTTGTCTGGCGACTTTCCCAAGCAGAAGCTCAAGTGAAGATAATTACCTCTCCTCCATGGCTACTAGCAACTGCGTGGAGGAGGGGTGGTGCGCAATCACAGAAGGCTTGGGTCATGTGGATGCGCATGTTGTTGTCATTACTTAGAATTCCACATGGGGGCAAAATAAACTACGCACTATAGCTTTAAATTCAGTTAAAGCTTAGTAATCTCTATCTTAGTAACAATCCAAAGATTTCTTTTCCTTTCTGGATTTATGAATGACAGAAATGTTGGGAATATGACTCTTAATTTTGGCTGGCTCCTGACTTCAGTCACATGTATTCTATCGCCACGTCCTCCATTTTTCTACAAACGCTCCAATGTAATACAAAACACAAAGTGACACTGGTAAAACAAAGGATAAAGGGAAATGTATGTGTGGCCACCCTGTAAATGAGTAGTGGCAGGTCAAAATTGAAAGTAGCACCCAGATCCAGACGGAGGTGAGGAAAGGCAGCTTCTTGTCGCTGCTGCCAATCATTGCACTGCAGATCCAATCAGCTTTGATTTGTCTTCAGACTTCTCACCTCTCCCTTCGTATTTCATCTGACATCTTCTCTCTCGCTGTCAGTCTCTGTCTCTCCAGACAGTAAATACTGCACATGCAAACCCGAATTACAAACAAGAACAATAATATTTGCACACTTGAACTACATTTTACTATTTATTCTCTTTTCTTATATTTATTTATTGTTTATCTTTAGAGTGTCTTGTACTTTGCCCCCTATCCCTTGCTGCAGCAACAGTGTGAATTTCCCCATTGTGGGAATAAAAGCATTTTGAATCTTGATCTGCCCGCATACGTAGCTCTGTACAATATACGAAGCGTGTGCGGAGACCACAAGGGGCCATCCACATGAAGACGCGTTTTGATGCAAACGCACTTTTTGCATCGTTTGGGCCGATCGTCCACCTAAATCCTGTAAACGCACTTTTGAAACCTGTCCCAGGGTGAATTAAAAAAAAAAAAAAAAAACGGCTCATGTTTTGCATCGTAAGGACGGCGAAACCACATACGTGCGTATCGATGATGTCATCGCCACACACCTCAGCCTCACAGCTGACTGCTCTAGCAGTGCTGTTTATAAAGTGGAAGTAGACAACTTATCAACTAGCTAGCTAATATGTATGTATCAACTCCTTGAACGGATTATAGTAACTGTTAGCACGGCTTATTGTAGAAAGGCCACCGCAAGAAGCTAGATTATCATAAAGACATCGGATCAGAACCAATTTACCTGATTACTAGCCCTAAATTGCTTCTGTCCCAATCAGAAAAAGTTGGGACAGTATGAAAAACACAAATAAAAAAAGAAAGTAGTGATTTATAAATGTACTTTGACTTGTATTTCGTTGCAGACAATGTGAACACAAAATATTTCATGTTTTGTCTGGTCAACTTAATTTCATTTGTAAATATACATCCTTTCCTGTCTTTCAGACCTGCAACACATTACAAAAAAGGTTGGGACAGGAGCAATTAAGGGCTAGTAATCAGGTAAATTGGTTAAATAATGATGTGATTTGAAACAGGTGATGTCAACAGGTGATTGTAATTATGATTTGGTACAAAAGCAGCATCCAAGAAAGGTCTAGTCCTTTAGGAGCAAACTGGCCGAGGATCGCCAGTTTGCCAACAAATACGTGAGAAAATTATTGAAATGTTTAAAAACAATGCTCCTCAAAGAAAGATAGGAAGACATTTGCTTATTTCACCTTCAACAGTGCATAACATAATTAAAAGATTCAAGGAATGAGGAGGAATTTCAGTGCGTAAAGGACAAGGGCGCAAGCCTAAGCTGAACAACCGTGATCCCCGATCCCTCAGGCGGCACTGCATCAAGAATCATCATTCATCTATAAGCAATATCACCACATGGGCTCAGGACTACTTTGGAAAACCTTTGTCAAGTACCACAATACGTAGTTACATCCACAAATGCCAGTTAAAACTGTACTGTGCCAAAAGGAAGCCCTATGTTAACAGTGTCCAGAAGCGCCGTCGACTTCTCTGAGCTTGGAGGCATCTGGGATGGACCATCACACAGTGGAAACGTGTACTGTGGTCAGATGAATCAGTATTTCAGGTATTTTTTGGGAGAAATGGACGCTATGTGCGACCAAAGAAGAAAAGGATTATCCAGACTGTTACCAGCAACAAGTCCAAAAGCCAGGGTCTGTCATGGTATGGGGTTATGTCAGTGCCCTTGGCAAAGGTAACTTGCACTTCTGTGATGGCACCATTAATGATGAAAAGTACATAGAGATTTTGGAGCACAATATGCTGCCTTCAAGAAGACATCTTTTCCAGGGACGTCCATGCATATTTCAACAAGATAATGCAAAACCACATTCTGCACATATTATAAAGTCCTGGCTGCGGAGGAAGAGGATACGGGTACTTGACTGGCCTGCCTGCAGTCCCGACCTGTCTCCAATAGAGAATGTGTGGTGCATTTTGAAGCGCAAAATGCGACAACAAAGACCCCGTACTGTTGCCCACCTTAAGACTTGTTTGCAGCAAGAATGGGACAAAATTACATCTGAAACACTTCATCACTTGGTGTCTTCAGTCCCTAAACGTCTTTTAAGTGTTGTGAAAAGGAATGGCAACATTACAAAGTGGTAAATGCTTTACTGTTCCAACATTTTTTTAAATGTGTCGCAAGAACCAAAATAGGAATTTTGTTTATTTGAAAACAAAACAATAAAAATCATGAGGAACACATTAGATTATGTGCTGTTGTATTGTCTGCAATGAAATACAAGTCAAAGTACATTTAGAAATCACTACTTTCTTTTTTATTTGTGTTTTCCATACTGTCCCAACTTTTTCTGATTTGGGGTTGTAGTTGATTTTTACATGTCAAAACATTTCATCTATGACCTGAAGTAACCTGGCAACACAAAGGAGGGATTTCATTGAGGAACCACCCTCAAATCTTAGTAAATAAATTGGAGGTACTGGGATGAATTCAGGACAGTAAAAATGTGACCCCACAGGGGGAAGCATCTTGCTGTCCGCTGCTTGCAGTGTATTGATTTTGCATTGTTTATGTTCTTGTCTTGTTTGTGACTGATTTTATGTGACTCCATCAAGGAGGAACATTGATTCAGGCCAACGTCAGCTGCATTGTAACATTTGCTTTTTGTCATGTCGTTTTCATCATTCTGTTTAATTAAATCTTTTGTTAATCCTTCATTTGCACCCCAGCCTTTCTCCTTCCTCAAAGATTCAGGAACACGTCCTTTAGTTTTCCTAACACTTCTGTTCATGGAGTCATCCGAATCAGCAGCACCGAGACCTGACGGGATGAATATGGTAGTAATAACTGGTCTTAATGGAAGGCAAGAGCCGCAGGTTAACGGCGGTGCTTCCCGCCTGATGTGTGTGTTCGGGGAGAAATAAACACCTTTTGCCTTCTGAGTGGAGGGGAGGATAGGAGGGGTCCTGCGCTCCCTAAGCGCTCATACAGTATGGAGATGCAACATTAGTTATTCTCCCAAAACAGTGTGTTTATCCACCGAGTCCCGAGCCCCTCTGTTTCCGCACAGTGTCCAACACAGAAAACGTCCAAAAAGTGAGAGAGAGCCCGCTGAGATGTTACAGCGCGCCAGTACTTTGTCTCCGGTGAAGTCTCTCATTTTGGATTATATGGATATTCAGGATCTAATGGCAGAGTTTATCAGCCAAACTCCAGAGCGCAAATCTACGTTTGGTGTACCGAAATCATCGTAAGGTAGAGACACGGTGTCTTACATCTTTGTGTCTTTTTCCTGCCGCCGTGCAGGCCCAGATAGTAGCCTATATTTAGCCTTGATTGTGATTCATGTATGCCTATTATAGGGTTACTTTTTAGAATTTGTCACATACTGTCGGAAAAGAAAGATAGTCTGCATAGTCTGTTACTTTGTGGCACTTAGGCCTTTTTCTGTCCGTTATGCGGTTTATGAACACTTAATCTACTTGTGGTTGTTTTAAAATAAACGTACATTGTCATCTAGACAACCGATCCTGGTGCGTCAATTTTGATTATGCATGTATTGCTAATAATATATAATTTACATTGGTTGCACTATATAAATAACATTTTAGTTTATATGCACACATTCACACAGATATTTAGATAGGCCTACTTTTTTCATTGCTGGTTTTTGGAGTTTGCTGTGCAGTAGGCCCTATGTTGCGATATAGTTTGTAAGCACCGTCAGCTCAGCTGTACTTCATGGAGGGGAGGGGCAAGTGAGTTTTTAAAAGGAGACAGAGGTAGAGTGGTCTGCAGAATACAGATCCTGTGTAACATAGTATCTTTAGACTCTACGTGGACCGTGGACCCCCTTTACTCGTGTTCTTTCTGTGTTCTCTGCTTTGTTTTACCAGTTCCATTCTTGTGTATGTTTTCATGCTTCAGTTTCCTGTTTTACTTTGTAGTGTCATTTCTCCTGTGTCATGTCCTGTTTGACTTCCTGCCTTGTGTATTTTCCCGCCTCTGTGATTGTCTGCCCTGCTCTGATGTGTTCCACCTGTTCATTAGCCCTCGTCACCTGTCCCTCGTTACCTTGTGTATATAGCCTCTGTGCTTTCTTTGTCTCTTTGCCGTTCCGAGTCATTGCCCGCGTCTCTCCCTGTGTCGTTTTGTTCCTAATGTTTTTAGGTTTACCTTTTACCAATTTTAGACCTGCTTGCTTCAGGACACATAATTTAATTAACCTTTGAAACCTTACGCTGCCTCCTCGTTTTAACTCTCTGCATTTATGGGTCCAAGCCTGCAGAAATCCTGACACTCTGTGTGTTTGTCTGCTGAACAACAGGATGTGATGTCTTGGTTTCGATGTGGCTAATACAATGAATACTGAGCACAGGGATCACAGTCTGGGAGAGTCACGCTGCGGTTCGTGGTCTGGTTGTGTGATATTTTACCTATCAGGATGATGTACCCTGCTTGGATAATGACTTTTCAATCTCCAAAGAGTGCATTCTTGTTTCTATTGGCTGACTATGACTATGGCTGCTGGAGTCCTCCATGAGATCGCACCAAGACAGGAAACTCATGCTTGAATTCATCCATTATGCAGGCTTCAGTAGAAGTTAATGGGACATGAAGCGAATGGGACTATACCTTAACGCCATCAAAACCACAAATTCGAGAAGAACCTAGCTTCTAGTGTTACTGTTTTACCCTGTTGACCAAGTTTAGTGCTTTGGAGTTTGCTTAGTAGCCAGTTAGCTAGGTACTAGTGTTTTTCTACACTGATTCATTTTATACCCCTCCGTGAAGCCCGTGGGTTATGAAACAGCCAGAATGAAAGGGATATTTGTTCCACTAGTTAGCCCCTACATTTACTTAGGTACTCGTGTTGCCAGGGAGGAGGTTGTCACAAGAGTGAGGGAGAGTGGCAACAAGGGAAGCACCCAAATGCAGACAGCAGAATGACATCAGTGGTTTATTGTAGTGCTGTCAAGTGATTAAAATATTTAATCGCGATTAATCGCATTAATGTCATAGTTAACTCACGATTAATCGTGATTAATCGCACATTTTTATCTATTCTGAATGTCCCTTGATTTCTTTTTGTCCCATTATATTTTTTCATTTTAATGCTCTTATCAACATGGAAAAGTGGATCGGCTTGCTTTGTGCAAATGTTTTTTGATTGAAAAAACGTGACATCATTGTCACGTAGTGTTTCAATTTCACACTAACATTCACACTTGGAACTAATAATCTGTCACATAATGTAACGCTGTTACCTCGATTTTCCATTGCAGATAGTACTGCAGATAGTACTGCCTCATGCCTGAGGCGAGTGTGGCTGGTCCTACTGTCTATGGGCTCATAGCGTCATCAGCGGCATAGCCGTCGTCATAGCAACTGGTTTCCCGTGACTCATTTCCTGGTTCTCATTCTCGTTCATAACCAACGTAAAATCAAGGAGAGGGTTAACTTTTCCCGCTCCAGGTTTCCCACCGTGGTCAGAAAGAACGGAGGAGACACTTTGTTTCTCTCTCTGACTGTAGAGTCACTACTCGCTCGCTCCGAAGCTAATCGCTGTGACGAACCTACTATCTAGTTACGCGGCTAGCAAGCCCAAGCCCAAACAGCGGCCAGTTTCCGGTCTGCGAAACCCGCCCTTCAATCAATACTATTGGCCAGGCGTCCAAGGTAACGTAACCCCATTTGTTCAGTTCCTATCCCCTGACCAATCCGCTATCCTAACTACTCCCGAACCCCAACCAATCGAGCTGCTTCGTAGGGCGGGTCTTGGCGTGGCCATAGTGGGATTCGTAATTTTACTTCCTGTCTAGCTAACTGTCTATGCGTTAATCACCCGATAAAAAAATTGATTAAAATGGGTTTGCGTTAACGCCGTTAATAGCGCGTTAAACTGACAGCCCTAGTTTATTGGAATTAAAAGGCTTACAGACAGGCACATGTAGGCAGGCAAGTATGCAGGTATGGCTTCAGGTAGCTTGAAAGCAAAACTGCAAAGCACATGGTAACTTGTGACTATGACGAACCGTTCTCTTAATACATCCATGTGACGAACTGGCAGAGGAACAAAGGCTCTGGGCCGGAATATGGAGAGAATGGCTGTTGAGGAATGAGATGCAGGTGAGCGGAGAAGGCCATGTGGTGCTGTCAGCCATTGTGTGGTCTATATTCTTGACATTCCACTTCCGGGATTGCTCCATTGCCAACAAAAAATTTGCCGGAATACATTCATTTATGCCGGATATCCGTCGCCTTGTGCTTTCTTTGTGTTGGCATTTTAAACTCCGGTCGATTTATGAGGACTATGGTTAACCTTTTCTCAGATCTCTGCAGGGTAAATCCAGACAGCTAGCTAGACTATCTGTCCAATCTGAGTTTTCTGTTGCAGGACTAAAACAACATTTGAACGTACTCATGTTCCACCAAAACAAGTTCCTTCCGAGGCTATTTTGCAGCGGCACCGCAGCTTTTTCCGGTGCTTAGCACCATCCAAGACGATTGTGATTGGTTTAAAGAAATGCCAATAAACCAGAGCACGTTTTCCTCCCATCCCAGAATGCTGTGTGGAGTAGCCAGACCCTCCTCCAGTGCTCTTTGGAGTAGGGTCTGGCAAAGCAAGGCTAGCCATTGTGTAACTTTGAGTTTCCTTAAATGCAAATTACATCTTGGTTTTGTGTTTTTCTATCCTGTTGATTTCCTCTACTCAGAAATGTACCCTTATAGTTACAGATACATGAAACAGGGTATCTTACAAACCCATGGAAGCTGTCTCACTGGCTAAATAATGGCAGCAGAAACATCTACTGTATTGCCCCCTTAAGCAGCTTTATGTATGTACATGTATCTTTCTCAAAACTTGTTATGACAGATTTTTAGCCCAGAAGCTCTGACTCCATATTGCATTAATTTGCGCCATATGTTAAAGGTCTCTGCTGAAATCCCTGCTGTTGAGCAGCACCACTACAGGTAATGAATACGGGTAGTAAATATGACTGGATGCTTTCCCCCACTTTGTAATTAGATCGCTCAATCATTTGCTGTAGAGATCTTTGTGTTGCTGAGGGCTTAAAAGGAGGGAGAGGAACACTGTGTGTTGTGTGAGGGCATTTTAATGTCTGTGTGTGATGTATTGTGTATATATGTGGGAAATGTACATCCCTGTGTGACTAGATTTAAACAGGAATTCATCCTTTTGAGACACTGGCTTGTTAAATGTAGCTTAGGTCCACTGAAATGCATTAAGACAGGTATTGGATTTGTGTCAGTTGTCAGTGACAGGGAGATACATGCTGCTAATTTCCCCCATTGTATAATACTGTAGCTTGCGATCACTAATGCTTTGTTTTTGCTAATTGCAAAAACTAATCAACTACTACTAAACGAATCAGTACTGTTCAAGAGAGAGAGAAAGGCTGGGAGTAAATGATGAGCAACTGCATTTTTTTCCTTTTCAACCTCAGCTGTACTTCAGCTGTATATGATCAGCCCAATAATCACTACTTCCCCACTGTCAAACATTGAAGGAATAGTTTGACATTTTGGGAAAGACACCTATTTTAATAAGAGAGTGAAATTAGATGAGAAAGTCATGTCTGTACTCTAAATACAAAACTACCGCCAGATAAAGAGTGTAAACTCACAAAATCCACCATACCAGCTCACTAATTAACATGTTATATCTTGTTTGTTCCCTTCGTACAAAAACCACTGGGAGCACTTGCCAGGCAACCAAGACCAGACTCCAGGAAGTTACTGGTCCCGGGCCAGGAAATAGTCTGGCATATAACCCGTTGTAAATGGGCAAATTGTAGTTTTTACTCTTTCTGTATAGCTTAAAGGCAGGGTTAAAAGGCTAGCAAGATTTGAAAGTAGCATCTCCTCGGGGCTCCGTCTAACCCCTCCCCCTGCCCTCAGGGCCCCCACGTCATCATCATCAGACACAACAATGCATGAGACATTTCTCAATCTTAATAAAAGAGTCTTTAGGGCCCGGCTAGCTGTGTCCCCCTGTTCATAAAACTAAGCTAGCAAGCTTCACATTTACCGCACAAACTTAACAGTGCTGTCAACCTTCAACCTTCTAATTTAACTTTCAGCAAGAATGCAAAAAACATATTTCCAGAAAAGTTGAAGTATTTGTTTCCCCCCCACTTTTTTATGAGGTCTGAAAGAGATTGAGCTGGGCCTCCCTCCACACACACACACACACTCTCTCTCTCACACACACACACACACACACACACACACACACACACACACACACACACACACACACACACACACACACGAGCCCCGTGCTAAGTGATCGCCTTTCTATTACCCAGATGCGTCAGGTGAAAGACTGTTTGGTGAACATCTGCTCATTGTCATCACAATTATTATTAATGAATTAAAAAAGTCCAGACCTGCATCATTTGATTGATCGCAGTCACTGGGTCATATTGGCAAAGGCTCTGGAGGAGGATGGAAGACCTCTTTATTTGGAAATGATCTGGTGTGTGGCAGTGGATTGATTGGGTTTATCAGGTACATTTAAAATGCACACAGCTGTATCAACAAGGAAGAGAGGAAGGTGGGTGAGTGGTGAGTGAGTGATGAGGAGGTGATCGGGAGATATGAAGATAACATGGTTTGGACACACGAAAGGGCATCTAAAAACTGATTCCATAATCTCTTAGTATCTCTGCTGCTGAAGCACCAGAGGAGTGTACCACAAAGCAAATTGGACAGAGCCAGGGTTTCTTTTCCTTAGCTGGCTCAACAAAGACGGAAGTGCTCATCAGAGATAACGGGTGCGGTGCAAGTTCAACTCATGTGTAGTACATAAAATAAATAAAATATATATATATATATATATATATATATATATATATATTAGACGAGAGGGAGGAGTGAGGGAAGAGCTGCTTACACTCTACGTTACACACTTTCACTGGCAATCACATCATAGCCACGCCCTAAAACACCCCCTGCTTTATCATCAATTTTAAAATCAACAAGACGATAATTCAAAAAATAAACATAATTGTGTCTTTCAGAAGACTTAAGACCATAAACTCATTATGAAAATGTTTACTGAGGTAATAAATCAAGTGAGAAGTGGGTCACGTTCTCATAGACTTCTACAGAAACCGAAGCAACCGCACATGTCACCCCCTGCTGGAATTCAGAGAGAATGCAGGTTTAAGGCACTTACGCATTTGCAGCACTTCGCCGAACCGGATGTGTTGTCCATTAATATTAACAGTCTATGGTTTTCGCTCTCGCTGTACTGACAGTCCGCTCTGTGCTGTAGGTGTCAGTTTTCTTTGCTGGCTTTTGCGTATTAGACAGCGATTGGTTTACAGATTGGTGACTTACCTAATCAAACTTCCCCAGGATACGTTTGAATCTCAAGATGTCACAGACATCTCCACCTTTACCAGAGGAATTTGACACACCTCTCTAGTGACAAACACAATTCAGTATAGTCAAGATCCGACATTTTAGGAAAACATAATTTGAGTGGAATGGGACTTAAAGTGCCCATATTATGAAAAAATCACTTTTTCTGGGATTTGGGGTGTTATTTTGTGTCTCTGGTGCTTCCACACGCATACAAACTTGGACAAAAATCTATCCATGCTGTTTTGAGTGAGCTACGGGTTTCTGAATGTGTCCTGCCTTCAGTCTCTGGGTGAGCTGTACAAAATCTGCACAGCTTTTTACGTCACTAGCCGAAACGACGGGCTAAACACAACCGTTAGCATGCTAGCTCGTTCTCAATGGCAAAGCACTGCTACAACACACACAAGTTCACCATAATCTACAAAAGAAGTACTTACATGTGCGCCCTACTTTAGAAGAAGTCTCCAAGCTAATTCTGCCTTGTAACTGACCAAAGTTGGAGAAACAACCTTTCTTTTACTGTCTATGGAGCTAACTGACATGATCTACACGCATGTGCGAGTGCAGCCAAAGATAGGACAGAAGAAAAGATGATTCACTCTGTCAGCTAAAACAGAGACCTGAACACAAGGTGAAAAGAGGAGCTGCAGCAGTGAGAGAGAGATGTGCAGTACAACAAAAATATGGTGTTTTTTGAAAATTAAACCATGTAAACCTATTATGGGACAACCCTAAAATACAATTATGAACCTGAAAATGAGCATGAGATGGGATCTTAAAAAAAACAATGTGACCCTAACATTGTTTGCCTAACTAGAATGTTCTCCCATAGTCTGCATCCACAAGTGCTAAGAACAAGCAATTGAATCCTTGCTGTGCATCACATAGCGAAATAAGCATGATGCTTCATCAGCAACTACCTGTGAATGCACAACACAATGCAGGCTATCAGACTTTATGCTAGAGCTGTCTCCTCAGTTTCAGCTCTATGAAGGTGAAATGCACAGCTACAGTTAGGTCTGGAAATATTCGGACAGTGACACAATTTAACACATAATTTTGGCCCTGTGAGCTAACACAATGGATTTGAAATGAAATAATTGAGATGGAATTGTAGTGCAGACTTTCAGCTTTATTTTGAGTGTATTTACATCAAAATTGGAGGAAGGGTTTAGGATTTACACACATTTTCATACATAGTCCCATAATTTCAAGGGACCTAAATTAATTGGACAAATTAATATAATCATAAATTAAATGTCCATTCTTAATACTGATGTCTGGAACCCATAGACATCATCAAACGTTGGGTTTCCTCCTTTGTGATGCTTTGTCAGGCCTTGACTGCAGCGGTCTTCAGCTGTTGTTTGTTTGCAGGTCTTTGTGCCTTAAGTTTTGTCTTAAGCAAGTGGAATATATGCTCGATCGGATTGAGATCAGGTAATTGACTCGGCAATTGTAGAATATTCCACTTCTTTGCCTTGAAAAACGCCTGGGTTGCTTTTGCAGTATGTTTTGGGTCATTGTCCATCTGTACTGTGAAGTGCCGTCCAATCAACTTTGATGAATTTGGCTGAATATGAACAGACAGAATGTTCAATATAATGTACAATATAGAACAGAATGAGGTTCAAACAAACAATATTTATTGAAAAGAGTATTTTCTATAATATTAAGATAACAAGTGAATATTATTAAATAAGTGAATATTAACGTAAACATAAATAAGAAAATAATAAATTATAACCCTGAACTTTGGCTTTTGGGATTAACTTTGGTTCTCTCTACAGCCTGGGCATTTTCAGCATCAGTATGGGCACCACCACTATTTGGACTGACCCTGTGAGTGATATCAAGAATTAACTTTTGTACAAGTGAACATGTAATTCCTGATATCAAAAATAGACATTGGTAGGTAAAAATTAACTAAGGGGCCCTACTAGTAAAAATAATCAAGAATTCACTATGCAAATCGAATTCTTGATATCAAAAATGCATAAACTGTGAATGAATACAAGCTAAAATGGCTTGCCATAGCATGTTTGTATTTATTATTATGCATGTTGAAGCAATTCTTGATTTATGGTTATTATTTACTGAGGGATGTGCATCCATATTGACCAGTATGTCCAGCTAATCAACATTTTAAATTTAATATAGCCTATAAATCAATGTCAAATTGTCAATACATTGCTTTCCATCTTGCATAATTAGTGCAGTTGTTTAGAGTTTTTAACTACACATTGTCTGAGACTAGATAATCAGTGTCTTAAAAGTATGTATAATGTGTACTTGATGAGGAGTGGCATCATTCACGCCCATATATTGTAGCCTACAGTCTGTCTGGTCTTCACATATATTTCTGCTTGAAAAATGCGCGTTTCATTTCATGTACGCGCCTAACGCATGATAACACACCCGCCGCGTTTATCTTTTCCGAGCTGCAGTAAACAAACACCGTTGCACTTTGTCGTTTATCAAACGTGATAAATAATTGTATTTTACTCTCACTTTTGTCAGGCACAAAGTCACAAAACACAGCCCTGGAAGTGACTGGCGTTAGCAGCTAGACAAGAGATGCACTGCCTGCCTGCCCAGCTAGGTTAGCAAGACCGGAAAAAAGCACAATAGAAATGCACATAAACATAACTTTACTTTGCTGACATCAAACTTGGAGAGGAGAGAACACAAGTTTACCTAATTGTTGTTCCCGCAATTCACTCTCATGGTGTTTGTTTTTCCTCTTCTTGTGACCAGAGGTACGTTTCAGGTAGGAGGTTTAGTGGAAACTCTGAGTTTGTTAAGCCTGAGATGAGGGAAACTCTGAGTTTTCCGTTTCAGAAAGAGAGGTAACTTAACCTCAGAGTCAGTTACTATGGTAACTGAGCCTATGAACCTAACCTGGTCGGGAGCAGGTTTTCTTCAAGAAACCTCAAGTTTCTTGAAGACTCCTCCCCATGGATGTATGAAGAGAATTAACGCTCCTCCCTCTGACACAGCGCTCTTCATTTCCTCATTCATTCATTCAGTCTGGATCAGGCGCATTTCAGCGCAGTTTGTTATATTTGCGTGAATAAAATAAAACATTGTTGGTTTATTAACTGTTAGGCAGACTTTAAAACATTGTTTTTTCTCAAAACATGACATTTCCTTTTGTCGACGATCCGTTGATGAAGACGCTGTATGGCAGGGAGTTAAACATATGTCGGAAGATGATATTGACGCATTTTAATTTCCAGATAACTTCCTATTTCAGCGCTATGGTTTTTCTTAACCTTATCCGTCCTCATATCACTACCGTCACCCATCGTGGACATGCTCTATATCCCAGCACATTCTTGCATTACAGTTGTCTCTACAACCTTGGTGATAATAATAATTTTAATAAAGCGCCGTCAGAATCGCTCTGAAACGTTGTATAACTGCTATAAATCATCTCATGCTTTGTGTTTGGGCTTAATTCAATCCTGACAGTCCAAGCTTTTAACTGATGTGCTGCATGACCATATATTTTGAAGATTTAATGCGTCAAATTTATAACAAAGTTTAAGCAGCGTCCACTTTGAGCGTGAGTGTCCCGTATACGGGTCAGTGAAAGTAAAGAGTTTAAACATGTGTAGTGTTCCCTGGACACAGACCAGTCAGAGACATTAAAAAGGAGTTCCACAGGATTGCAGGTGAATGATGTAAACCCTTTGAAATGAAAGATTATGAATTATAATTCTGTTAATGATGGTGCTGCAGCCTCAGAATGGGATTAGTAGGCCTAGGACTTTTTCGCCCGCAGTATTGCACCTAAATGAAATAGATTTGAAGTAATATTAGCTTATGATTAAATATGATATACATCATATTGGAATATAAGCATTTACTCTAGCAGCAATTTTCTCCAGCGCAATTTCTCTCTCTTTGCAGCAGCCGCTGTGTTGCTTTTTTAATGAAATACATGTTCAAACTCGCTGCATGTGCACATGAGTATTTCCGCCGACCCGTTTGTTTGTGGTTGTTACCATGGTGAATCGTAGTATCATGGCTCCATTCATGCTGTCTTTGGTGCACGCGCGTAACCCTGAGTCAACCTACTCCGAGTTGATTGAACCAACTCGAATCAGCTGTCGTGAAACCGAAAACTCAGAGTTTCCCATCTCAGGCTCAATCAACTCAGAGATCAGGCTCAGACTCAGAGTTTGTTAAACCTCCTACCTGAAACGGACCCCAGAAGGATAGTTTTGCTTCATTTTGTCATGGATGTTGTAAACATTAATTGACGCGCTATGGCACGAGGGGGAGGCGGGGCCTCGAGTAATTTGCGGGGCCCTACGCAGCTTGCGTAGTGAGCGTATAGGGCGGATCGGCTCTGCCTTCTCCATACTTTTCTCTTTCGCTTTTCTATTCTTGAGGCTTTTTCACCTTGTGGTGAACCCTCTGTGTTTGCTCTCGTGAAGTCTTCTCTTTATGGTAGACTTGGATAATGGTACGCCTACTTCCTGGAGAGTCTTCTTCACTTCACTAGATGTTGTGAAGGGGTTCTTCTTTACCATGGAAAGGATCCTGTGATCATCAACCACTGTTGTCTTCCATGGACGTCAGGGCCTTTTTGTATTGCTGAGCTCACCGGTGTGTTCTTTTTTTCTCAGAATGTACCAAACTGTTGATTTGGCCACTCCTAATGTTTCTGCCATCTCTCTGATGGATTTTTCCTTTTTCCACAGCCTAAGGATGGCCTGCTTTACTTGCATTGAGAGCTCCTTTGATCGCATGTTGTGGATTCGCAGGAACAGCTTCTAAATGAAAATGTCACACGTGAAATCAACTCCAGACCTTTTATCTGCCTAATTGATGATGAAATAATGAGGGAATAGCCCATACCCAAAACAGCTTTTGACTCAATTGTCCAATTAATTTAGGTCCCTTGAAATTAAGGGACTATGTATGAAAATGTGTGTAATTCCTTAACCCCTCCTCCAATTTTGATGTAAATACCCTCAAAATAAAGCTGGAAGTCTGCACTACAATTCCAATCCATGATTTCATTTCAAATCCATTGTATTAGAGCACAGGGCCAAAATTATGAAAATTGTGTCACTGTCCAAATATTTCCGGACCTAACTGTATATGAGAATTGTAAGATTGGCCATTGACCAAGAACCGAGTGAGTCCTATGCAACAGAGAAGTACAGTGAAAAAAATGTATGTAAAACAGGGCTCCAGACTAACTTTTTTTACTAAGAGCATTGTAGCCCCTAACTAAAAAAATTTAGGGGCACAGGCAGAAAATTTAGGGGCGCTCAACTTAAATCGACCTGCAACGCAATTTTTCACATTTCTCCCATGTTAACTGTTTTACTGATAAATGCTTTGGTAATCAATACATAAACTACAATGTGCTGTTTTATTTTAGTTAACAGTCACATTTTAATTGAATGGTGCTTAACAAATTCAGAAATATAAACAAAGTATCATTATTGTCAGTGTACTGTATTATTGCCTCATAGGCCTACAGGCTCTCCCTCTCTCCTCTCTGTCTCGTTTTTGTTTTTTACTGAAATAATCATATCTAAGGTGTTTAAACTTCCATGGTATCTAGGCTAACTAAGTATCTAACACCCAGTGTGGGAAATATTGAGTAATGAGGGAGCCAGAGAGAGAGGAGCTCACAACACTCACACAAGCACTATTTGTTTTTACGAGGTAAATAGTTACATATTTAGCATCCTATGTGTATTTTTTTCTTCTTCATAGAAGTGGTCTCCGCTCTCTGCTGTCACATTTATACTTCTCTCACCCAAGTGAGGGAGAAGTACAGCAGCGTGTGGCAAATTTTGGAGCTGATGTTTAAAAATGCAAACAAATCAGTGAATGCACTACAGCACTGCCGAGGTCTGTAAACACAGCTCCGCCAACCGGAAGTGCACGCAAGCCGGGTTGAGACGTAAACAAAGTGAGGCAAGGCAAGGCAAGGCAAGGCGGCTTTATTTGTATAGCACTTTTCAGCAACAGGGCAATTCAAAGTGCTTTACATGAAGAAAGGGAAAGAGAGGAGGGCTAACGGTAGGCTAAGGCTGTACGTCTCAATGTCTTTAGCAAACAAATGGATGATCTTCGGCTGCGGATCACCACTCGTAAATGTATTATGGATGGCAACATCATGATTTTCACGGAAATATGGTAACAACAGCTGTGCAACAGCATGTGCGGACGATGAGTGTGACCAGCAGTGGCGTTGTTTTTTCATTTATTAACGTCACGGCATACTAGATGCTTGAGGCTAAGATTGTGTTTAACTGTGTGTTGTGTTTAAACTGCGAAGTGCCTGCACTGTCGGAAAACTTTGTGTTCCCTGCAGTTCTGGGGTAGTGACTGCAACATTCACAGTTCATGGAGTTCGTCTCCTTACAGTACCTCAACCTGGATCATCATCTGACTGTGACACTGTAGACTCTGGCACTAGCACACTAGCCGCAGGTCGGAAGAATGAGTCAATAGTTTGCTTGCTCATTGTTCAGACACACACAGGTTGTGATATCGATATCTGTCTCCTTTCCACAAACGTTTACGCTCGCTTGATTGTCTCTAGGACCCTCCCCCTCCACACATTCCCTATCCTTCTCACACTCATTGGCCTGCCACCATAGACCTATATAAATATGGACCCATGGACTTCGTTGTTTTTGACGGAGACAAGTGAAGTCTCTTACCAGCACTTTTCCGGTGATGGTTGAGCGTTACTGAGCGTTTACTGGTCGCATGTAAAATTCAGTTGCACACAAAAGTCTAGAGCCCTGTACAATGTAACCTGTAATGGATTTACCAAATTACATTGTCTAGCGATAGTGTTCACATCATAAGGGCTATCTATTGTTAAAACTATTTTATATGTGCTTAACTAATGACGCAGTACAAAAAGCAGAAACGACAGATAAATGATAACCCAATGTTACAAATGTGTTACATAAGCAGGTCTTCCTCATAAAAGTTAGACTAATTAGTTGAGTTTGTTTTCCTATTGGTTCACTAATACTCACATGAAAACATTTCAACCAAACAATTACATGTATAAGTTCAGCTGCACCTTTCAGATCTTTTGGACCACAGCACCATGTGGTGGTGGAGAGCATCTATTACATCCTGTGACTGCACCACAGTTAAAGGCTCTGAACACTGATCTGGCTGATTGGACCTCTTCCCAGGGTGTGTGGGTGTGAGCCTACTGTTAGCTCTGTTGCACCGAAAAAAAGACAGCTTTATCATTCTTATTGGTAGATAAAAATTTGTTTTTTTACCACGTGTTTTAACCATTTATGAAACCATTTAAAGAATTCTGACCTGAGGGTTTCCAGTCTTCATTGTGGACTCGTCAGTCCACCAGAGAACACCTTCACTTCTAAATCTTGCAGGTCGTTGTTACTCAGTTCCAGTTGTTTCAGACGAGATTACTCACAGCTCATCCATGACAGTTTGCAAAAATTCAGCCATGTTCCATGATGAACGTGCGCCACTTTGTAACACACGTTATAATGCTCGCCTAGCTGCTAGCATGGCACTCCCTCATGCTCTGCAACTGACAGACTAGCAGTACTTACTGCGCATGTGCGACTCCCAACAAAGATGGTACAGAAGTAAGATGTCTCACTCTGTAGCTAAAACAGAGAGCAGAGAGGGTGAAAAAGCAGCTGCAGCAATGTGTAGTCCAACAAATATATGGTGTTTTCTGAAACTTAAACCACATAAACCTATTCTGGTACAACCTCTAAATACAATTATGAATCTGGAAATGAGCATAATATGAGCACTTTAACACATCTCCTCCCCAAGCAAAGAAAAAACCATTACGCCAAATTTTGCAGAATTTTATTATGGATTATGGATGAAAAACTGTTAAAACATCCACAGATTCTGTCTGGGTCTGCTAAAGGGTCAGTTCAGGAATTGAATTGAATAGAAACCCCAAATCTGGCATTAGAATTAAAATAAATAGTTTTTTTCAAAATCCACAGACTTTTTTCTGAAGCAGTCCCTTCTCATTCCTTATGCTTCTGCTGTGTTCCCGTTTCTTGGGTTTTCTGTTGGTCCCCTGTTTGTACTCCTTGTCTGTCTGTGTGTATTTGTCTGGTTGTGGTTCTTCATTCCACTCCTGCTGCTAATCAACCTGCACACCTGCGATTTATCCTCTCATCAAGCTCCTGCAGTATATATGCCGGTTCTACACATCAGTCTTCACCAGTTCCCTGATGTGGTATCAACCCCTGGGCCAAACTAAACTCTAGTTTACATTTCCTTGTGTGTACCAGAACATTGTTTAACTGTGTTTGCCTGTGCACAATGATCCATCTATGTGTCACATAGATCCATCAAGAAATTAATAACAATGTTTAAAGATGCTGTGAGAATGAACTAGCTGAGAAGGTAGGGTTAAAACCTCCATTTTCCCTGTGTGATGAGGACCATGGTTCCCAAAGTCCTTTAACAAAGATGTGTGGCAAGGCTGTTTGTTTGTGTCTTATTTTATGATATCTGTTTTTGCATTTCTGTCTATCCCACACCTCCCACCCATCATGACAGATTGTTGGCCTAGGATAGTAGGGCAGGGAGCATCATCTCTTGCTATATTCACTTGAGCTCAGACATCAGAGTTTCGCTAGTAAATTTCCAACCAGCCACAACCTTTTTGGTATTATACAGTATATATATAACAAATAAGATTATATATATATATCTTTTTTTTTATTGTCCACAACAGATGTATAAAAGCATTTTTTGGAGTTCATTACAGTTGCCACCCTATGCCACTGCCATGGCCCCTGGTGTGAATTTTTTTTTTTTAATTGACAGCCTCTGTGTTTGCACATTAAATTCTGACCTGAGAGATTCCAGCGCACAGTGTAAACTCTCAACTCCGGTAGAGAGCAGCTTCACTCCTGCGTCCTGCAGGTTGTTGTTTCTCAGGTCCAACTCTCGCCGATGAGAGGTCTCGGTGCTGAGAACTGAGGCCAGAGCTTCAAAGTTTCTCTCTGAGAGGTCACAGTCACTCAATCTGAAGAAGGTGGTCAAAACAAATACCAAAAAGCAAAGCTTTAGCTTGGTTTGGCTAATTCAAGTTTGGAAAGAGTTTTTCTGTCTTATTGACGATGATATTAATGAGTAAAGCGCATTGTTGATTTGGTCTTTTCATGGAATTTGTGTATAATAAGAAAAACATAGAAAAATGTTAACCTTTAAACCCATGTTGACATGTGCAGCTGTATTTAAAATGCAATATGCATTGCTATAACAGCTGTCAGCTGTAGTGTTGCAGTGTGTTCAAGTGCAACAAAAGACATGAGGCAATGCAAAGCTTTTGGTAAGTTGGCCAACCGTTTACATAAATACATGCAAGCAAAGCCTACAATAAACGTAACCAAAAAAGAACAAAAACATATCATATGAAAAAATTCATAACAGACAACTATATTGATATTGATCCCAAGGGATGCCTCGTGTCAAATACAATCAAAACATTAAACAAATACAGCAGATCCTTGCGTTTTACAGTTTACAGTGCAGTCATACACTTAACATAATATAAGTTAATTGTCAAACAACACAACATGTGAGTAACTACAAAGAAAACATTTCTAATACAAAAGGTAATATTGAATTTATCATATTATACCGTCTCAGTAAACTGCAGATTTTTTCAACATTTCTCATAGTGATTGGGTTAGTCATCAAGTCTGTACTTCATAAATACATGAGTACGTACATGCATTCTAAAAAAAGACCTGATCTCATGGCAGAAATGGCCTGGGTTACTGACACAATCAAATCAATTGTCCCTTAGCCCGGGGCCAATATGTCCAACAACTTCAGGAAATCCATTCTGAGGTGTTTCCTGCTGACACACAGAGAAACTAACATGGGTGAAAACATAACCTCCTTTGCAGAGGTGATGAAATCTCCAGTGTAACTCAAATAAAAACATTTATATCAGTATATGACACATCAGAACACGTAATGTAATACATATTACATCAATCCACATCAGGCCCTATGAACTACATGAATCAAAATGATAGCCCTATCCTGTGTGTGTGTGTGTGTGTGTGTGTGTGTGTGTGTGTGTGTGTGTGTGTGTGTGTGTGTGTGTGTGTGTGTGTGTGTGTGTGTGTGTGTGTGTGTGTGTGTGTGTGTGTGTGTGTGTGTGAGTGAACTACCACAGAAGCAGTTTTGAGTACTTTGCCAGGGGGTTTATATGTTTATATGTCTGCAGGCAGATTTGCTTGGACCACACCCATTTTCAAAACTTAGCCTTCATTTTGATCTCCAATACACACCTGTAAAGTTTTGTGACTTTACCATAGTTGAAGCCCAACAAAGACTGTTAAATCATGTTCTATACTTTGACAAAAAAACAAAATATCAAACAATTAACAATAACAATTATGTGAGTCACTTAGTCATCATGGTAGAATGGTCAAACATAACTGAGGTAATGACTTGGTGATTTTGTTCTGTGAACCATGCAGTAGTCTAGCGTCATGTCAAGGCAGGAGGTCTCCAGTATTCAGGACAGGGCACGTGTTTGACTAAATGATATAATAAAAACAAAACAAAAACATACCTTTTATGGCATGGGGAACAGGGCACTACAGCTGCCCATTAGATGGCTTTTAAGCATTCTTCCAGATTGTAACCACATGTTAAGTACCTTAAAAGTGTGAAGTACCTGTAAAATACACTTTCTTAAAGTTAGTTAGCCCTACTTTAAACATTAAGACATACGATTCTCACAGAGCTAAAAAGTGCAATTTGTGACGTTTGTCTCGGTTTCTATCCATCCTGTCCATACTGGCGTTGGAGTGATCATCTTTTGGAGCAACTGCTGTGTAGGAAATGATGGGTAAAATCCACATTCCTCTTTCTGCAAAAATGCAATTTCAAGTTCAGCTGAAGCTAACATGAGGCTTCATCAGTCTGAGTTAGTGCTAGCCATTAATGAAAGGACAATTTCTACTGATACTTTATAATTAACACCAGCCACTAGCCAAATGCTGGTAAAATATGCAAGTGGCTGCTTGATTGGCTTCACTCACTAGCCCAAAAGAAACAATAGTAATCTATTGAGTGGCAGGGGAGCAAAAAAGTTCATTTAAATTTTTTTTTTTGAGATTCAGCCATCATCAATCTTATTATTTACACCTGTGCGTTACTGTAAACATGTCGCAATGTGTTCTGTGAGAAGGCCCTATTGCTTCACAGCCAAAAGAATGATCACAGCGACATTAAGATATACCAAACCTGTCCTTTAAGGTAGCGAAGCTATTGGACTTTCATTGACATTTTGACTAGCCTACGGACATTTTGACTAGCCTACGGCCCGTAGCAGGAAAAGCACAGAAATAACAAACATAACATTAATACATATTAAATGTTCTATGTACTGGTATCAGTGTCAGACTGCACAACACCGGTACCATAGCATCTCGATGGAATTCTCACTTTATTAAGGTTATTAAAGTAACAATCTCAAAGATCTCCGTTTGGCTCCCTTTGGTGGCCCCTATGCCGATAAGCGGTAATACAGTTGGGTTTTTCAATCTATCTTTATAGAGAAAATCTGTGTCACTTCAGTCACTTTACATTTGAAGAGCGAGTCTATTGCATTAGCTCCGCCTTCCCTCTCTGGCGGACCAACCACTGCTGGGTGGTGGAAAACGCATCCCCTTTGGCCAGAAATCCCACTGACATCTGGCTTTTGTCTTTAGTGGGAAAGGTTACAATCGGCATTCATTCCAGGGACAAATGACTCTGCAGTAGTCAACGGGTATTTATCAGTTTCAGCTCCGATCGGCAGTGATGAAAACATGACACCTGGGTGGACATGCAAACTTTTGACCCTTTTCTGGCAAAATGCTATGACATGGGTTACCTCTGTCGGTAGCTTCTGTTATCACAGCAACATATTCCACCTATCTCCACCCAATCAGCCAATTTAGTCAGCACCGGGTTTGAAAGAGAGACTGAATACATAACAGGTTTAAAAAGAATCAGCCACCGGCCATTGTCACCGGCCTCCGCGCTGGTTACTAACCCTGATTTCCGGCGTGTTTGTGCCATCGATGTGACACACCAGCAAAAACAAAATAAAAGCCATACTTGTCTACTCACAACAGGAAAGCAGTCTAACGCCTATTTTTGGCAGGTTTACACCGGTTTACCCGTGTTTAAAAAACCAGTATATACACGCTATTTTTGGTGAATCAAGGGTATAACTGTGCCCCACCAGTGGTTTTTAACAGTAATGTCGGCACAGACACCCAGTTTGTAACACTTAAAATGCAAGGGCTTTCAGTGGGCTATAGGCTCAGCATTGTGTTACCTCATTCATCGACAGATGGTGACTTACAGTAAGAGATACAGTAAGATAAAATGATATATAATTTAAGTACACCTGTGTTTGACAAGTCAAAATTAGCTTTAAGGGCACAATCTGTGCCCCAAATATAAATACCAGGGTAGCCCAAGTAAAGTAAAAAAATTGGAACTTGCTGTTGGTTTCGAGTTAATCCCTCACTGGTCTTGTAATAGATTAAGTAACTGCAGGCAAAAACTAAGTTTATTCATATTTTCGGAGCAGTGTTAGTGTATGGCCTTTTCATCTATCATTCTCTTTAATTGTATATATCAGAATGCTGTGATTCATATGTTAATCACTTGTTTTTACCATTACCAAGAGGTTTAGGTTTAAACAATGTGCTTGATTTTTTTCCCTTTTTTGCATGCTTTCTGTGCGTTCGGTATTTGCGATTACAAAGTGGTAGTGGAGGGCCGTGTCGTGAGTGTGCGCATGCGGAGAGACTGTGTGTGAGAGTGTGTGTGCATGAGGCTGTGTACAGCGTGTCTATACCTGGCAGACATCAGGTTGTACAGTAAAGGATTGATGGCAGCACTGAGGTAGAAGAGGACAGAGGACACCAGGTTGAAATACTGAGACAGATAGTATAAAAAATACAAGTGTGTGTCAGGTTGTGTGTACGTGTTGTTGAAGCGTGTGTCATTGTGTGTGTTATCATTGTACAGGTCAGTGGGTGTCACAGTGGGTGTTTGTGCGGTGGCAGGTGTGTGATTAGGTGTGTTATTTTTGGAGTTTACGTCAGTTTCTGTGTCTGCCAAGTGTGTGTCTCCATCAGTGGGTGTGTTGATTTGGACTGTGGTCGTTGCACAGATGTCACAAAATATTTTGTCTCTTCCTGTGTGAGCGTGTGCAGTCATCTTTCCAGTCTTGAAGTGCGTGTCCGAGTCTGAGTGGCTGATGGGTTCAGTGACAGTGTGAATGTCGATATTTCTGTCTATGCTGACATCAGAGAGAGTATTATTGTCTGGGTGTGAGTTTGTGTCCGTGTATGCTTCCTGTCTGTCAGAACCGGAGCCCAGAGAAAGAGAAAAAATAGTCCGACCCACATGGAAGGGCAGCCAGCACAGAATAAAAGCCAAGACAATCACTCCTGGAGGAGGTGAAGACACAGGGACAGGATGTTGAAGAAAAACACAGGATTAGGACATTAGAACCATTAATAGGCTACCTCAGGGCTCAGCTTTACTATCAAAACAGACATTTTGGCCATAAAAAATGTAATGTCTGGAGCTGCAAAGCGTTAAGTCTAAATGAGTCTATCAACATTATCATGTAATAGGTCAAAACAGCATTCAGTAATATGGTGATGTTTTTATTGCCCTGTTATTTGATCCCTTTTTTAAAACTACATTTGCTTTACTAACTGAAGCGTATTAAATGAGGTCTAATATATGCTACCCCTTTTTGTATGCACTTCAGCATATTTGCAATGTTGTAACTATCACATAAGCAGTAGGCCCTTAAAGCAGAAAAGTGGAATATGACAACCATTTTATTTAATGAAAAATGAGAGTTAACGTGCATTCAGCAATAATGTTTATTTAAATGTAAATCTTAATCCAAGTCCAAGGTTTCTTTTGTTTAACCCTTGTGTACCTAGTCTTCCCGTCAAAATCACCACTTTTGTTGATGCTTTTTTCCAATATTTTTAACACTTTTTCTGACGTTTCTGTCCCTTTTTTGGTCACTTTTGACGCTTTTTTACGTTTTCAACATTTTTTTTCCACTACTGTGAATAAACACCACTAACATCAAGTTATTAACTTCGGTTTTACACTTTCTTTTTCAAATTTATGGTCAATAAACCTCATTTATAGGAAATTATACCTATTTTTTTAGTTAAAAAAGCAGTAATTATTTAATTAATTATTTAGACTAACATTAAAGGAATGTATGTTGATAGATAATCACAGACTGGAAAGTTTACTCAGTCAGAATCTGCCTTTTGGTCAAATCAATCCACAACTACTGCACTATTAAAGCTTTCAAATAATTTTTTTCTCCGCATCTAATAGCAGTCAACTAATTAGTGCAATTTTTATTGATTTGACAAAAGCGTTGACCACTACTTGCTCTTAGATAAACTGTTCTCTGCTGGTCTGTCACGCGATGCACTACTCTGGTTCAATTATTATTATCTCCATAACAGAAAACAATGTGTTATGATACAAGGATGCAAATCCGATATATTAATTCAGCAACGAGGTGTCTCTCAAGGTTCAACTCTTGGTCCACTTCTCTTTTCAATTTTTGTTAATGACCTTCCATCAATTGCTCTGAATGTTGTGTTCAGCTTTATGCAGATGATACAGTATTATACATTTCCAAAGCTAATTTATTACAGATAGAATCAGCTCTGCAGTCTGACTTCGATAGCCTACAACACTGGCGTATAAGAAATAAATTATGACTTAATATAACCAAATCTCACATTATGATTTTTGGAACTCTACAGACCATCAAATCCAAATTAACCCTAACACATGTGTAAACACATGTTCTGATGGTAGTTCACTGCAAAAAAGCTGAACACACCAAATACCTTGGACTTTGGCTAGACTCTGAGCTCTCATTTAATTATCATATTGATTATGTTTTAAAAAGAATCAACTTTGGTATTGGTGTTCTCTACCGCTCCAGAAAATGCTTCTCTCTTACTATTAGAAATAAACTTGTGCAACAACTTATCTTACCAATTATGGACTATGCTGATGTTGTATATCAAGTTGCACCCAGCAGTAAATTCCTCTCAATGTTGTTTGCAACAGAATCTGTAGATTTGTTCTTGGATGTCCTTTCACAACTCATCATTGTATTATGTATGAAAAACTTGCTCCATCACCTTCAATAAGAAGACATCAGCATTGGTTGCATTTTATTTATAAATATATACATTTCAATTACCCTAGTTATCTAAAACAGCTTAAGGTACCCTTTTCCTCTACCATTTGAGACACTCTATACAACTTTGTTTTTCTGTCCCTGCTGTATCTTTCGCTACAGCTAAGAAAGCCTTTAGGTTTAAAACCCCCTCAGATTGGAATAATCTACCTGGAAACATTCGATCCATTCTATCTCTCCACTCCTCTAAAAATGCTGTCTTCCTATTACAGTACCAACTGTACCTGTCCATAACCCTCTACAACACCATGATAACACTCCTTCTAATATTATTACTAATATCCAGCTTCATTCTTGCTCTGTCTCAAACTAGATTATGACTGACTGATTATGATGTTTTTTTCTTTTTTTGTCTTTTTTGTGTCTGTTTTAGTTTTGTTAACTGTTGCGTCTAATTATGATTGTACTGTATATTTATTTTTCATTAAGGACCCTCTCGAAAATGAGATGCTGCATCTCAATGGGTTACTCCTAATAAAGAATTTTCAACAATACTGTTTTGAAACCATTTCAATTTTTTTTTTCAAATGCTATAAAACTGAATAAAACACCCAAAATTCAATGAGTAAAGTAAAGATCCGATCATTAATTGTACTTGCGGAAGAGCGTTGTATGGAATCATTCATGTTATCTAGGGGAAATTAAAATTGGGTAGTTAAAAAGAAAATGTACATAGAAATTTTGAAAACATGTCAAATTTGACCCGAGGACAACATGTTACTAAAGGATCCTTCTGCTTGGGCTTGACAAAATGTTCCTGTGTGTTCTCACTGTAACAAATACCTAAAGGTGTGTGTTGGTGACTGCATGTTTCTCACCCAGCATTTTGACAGTGTGTCGGTGACTCTGGTCTCTGCGGCTGCTTTGTGGACGGAGACACAGTGCCCGTCCAATCAGGCTGTAGACCAGTCCCAGGATGCAGAGGGGTATCAGGAAGTACAAGTTGGAGAGTATCATCATGGCCGACAGCAGGCCGGAGGAGACGGCATAGTGTGTGCAGCGGCACTCTCTCTTGTCAATCTCTCCTCCATCGATGCCTTCCTCCCTTCCTCCTCCCTCATCTTCTTTCATTTTATTTTGCCGCTCTCCTCCAACTTCCATCCCTCCTTCCTCTTCATCTGCTTGTTTCGTTTTTCTTCCATCTCCTTGTTTCCCCTGAACTCTTTCTTCCACTCTCACTTCTCTCTCTCTTTTCTTTCCAAACCATTTTAACTCCCCAACCCTTTCATCCCAACCCTTTTTCTCTTTTTCTCCCAACTTTATACCTTCTAATCCTCCATCCATTGAGTCCACGTGTCCACTTCCTCTTTCCCCTCCACCTGTCACCAGTCCTCCCTGTTCTCCTTCCCCGCCTGTCCACCCTCCGTCCTCCCTCCATCCGCCGAGCCCAAGCTCCTCTCCCCCAACGTCCTCCACTCCGACCATGAGCAACACCGGTGCTGCGCTGACGGCCGCGCCCAGCCAGAGGCAGCCAATGAGAGCCCTTGTTCTGCGCCTTGTCACCAGGGTCTTGGCCGTGATTGGCCAGCAGACAGCCAGGTACCTCTCCAGGGAGAGGAAGGTGATATGGAGGATGGTGCAGAAGGTGCAGCACTCTGAGAGGAACATTGTCAGCTTACAGGCAAGGTCTCCTAAGGGCCAGGGTCTGGGCCTCCACAGCTGGAACAGATATTTTTTCACTGTTATTCCACGTCATAGTACAGCAGATAAGCAAAAAAAAATCTTTTGAAATCCAGAAATAAGCACCAAAATTTGACTGAGTGTGTATCCCTTTGGTCATTTTTTTTTAATCCCTTAGTTGCAAAGAAACTCCTGCACACTGTCTAACTTGCAAATAATATAAAGTGTAATAGTAGGTAACGTTTCGGTACTAGACAATCTGCAGGCAAAATTAATTTGAGTTTCACTGCAACTTTTGAGCTGCTTGTCTCCCTCTGATGCACCTGTCTCATGTTGTAGATGTGTATTTTTCTGTACTAAAAATCCCATTAGCCATGTACATTTTAAAATGGCAGCCATCTTGATTTGTGCGTGGCTAATGGGATTTTCTAAAAATAACAATCCCCAAGGAGTATTTGTGCCAATTTTGGTACGTCTTTCCACTTGTGAAAGATTTTCCTGCAAAAATGCAATTTCAGAATTTAGAAGAAGAACAATCAGAGCTTTTGTGTGAGGGGACTAGGAACAGGGACGTTGATTTCCTTTGCCAGAGTCAGAAAAATAACTTCAAAAATGGCGACAAGCATGTATGAGTTTGACGCAGCTGTACAGAATGACTTACAGAATTACTCATATGTGTCAACTGCACCATGCAACCGCTACCACAGCTTCAATGTCAACTGAAAATGATGTTAAGGTGAATGAATCACTCCCTATTGATTGGTAATGTCAACAGTGAGAAAAGAAGAATTGAAGAACAATCATTTTTTAACCATAGAATATTGTTTATTCATTCAATCATATCATGTGATTCTCTATTGCAATTGTGCAGAGGAAATTACATGAGAATGATCTAAAATCACTCTGGGTATGACACAACCCTTAACGTGTAATAGGAGAAAACTTAATTTGCCAGCAGGGATTCCCCTGAGGGGAAGACACAAGGGCTTGTTTAAATCACTATTAGAACACAATTCTCCAAAGGAGCAAGTGTGTGTGTGTGTGTGTGTGTGTGTGTGTGTGTGTGTGTGTGTGTGTGTGTGTGTGTGTGTGTGTGTGTGTGTGTGTGTGTGTGTGTACCTTATACAGATCCAGAGGCAGCAGTAGGAGTATCAACAGATCGCTGACAGCCATGCTGCTCAGGTAGAGGTAGGTTGAACTTCTCATGTGAGGTCGGAGCCAAACCACCAGAATTGTTAGTATATTTCCCAGAAGGCCGAAGAGCATCAGTGGAATGTAAATGACAGTCACACACACTAGAATATGAAATATGGGGTATGTTTTATCAGAATCACTTTGTATTTAATGACTGTACACATTGTCAGCCATGAAACTGAAAAATATTTCTTTTTAGAATTTGACTGCACCATGCACTTAGAATTACACTAGAACAGCTAGTCTGTGTTAATTTAAAGGAACAATTTGACATTTTGGGAAATACGCTTGTCTGGCTCCGTCAAAGAGTAAAAGAAAAAAATCCATTGTAGCCACTGAAGTTCAGTAATTAACATGTTATATCTCCAACAACCGAAGTTCATAAACAACATGTTGTGGTTTTTTACAGGGTTAAGTGCCGAACCCTTTATACCCCTCTCTATCTCTAAACTGACTATCAAACAAAGGCAAAATACAACAACAAACAACACAACCACTGTTTTCCGACAGAGCCCTGGTTGTATCGATCTCCTCATGTAACTCTCGGTAAGAAAGCAAATAATCATTCTTCCCAAAATGTTGAACTATTCCTTTAATTTCAAATCAAAGAGGAAAACGATCTAGTGGTGGGGTTTTGAATTGTACTGTCCAGAAACCACAATTTCCTTCACAAGAAGGGGACACTACATCAGTTGCAGTTCCACTTTGTGATTGTTTTTTTATTTCTAAAATATTGCCTGATGCAGCTTTAAACTTCCATTAAACATTATGCAATAGTACTTTTTTTACTATTGTTTTTTTACCCACCTAACTCAATCAATCCAAACATAGGTTCCTCCCACTGGCACTCTTGGTTCGAGCAGTCCTCCAGGAATCCAGATGCGAGGCCACAGTTTTCATCTTCACAGCCACTGCCCATGTCTCCCAACTCCGTGAGATCCATGATGATGCAGGGTGGGGTTAGACGGAAGAAATAAAAGCAAAGAAACCAGCAGGGGAGAGCTGTGTGTCCCCCAGGTTACAAGTTGCAGAGGTGACGCACAGCGATGGATTTCCTATGGTGCTCAATCACAGCTAACACTGACGGGGATGGTCAGGGTGAAAAAGTGCTGTCTAACCAGAACAAAAGAAAAAAACATGCGTGCATTTACAAGAAATCAAACATACAAATGCATGTAATACTGTATACTCTACGTATAGGTTCCAAATCCCTCAAAAAAAATGAAAAAACTGCTGCACGGATATGTAACACATCTTTAATATCAACACAGTTAAGGTCCATATATCAATTTCTATCTATTCTAAATTCTATCTATTTAATACTACTTTTGTTATTTATCGCTTAAACCATCAATATCAATGATAATGAATCAAAAGTCAACATTTTTGCACCCACCTACAAAACAATCTAAACCTAAAACTGTAAGCAGCTATAAACAATTGTATTCACAGACAACACATGCAGACTTAGAGGGAAAAAATAATATACTCACTAATTGAGAGGAGCTTCAGTGCCTGGTGTATCTCTCTGCTGTGATCACACACTTGTGCTTTGGCCAGACTTACACACACACACACACACACACACACACACACACACACACATCTATCTGTCCCCTCACTCACTCTCCCCTCTTATCCCTCTCTCTCTCTCTCTCTCTCTCTCTCTCTCTCTCTCTCTCTCTCTCTCTCTCTTCCTCTCCATCTCATATTTTACTGTCTGCACTATCCTGTACACTTAACGGTGCAATGTGTAAGATAAGGCCAGATGTTTAGTTTAAAACAATAACTTACATTATCAGCAGAATGTAAAACAGTTTTGACGGTATGTCAAATAAGTCTACAGTATAGAAAGATATCTACTATTGTCATTGTAC
Source organism: Gymnocephalus cernua (assembly GCA_023631565.1). NCBI lineage: Eukaryota > Metazoa > Chordata > Actinopteri > Perciformes > Percidae > Gymnocephalus > Gymnocephalus cernua. Next base: position 25,529,871 of record CM042441.1, on the reverse strand, counting down.
ATGGAATCATACAACAAAATTCTGAGAGCTCTTCTGTTCAGTAAAAGACAGTTAATAGAAAATGCAGTTAAAAATAAAAACAAGATATCACATACATTCAGGGCATAATATTTAAATAAATAACTAAGTGGCATGACATGAATGTGCGGCAGTGATCAGATGAAGTAGCAAAGTGCAATTCACATGTGAAAGATTTTTCATGTGTGTAAGGTTTGGTTATTTACAGGAATTAAGAGTTCTAATGGCCAAGGGGAAGAAACTGTTTTTGAGTCTGTTTGTCCGACTTTTTAGGCACCTGTGTAGCCTGCCAGAGGGCAGGAAGTTGAACAAGTGCTGTCCAGGGTGGGGAGGGCAGCGTTCTGTATTGTGTTGCAGAGATATCTACTGAAATGAGCATGCTAACCAGCTAGCCTTGACCCGTCCTGTTTTGTAATACCACTTGTACCTCAAGAGACGGTAGTGATTCACTGTAGTGTCCAGTCTGCCCTCAGTTGGCCTTAAGGCACTTCCACATTGGCTTCACTTTTCAGACGCAGCTACTCCGTCCATTATTTTTACAGTCTGTCAGGGAAAGCTAAAAGACTACAAATGCAAAGAAAGGGTGTGGAAACTGATATCCTGTCAGTAGCCCTTGAGTTTGAAAATGTCAATCCCAAGAGAGTAAGAATGGGGTATTTGAGTTATGATGTCGGAGAGTTTATCCCAGCACCACTACCATGTTTCAAATGTCAAAGAACGGGACACACCGAAGGACAATGTAAAGGTAAGCAAAAAAGTACAAGATGCGGATGTGAACATAATTATGGTGAATGCGGTCAAGATGCATAAATCTGATGCTGCATCTGTGGCAGTGAACGCAGTGCTGCTTCCAGCCTGTGTACTGCACTGATTAAAATAGAAACATATCAGTTCCGTCAGATGCGCGTAAGACAGACAACTAAAAAATGACGCCATGAAGGCAACATCTTTTTGATAAAATTTGATAAAAGGTATGACCATATACACCACCTACCTAGCTCTACAGGTTAACTGTGGTTGAAATTGAAATATGTGATAAGTCAGAGATCTTAGTTTTTTAGATTAGTTTTAGACTGCCGGGGGACTTCCTTTGACACACTGAGCTTCTCTCTCCTCTCTCTTCCCATTTGTGTGCATCCATGTCCCAGAAATGCTTGTTACTAACCTAGCTCAGGCGAGTCTATTCCCCAGAGTCCTTATGTTTTTTCTCACCCAGCATGTTTCCTTGGATTAGAGTGGCACCAAGATCATGGATGCAGCTGTCGCCGTGGTCCTGCTCCGAGTCCACACCCTGCTACACCCTGCTACACTCAGCTACTCTTTACGGTGCCCTGCAGAGTCCTGCTGCGTCCTGCTGCACCCTGCTACGTCCAGCTGTGCTCTGCTGTGCCATGCTACATCCTGTAACACCCTGCAGCGCCCTGATATGACATGAACTACTACGACTACTTTTTCTAGTCACTGATCCATTATCTTTTTTTGTGACTGTTATTGCCACTGTTCATAACACCCCAACCGGCTCCGTCAGACACCGCCTACCAAGAGCCTGGGTCTGTCTGAGATTTCTTCCTAAAAGGGAGTTTTCCTCGCCACTGTTGCACTAAATGCTTGCTCTTGAGGGAATTACTAGAATTGTTGGGTCTTTGTAAATTATAGTGTGGGCTAGACCTACTCTATTTGTAAAGTGTCTCGAGATAACTCTTGTTATGATTTGATACTATAAATAAAATTGAATGTAATGTAATTGAATTGAATTGAATCTTCAACGGGTGTCCGGGACCCTCCTCGGAGTTACTGCACGGAGGCCACCTTAACATGAATCCAACATAGTATTAGCAAACATAAACCAGCCCATTTGTGGAATAAAATCAAAAACCATTGATGATAGACTTACTGGCCTATAGGTAAGGTAGTCACTAAGGTATCCACAGATACAGTTAATGATTCACTGTGCCACATGTACGTATGTTTAACATAAAAGCATGATTCATACAATCATGCCAACAATTACTATTAAGGTTAAGTATTCTATGCACTATAATGTATATATATGACCAATATATGTATATGTATTAGGGAACCCCTGATTTGTCTCTCTTAGTTAAGGGTACCTTGGCTTAAAAAAACATTGAAAACCTGTGATAAGTGATATGACAGCAGTTCTCATGCTGGCCACTACTTGGAAATGTTGGGGTGTGTAAATGTCTCATTGATTCAAAAAAGCCACAAGTTTAGAAGAGGTTCTGTCCACTTTTAGGCATTGCAGCAGATTGAAGCCGCCCCATATTTATACATTGCAAAGTCCTATATGTGTGTGATTTAATACAGCCTGTTTGTGCAGTGCTAAATAAAAAGTCCATCGCAAAACATATTGTGTTTTTATTTTTATTTTTGGGTTTTATTTTTTTGCCTATTAACCTAACCTAATATTTCTAAAGTGTGAGAGAAAACCGGAGCACCTGGGGTAAACCCAAACATGGAGAGAATATGAACAACACACAGAAAGGTCTGGGCCAACCAGAACCTGTCTGTGAGGCATTAATGCTCACCAGTGGTGGTGCTCCGAACAGGGGAATAGATAAGTATGAGAAGGCATTTAAATGAAGGGGGAGAGAAAAGAGAGAAAGAAAGAGGGACAGTAGAAGAGTGGGGGTGGACCAGGAATGCTGGGCAGCAGCTTGTTGCGTTCCTGGTTTTGTCCTGCAGATGCTTACTCTGTGGAAATGGCTGGAAGGAGGGTCATCTGCCCAAGGACTGGCAAGGTCTCATCAGGCTCATTGTGTTTTTTCGCTGCCTGCTGCTTTCTGAATCGGACTTTCAGGAGTTTATCCTCTGCTCTGGAAAACTGATGCAGGGGTTTGCTCTCTGCCACTTTCTGCCTGGAGTACATTATGGCCATTGGCTGGATTGAACTCATTAACTCGTAGGTAGGCACCATGTACTTTATGTTTATGTAGGCATGCTCTCCTCCGTGGAGCTCAAACAGCTCCAGAGTCTCCTTGATCAAGTCACCAATGTTCACTCTATTCTGCTGGCCGTATTCGATGCCATCTCCAGAGTTGATGTTCATGTTCTTGAAGATGTTAAAAATGGGGAGGATCTGTCTGTAGTAGGGCACCAGAGCCTCTCCCACCATGTCTCCAGACAGCACCAGATGCTGCAGAACTTTCAGGGTGGTGCAGATCACCTGACGGTTCCTCGTGTTCAGGGCATTCTTGATCGGCATGATGAGCTGGGGAATGACGGGGCGGATCTTGGGGCCTCCGTGCTCCAGCATGTCATGTGTTCCCTGGCGGGCGAAGAACTCGTAGGGATAAACAGTCTCCCGTAAGCCATCAAAGAACAGAGGCAGGTAGTGGTGGTAGTCCAGCGTCTCAACCTCCACCTGCCATTTAATACGGTTGCCTTTGGCGTCATGCTTCAGTGCCGTCGGGAACAGTCCGCGGTCATAGAATTTGCGAAAGGTAGTTGGTTTGAAAGGGCGCTCCCGAAAAGCCCCTGCAGCCGGGGGACCCATCACCACGTAGTTCTTCATAGTGGCCTTCATGGTGAAGCCTTGTGTTTTTAACTCCATCTTCTTCCTCAACATAGTCTTGTCTTGTAAAATCATCAGTCAAATCCAAACTGAAAATGGAGAGCAATGCAAGATTAGATAATCCTTTATTATGTTGTATGTTGCTATCAATCGCCGACGAAGGTAACACAATGGTGATCTTATGTTGCTAACTAGATAATATGTGTCAGATCAAAGGCAGCCGGTGACATGATGACATTACATGTGACATCACCTGCCTTTGATGAGTTTGAAACGGTAGATGCTAGATCACACCCGTAAGCCCGAAATTCCACCAACCGGTTTTGTTCCATCCCCCGCCATGCATCATACCACACCGGGAGCTTCAGAGGCAAAATGTTTTGCCTGCCCGAAACGAGCTGAGCCTTTCAGCCCCACAGCTCCATCAAAAATAGACCTGCCGCGTATTGTTAGCGTAACGGAGCAGAGAGCCGCCTCTGGGACACAAGTGGAATAACAAGCATTGTCTTGAGTTTTGAATTTTCATTTTAATTTAGTGTTAGTTATTTTTAGAGTGTGTTTTATTTCATTTTTAGTCATTCTGACAGATTTTGTTTTAGTTTTCATGTATTAAGTTTTTAGTTTTACAGTAGTAAAAGTATGTACACAGTTCAATAAAATACTAAAACTGAAATGATTTGCGTTCATTTTTATTTCATTTTGATTCGTTTATTAACCTGTCAATATTTTTTTGAGTTTCAGATGATTAAAAATGTTTTTCATTGCTTTTTTCGTTTTAGTTTTAGTTTACTAGAATTACCCTGCTTCTTCCCCAACACAATACAGTTCTACAAATCATAAAAAGTCAAGTAAAAAGCAGCTGTAAAGTGTGTCTTACCTCTCCAATGGTTTGTGTGGCAATGAGACTGGAATTCCGTCTTCCTGTAGATACATTCAGTGTTCCATGGTGATGATGTGTCACAATCAGACAGAATAGAACATCACTGTTCTAGTTCTACTGTCACTTCTACTGCTTTTTTAACAACAGTGGAAAGTAACTAGCACTTACCCAAGTACTGCACTTAATTACAAATTTAAGGTACTTTACTTAATAGTTTCTTCTCGTGTTACTTTTTACTTCTATTCCACTACATTTGAGAAAAAAATATAACTTTACGCACCACATTTATTTGCAACTGAAATGAGTCATTAGAGGATCCAAAAATCTTACAAATGAAAACAGAGCTTTATGGGGGAAAAGTATTTGATACAGTGGATATATATATATATATATATATATATATATATATATATATATATATATATATATATATATATATAGTGTGTGTATTCCATCTGATTAAACATAAGATGCTGATAACCAAGTTATAATTTAAAGGTTCCATATTTAAAAAATTCCATATCTTTTTTGATTATATACAATTCACAGAGAAATGCCAACAGTCCGTATTCAGAAACTGTGCCTTTAAACGGGCTGTCAGGACTTCTGTACAGTTGTGATGTCACAACTATAATTTAATATATTAATATATTATAGGAGTTAAAAGTAAAAAGTGATCAAAAACAAGCATGCATAGTGTGCAGATTGGATGTGCATTGGGTGTGCAAAAGGGAGGTTATTATAAATTATACGTACAAAAGATAGATTGCACTTTACCAGAGTTGCAGATAATGTCATTGTGAGTCCAGTTACAGTTAATGAGTCCAGAAGGACCACAGCAGCATCCGACTCCACTGATGTCCATTCTGTGACAGAATCAGAAATCAGAATCAGAAAAGGGTTTATTGCCATGTAAGTAAGTAAGTGCCATGTAAAAGGCATAGACAAACAAACATTTGAACATTAATATTAAATAAACAATAAATACAGAAACAAATATATACAAAATAGATGTTTAACATGAGAAAAAAAGAATCTGAATGGATTGAGAGAAGAATGTGCAAAAAATGAGAAAAGGAATGACCTTTTTCAGTTAAATAATGTGAACATGTCAGTTTTTTTAGTGACACCGGTGTTGCTTGTCATTTGTTACATTATCCATCGGCAGTCCAGAATGTTCTTGTTACAGAATAAAAAGACTCAACATCTAATATGTAAAGCTGTACTTCAGCTTTATGTGACTTAGGCCTAAGTGCAATTGTTATACTTAAAGTAAATAATGTGGCCTAATTTGATACTTTCTGTCTCTCATTTGGACTCGGTCATGACTTGGACTCAAACCTTTTTGGACTCGGTCTTGACTCGGTCTCGACTAGTCCTGGTCTTGGACTTGTCTTGGACTCGACAAAGGTGGACTTGACTACAGCCCTGACCTCCTGTGCCGCTCTGTGGAACACCTTGGGGGTATGAGCCTTTCACAAGAGCTACTTTTTAAGGTTTTAGTCCATTGGTAACCTTGTCAGATAAACCGTCATATATGACATCAAAATATCTTTTATGTCATTTAATGCCAGTAGGAACCAATTGTGTTTGTTATTTCAGTGTACCATACCATAGTACCATGATATGGTATGATACCATATCACACCATGGATATGTAATAACAAGGTCCATACACATTGAAGCACAAGGTGGCGGTAATATTTTTAAAACGGCCAATCTCCGCCAAACAAAAGCTAAAGAAGAAGCTCATGGTCCCGCCCATCTTGTCGTTGGCGGAAGTAGCAGTGGTCTCCTCCGTCTCCTCCTCACAGACAGTTAAAGAATCAATCTGAGCAAGACAAAATGGCATTAAGAGCTGCATTGAGGAACAAGTGCGGCTTGTCAGGTATATCTGCATGTGTAGTAGGCACCTATCATTCTAACAGAATGCCTTAAATGTTATAAATTTCCATTTCACCTGCGGCTCTTTGGGCTGTTACTGTAGCTGTCAGAAACTGGAACAAAGGTCACTTTGGATACATGACGGACATAATACAAGTTTATGTCAGCTTGTGCACCTTAACTTTCATTATCAATGCGTGTCAGGTTATAGTTCATTTGCATATTTATATTATATATTTAAAAATAACGCGTTAAAGAGTAATTCAAGCTTTCTGTCTCTATGTTATTTCTGTCTTATGTCCCGCCCACACCAGAGGGGAAAATAAGCATAGCTCTCTATTGACTTTCTATTGCGTGAAGGTGCCTCCTTGTCAAATGATCCGTTTTCTCTGATTCCAAACACTGTTCTATTTATGTTTCTATAAGACATTACAGATTTAACACAAATACAATGTACTTAAAAACAACAACAACCAATACATTAGTTTTTGTAGAAAAACATTATGGAGTAAAATGATCTTTATTTTTTTTTTAAGAATGAACAATATGGCAGATGTAGGGTTTTTCCTGCTCTGGTCTGGACATACAGTACACATGATTTACTGTGATCATATCCCCTAGAGCTGCTCCTAAACATTACTGTGTCTTTTTATTAAAAGCTTTTTTTTTAGCATTCTTGGGTGTAATTGTTAGAAGCTTTATAAATATACATGCCTACGACAAGACAACATGCAATGTGTGTGTGTGTGTGTGTGTGTGTGTGTGTGTGTGTGTGTGTGTGTGTGTGTGTGTGTGTGTGTGTGTAGGTCTTCTTTTCCAGCGGTCCTCCTGCAGCAGTCATGGCAGAGTTTGTGTGTCTCCCGTCCTCGTCGCTCAGCAGAGGAACAACTCCACCTCGCCCAAGATCGATGTGGAATTTGACCAAAGCACAGGTGAACAATTTGCTAAAAGATCAGTACACATCTCCTGTATGTGATGAAAGTGCTGGAGACACTTTTTTTCTGTCAGCCTGTGTTGGGGCTGGGTTTTAAAGTGCTCATATTATGCTTTTTGGCTTTTTCCATTTCCTTTATTGTGTTCTATATCTTTTTGTGCACATTATAGGTTTACAAAGTGAAAAGTCCACCCCAAAGGGACTTACCATCTCCAACAGAAAACACTGTTCACAAACTGCTCCAAACAGCTCTGTTGTAGTCCAGCCTTTACTTCAGAGACAAACGTGCGTCACTTTGTAACACACATTATAATGCTCACCTAGCTGCTAGCATGGCACGCCCTCATACTCTGCAGCTGACCAGCTAGCAGTACTTACCTAGTTACTGTGCATGTGCGACTCCCAACAAAGATGGAGTGCGTTGCCTCACTCTGTGGCTAAAACAGAGAGCTCAACACACAGGGTGAAAATAGGAGCTGCAGCAATGTGCAGTACAACAAAAATATGGTGTTTTTGGAAAATTAAACCACATAAACCTACTCTGGTACAACCTCTAAATACAATTATGAACCTGAAAATGAGCATAATATGAGCACTTTAATACATGGCTGCTCTCTTTACACTACTACATTATGGTTGAAAAACAAAAATCTTTTTCTACGTTTGCGCCTCACGTCCGCACTACTCGGGCATTTCCGAGCCCCTAAAATGGAGAAATTTGAAAACACTGCTGCCCTTGTTTTGGTTTGAAAACTCCAGGTTGCTTTGTAGTCTGGGCTGTTTAGGAAACAACGGTGCACATCAGTCATTCTTATCAGTTAGGTAGGCTTAAATACCTTTCAGTAACAGTTCCGCCTCAACGTCGGTCCAAGCTAATAAATCCCTGCTCTTACTTTTCGCCATTGTTGTTCTTTCTCCAAAATATTTTTGATATTTTGAACTTATACATTGATGATATTGAACAGCAGAGTAATGTTGGACAATCTGCTTCCTGTTTACACTGGCACGCACATACCCAGTGTGTGTGAATGGTCATGTTATATGCGTTGTCAGATGTGTTAATATTAACAGAGCTTAGTTTTGCTGCTGGAGCTAAAACTCTTGCGCGGACGGAGATTGTTTCTTGTCACTTAAAATTGGAAAGGTAGTAGTGTGGATGTAGCCTTTGTCCCTGACTAAACCTACCAAGAGACAGCCAGTCCCTGAGTTTGGCTGTGACAGGGAAATGGAAATTATGTCTTTAATGGCCATCTATACATTTCTTAACTGCCTATAAAACACAATTAGAGCTGAGGCTTTACGTTATCATGTAATCATTTCTACCATTTCATAGCATTTCTTTTCATGTTGGAGTCTGTATTGAATTTATGTGAAAGATTGAGGACAAAAGATCAGCATCTCTGTCTCTCTGTAGGTGTGGCTGTGATGCGCATGCAGAGTCCGCCGGTCAACAGCCTCAGTTTAGATTTCCTAACAGAGTTCTGCATCGGTGTGGAGAAGCTGGAGATGGATAAGGGCTGCCGAGGCCTCATCATCACCTCGGTACAGTAAAACCTCAGTGTTTAAAGCAGCAGAGCCTTTGTGTGAGAGATTAAAAAAGTGGGACTTTTAGCTTTGTGTATTACTAGGAAGTTAAAGTGCATTATAATAATGTTTGTAATTGCATTATAGAAAATATTCTTTATCTTCACAGCTGGAGACTATGTCGTCTTTTTTTGTTTTAAATATTGCAGTACAATCTGAAAGTTTAGCCTGAGTATTGTGTGTGTTGTGTCAATCCAGAACCAGCCCAAAGTGTTCTCAGCCGGGCTGGACATCATGGAGATGTACGGGAAGAGTCCGGAGCGCTGTGGAGAGTTCTGGAGAGCCGTTCAGGAGATGTGGCTGAAGCTCTATAGCTCCAACATAGTCACTATAGCAGCAATCAATGTACGTATGAAATCCACCCACTGAGAGTCACGAGTGATGTGAGTGACGGCTTCACTGCCTTCTATTGTTGTTAGGGATCGACCGATACTGGTTATTCAAAGCCGATACCGATTATCAGTAGTTAATTAGACCGATAACCGATATTTGGAACCGATACGCATTTATGAGCCCTCTCAGATTGACCTTTAGCATAACTCGTCACTCCCCCCACAGGGTTCCAGTCCTGCAGGTGGTTGTCTTATGTCTATGGCGTGTGACTACAGGATAATGGCGGACAACCCTCGGTACAGCATCGGCCTCAATGAGACGCAGCTGGGCATCGTAGCACCTTTTTGGTAAGGAATTCTAAGTATGACAACACCCATGACAGCTGTGGCGGTTATGTTGATTTCATTTCATTTATTTAGTTAGATAAAGGAAAACACACATTAGTCTTTTTTTTGCAAATCCAGTGTTAGCCAGCCACCTACTTTTCAACCGTAGCCCTTTGGCGAGATGTATTGAGACCAGAGCAACAGTAAACCGCTAGACATTAGTATGGGTTCAAATGTACAGACAGGAGTCAGTAAGACGCCATAAAGACCGCCAGAGCAACACAATAAGCTTCCTCCAGAAGCCTTGCAGAGTGACCGGAAGCAGCAAGACACTAGTAAAGTCACACATCAACAGTATCCACATTCAGTACATGAAGCCATGCAAGCAACAAAACATAGCCAAACAACACAGAGGATAGCCATTTTCTTGAACCATGCAACCATGCAGAGCAGGAAGATAAGATAAACCTTTATTGTCATTGCACAGAGACCCATACAATGACATTGTGAGTGCCACAACTGAAGGTGCATTAGAGGTAATAAACAAGATAGACAAGAAATAGCTAAAAACAATTTAAGACATAAACACACTAAGGACGGGACAGGAAAAATATTGCACATGGTGTATGATTATTGTTATATTATTGCGGGATGATAAAAGCAAGTTCATGGTTTGGATGTATGTTGAGTGTTCTGATGGCCCATGGAAAGAAACTGTTTTTCAGTCTCATTGTTCTGGTTTTTATGCTCCTGTTCCTCCGCCCAGAGGGAACCAGGCTGAGCAGGTGATGTCCATGGTGGAGGTGTATTAGTCAGTAATTAATCAGTAATAGGCAATGACACAAAAAAAATGAAATAAAACACATCACTCATGATGGAAATCTTGATACAATATTAAAAGCCGCAGTACAGGTTGATAAGATGGTTGATAAGATGGTTAATAAGATGGTGAAATAGGTACAAGTTAATCTTTGTGATGATGATAGCGTTAGTATGTACAGTAAAAGGTCTCTGCCGATCCCCTGCTCTATTTCACCTGATTGAAGAAACAATTGCTGCCGTCTGCAGGTTCAAGGACACCATGGTGAACACAGTTGGCCACCGAACCACAGAGATGGCTTTGCAGCTGGGGCTGCTCTACAACCCGTCAGAGGCCCTGAAGATAGGACTGGTGGACCAGCTGGTACCTGAAGACCAGGTCCTCACCACAGCCACACAGGCCATGACCAAGTGGTTGGCTATTCCAGGTATATTGGCACCTTACAAAATAGGTTTGTGTTATAGCTAGTCTATATCCACGACCTTCCACTTCCAGGATTGCTCTGGTGCTGCCGCAAATTCCAATGGATATCCCTCTTTACAGCCAGATGTCCGTTACCTTCCTCTTTCTTTGTGTTGGAATTCTAAACTCCAGTGGATTTATGAGGGCTATGGTTAACTGCTCCTCAGATCTCTGCAGGGTAAATCCAGACAGCTAGCTAGACTATCTGTCCAATCGGAGTTTTCTGGCTACCTTTGAACGTACATATGTTCCACCAAAACAAGTTCCTTCCTGAGGCTATTTTGCAGAGACGCCGTTGCTCTGTCCGGGGCTTAGCACCGCATAACTGGACTAAATGGAAGAAACGATTTAGCTATGTAGACTACTTACTTTTCTGGTAGAAGTGCAAATATTCAAGAAAAATGACCAAAACCACAAAATCTGCGAGTCGGGCAGGCAAGACGCTCCGCTTCTGAGACGCTCCCAGTGTGGTATGACGCGTGGCGGTCAGCCAAACCGAGGCGCATCTGCACTTGGTGGAATTTCAGAGCTAGCCTTAAGTCCAGAATTCAGACCAAAGATTTACGACGAGACGAGTTCAACTACTTGCAGCGCGTTGGTCTGCAGCGCTCTGAAACCTGCCAGTTCACAACAATGCGACGAGATAAGACAGTGTATAATCTCCATAGCAACGATTCTTTGTACTTCCGTCCTAACTTCCAGGCTTTTTTGTAGCTAAATAAATCATTTGTTGCGTCTAAATATGAATGTGGATAACGTCAGTGATAGTGAGATGCTTGCTACAGTTACATTTCTAGTGATGAATCGGCGAAAACAATGTTTTATTTCTCTGAATAAAAGTCCTAGGCGCTCCCTCTCTTCTGTCACTCTCTAGCTTGCTCCACTGCACATGCTCGTGGGCGCACGTTGAGCCTCCGTTAACATGTTTGAAACAGAAATAAAATGGATTATGGATGCTTTTATTGTAGCTGACTTTACAAGATGACTTTGCTATTGGCTGTTGAAACAGGAGACGTCTCTTACGTTCTAAAACCAGCCTCTGGCGAGGAGCTGAGACAGGCCGGTTCAGACCGCTGCAACTTTTCTCTGCACCGTTCTAAAACACTTTCATCTCGCCGTGAATCTTTGGTCTGAGCTGGGCTTTAAAGTTACATGTCAGCCTTGGGTCGATGCTACCTATTGATGCAACCAATAAAACATTGATCAACATTAATGTAGGGGCAGAAGAACAAACTTAACTTAAATTAGAATCAGTGAGCTAACTGTTCATCGGTTCTTTCTTTACAGACCACGCCAGACAGATCACCAAGTCCATGATGAGGAAGCCAACCATCGACAAGCTAACGTCCAACAGAGAGGCCGACATCCAAAACTTTGTCAGCTTCATCACCAAAGACTCCATTCAGAAGTCGCTCTGCATGTATTTGGAGATGCTTAAAAAGAGAAGAGTCTAAAGGAGAGAAAACCTATGAAGTGACGCACATATACACACATTACAGGGAGTTTGTGACATGTATTGAAAACACAGCATCATGTGTGCATTAGTGTTAATAGACCCTTGAATACAGCTCCCTGCAACTTACCTTCGTAACAGTGACAGTGTTCAACCAGCAAGCACAGGGAGAGACATACCCAGGATTGACACCAATGATCCAGTGACAAATAAAAGTTTGGGCGAAACAATAGATTGGTGCATTTATGTGGTCAGATGGTTTATTGGTGTGATTTTAAAGAAGGAATTGAAGGTCACTTTTATTTTTGGCAGTACTTATCTCAAGAGACTTAAAATGTTATCCTCTGTTCACATTGAGAAACTACCAAAGCCATGCCCTGTCTCGCAATGTTAACAAAAGTGTGTATTTGGGTTCTTTCTTGGCCCATGCTACACCCTTCCACCAAGTTTCATGACAATCAGGCTAGTAGTTTTTCTGTAATCCTGCTGACAGACAGACAAACTGATCAGAAAACGCAATAAAGTCTCGGTTTGAAAACAACAGAGACAGATGTACTATTACTCCTGCTGGTGTCATAATATGCAGATAGCTTCAGTGTTATGTGTAAAGATTTTTAATTCCAGTCACTGAAAACTGTCCCGCCTTATATTTGTGTGTGCGTGTGTGTGTATATATATATATGTGTGTGTGTATATATATATATATGTGTATATATATATATATATATATATATATATATATATATATATACGCCGATGCAATAACATTAAATGGACTTTTATTTGTGCTAGATGACAATCATTGTCCCAGTTACTCTAGATTAGTCTCGCTTGCCAGACCTATCCACAGCGCTGTTGACATTGCACTTCAGTAGAAAGTGATAAATAAATTAAAAAAAAAAATCTCTTAGTACTTTACAAAAATCATCAATAAAGGGGCTTTTTCATACACCTATGCCCTTTTATGTCCCACTCTTCTATTTCATAAGCCTGTTTTCAACAAAACAAGTTTGCAATGAAATAATTTGTTTGTAGTTTGTTTATTTTATTTGTTTATTTTGGTCCTGTAAATTCAATGTTACATGGTTGCTGGGTGTTTCACCACTGTTTAGTCATAATTCAGATTCAGCCTGGAGGTCGGTAGACCGGTGGTGGGAGTCATGATTCAGGCAGACGCCTGTCCAATCAGCTTCACCTCCACAGGGAAATGGTCGCTGACAGCCAATGCCTGAGAGAGAAAAAACAAACATGGCAGATAGTTTCCCTGTGGCACAATTCTGTTGTTAGTCCAGCTTTGCATACATAAGATTGCCTCAGTTAAACACTATGTTTTATGTACTGTAAAACTCAATAGGCCATCAAAATACCTTTTCCACCAGCATCACTAAAGGCCTTTACAGTATACTGGTAGTTTGCTTGTGCCAAAAGTGCTGCCCATACCATAATAATGTTCTTTTCTTGCTTGCTACAGTATTGTTTAAAAAAAATAGCAGTAAACAGCACAAAAACTGGTAAAAATGACAACTTGTTTGAGTTTTATGCGGGGCTTTGTGTGGGACTATTTATTGGCTGGGACCAAACATTTCCTTGAGTCTCCTCTGGTTGCCGGGCCACTGCTCACAGGAAAGTCCAGCACGTAACCCTCCTTAAAATGGTGGATTGATCTTTCCTCACAAACAAGATTTGTTGGTGAGCTTTAGTGGTGCTGGTAGGCTGACTTTGTTACCTTTGGATAACTAAGCTAACAGGCTACTTGCAGTATCTTCATATTGATTGTACAAACATGAGAGTGGTATTCATCTTCTCATATGACTCTCCACCAAATAGGCATATTTCCTAAAATGCCAAACTATTTATTTAAAGAGTAACTTAACACTCAGACAAAAAACGATTTACTCAGAGTCTGCTGCACCTGTAACCTCACCCAACAGTGATGTCACCACTGACCGTGCTGACTACATTTCCACATCCCTGCTGCAAGGTGGAAACAAACTACTGGAGAGCAATCAAAAAAACACATCTTTAGCTAGTGGTTCTTTACATACTCTGCATTTCTGTAACTGGCAAGGGAAGTGAATTACATTATAGAGGGGATTATAACGCTAAAGTTGTTTTTACCAGACTCTGGCTGAGATTCATATCCACCATGTAGTCGTAGACCTCAGCACTGCCGGGCACCACTCCCTTCATCATGTCATCAGTGACCACAATCCTGCAAATACAGAAAGAGATGTGGAATTAAGAGTCTGCGTGTGTGTGTGTGTGTGTGTGTGTGTGTGTGTGTGTGTGTGTGTGTGTGTGTGTGTGTGTGTGTGTGTGTGTGCGTGCGTGCGTGCGTGCGTGCGTGCGTGCGTGCGTGCGTGCGTGCGTGCGTGCGTGTGTGTGTGTGGTGTGTAACCACCTGTCATAAGGGCAGTTGGTGTGTGTCACTGTAGTGTCGTCCTGGTCGGTGATCAGCCAGTGGAAACTCTTGTCAGTGAAGAGGCGGATCTGCTGCCAGTCGGAGCCCGACACATAGCTGCAGCCTGAGTTGAAGTCGCCCAGCAGCACGATGTCCTGCAGGGAGAGGGAAATGGTTCAACCTCTGTCATCTTCAGCTCATATTTTACTAAATCAATCATCCTTTGCACTCCACCTTTTTTTTTTTTACTCAGCTCCACTAAACAATTGACTGTGCGTGTATGTGGCGTAGAATAATCACATTGGTGTTCCAGCGGGCGCGGACATCAGTCACCACATCATAGAGAGCATTCACTTCCTTCACAGCGGACTCTGGAGAGGTGTGCTGGGGGATCAGAACAAAGTTCCTCCCAGCTGGCAAAACAGAAGAGAGAAATGTTTGAAAGAGAGACAAGTTGAGAGTTTTTATATGAGAGGCCATCTGGGACATTATTCACAATTACCTCACACACATACAAGTGAAATGCTGTCATAAACACTACTGAAACACTCTCACACTCAATATGAAAACACTCTCATAAACAGTAGGCTACTGAAAGGCTTTCACACGCAATACTGAAACACTCGTATACACTACTGAAACACACACAATACTGAAACACTGTCACACACAATACTGAAACACTCTCACACAATACTGAAACACTGCCACACACAATACTGAAACACTCTCACACAATACTGAAACACTCGCACACAATACTGAAACTCGTATACACTACTGAAACACTCACACACAATACTGAAACACTCGTAAACACTACTGAAACTCACACACAATACTAAAACTCGTATACACTACTGAAACACTCACACACAATACTGAAACACTCGTAAACACTACTGAAACACTCTCACACACAATACTGAAACGCTCTCATATACACAACTGAAACGTTCAAAAGTGTATATAAGAGCATTTCAGTATTGCATGTGAGAGTGTTTCAGTAGTGGTGTTTCAGTCTAGCGTGTGAGTGTGTTTTCAGAGCCTGTTTTTCTGAATTAATGAGTCATTATCTTATGATGGTCCTAACTTCTGTAACCCTGCAAACATGACCCTCAGATGTCCCCTCATAGTTATGGCAGACATACATCAAATAACAAAAAGTGAGGACACAGTTGTTGACCCTATTTGGCTGACATAAATTCTGTATACAAGTAAAAAATAAATAAATAATGAAGCAACAGTTTTTTAAAGGGACATTAGTGTCCAACAGACCTCATGACCTCATAATCTCATCCTACACAAGTCTGGTGTTTAGTTCTCTAGTTCAGTGGTCCCCACAGTGGATAGTTCATGGGGGTCCGCAGCAAAAAGGGTAATAATTCACTTTCAGTGTAATTCCATCCATTAGTAACACAATGACAGAATGCGTGAGTATTTTGGTCACAGATTTCATACACTGTTTTGAAACAAACCATCTAAAAGCAAAAGTCCTATCAAATATTCTTATCAAATGGGGGACAGCACTAATACCACACTGTTAAAATACTACTGGAAACAATCAAAAACAGTTCTGTCAATCAACTAAGTGTTTAATCAGCTAATCATTTTAGCTGGACTTGTAGGCCTATATTTTGTTGGGTAGTTTAATTTATAATATCAATTTACAACATCGCAGTTTATAAACTACATGTGTTTTGTGTGCACAAATCATAAAGGTGCACTATGAATTCCTGTATGGTTTCAGTGCGATTTAATTTTTGTCTCAAATTGTAGGCATCTCTCCTTGATGCGCTAGCTGCCTGCCCCCGGTCTCGAGAGACAACACAGGGGTCGTAAACGTCAAACAAACACTAGGGGCACAGGCTGTGCACCAAAACACAACAAACCACGTTCCAGCCTATCACCGACAAGATGGTTGGGGGAGGAGGTGGGGGTTAGTGTTCATGCACATAATGGGGGGGGGGGGGACAGTGAGCGGAGTTGATTGAGTAGCGTGAGTTGTATCTGAGAGTGATTGGCTGGAACGTGGTTTGTTGTGTTTTGGTGCACAGCCTGTGCCCCTAATGTTTGTTTGACGTTTACGACCCCTGTGTTGTCTCCCGAGACCGGGCTTTTTCACAGTGTATTCAGGGAGCAGGCAGCTAGCGGATCAAGGAGAGATGCCTACGCTTTGAGACAAAAAATGAAATTGTGCTGAAACCATGCAGGAACTCATAGTGCACCTTTAAAGTAACTAGTAACTAAAGTTGTAAGATTAATGTAGTGGAGTAGAAGTAGAAAGTGGCATAAAAAGAAAAGACTCAACTAAAGTACAAGTACCTCAAATTTGTACTTACGTACAGTACTTGAGTATGTACTTAGTTACATTCCACCACTGTCTGACAGTGAAGAAGCAGCATCAGTCTGTGATTGCCGCTCTCTTCCAGACCCTACCTGTTTGTTTGGAGGTGAACATGACGACAAAGGGCTCTCTGTTCATGATGTCTGTCCCACAGGGCTCACAGCCGTCATCATACGTGTAGTTTTTAGCTACGGACACCGTCTGCTCTCTGGAGAGGAAAGATATACTCAACCATATCAGTCATTTTCTTGTACAACTTTACTTTTTAAGAAATTCAACAACTCTTTCTCATAGTTAGCTATATTCACATTATTTTTATTTTAACAGTTTATTTGTCAGGGATAATACCTATAGGCATTGTTACATCTAAAGTACAACTGATGCGACGTATGTGGGACTTCTAGCCGTAGGCCAATTTGCAATCCTTGTCCCTGGTTAGACTTTTAGAAATTACACACATAGTAAAAAAGTAACAGACAGTAAAGCAAACATGGACCAGCAGCTATATACAGTACATGAATAAAGACGAACAATACAGCAGACTGAGGCAGCAACCTAGATGGTTAAAAGCTGACAATTAAAGCAAACAGTCACATAGATACATAAAAACCAAAAGTAAAACCAACACAGACAGGCAGAATTGTGTAACTAAGTATAAGAAGCAAAGCATAAATTATACTGTGCTGTATCAAACAAAGACTTAGTGTTCGCAAATTTGCCTCTGTTTAAGCCATAGTATTACTGGAGCATTTTCAAAAGTCATTTGTAAGAACATTGAACTTATATAGAACTTTATCAGTCCTGTGTCTTCCAGTGCTGACCACTAGGGTGAAGCTTGACTAATCATGAATGTGATGATGGATGAATGTGGTGTGCAGATGTGTCAGATTCTGTGTTTAACATGCCTTTTTTTTGCCAAGGAACCACATCTAAGTATCATTACCATAGGATAACTGCATTTAGTGGTGGAAGAAGTATTCAGATCCTTTACTCAAGTAAAAAAAACTAAAGAAAGAAAAGACTTGAGTAAAGTACAAGTACCTGGAATTTGTACTTAAGTACAGTACTTGAGTAAATGTACTTAGTTACATTCCACCACTGACTGCATTACTAAATAAAGCTAGACCAAAATGCATTCTGTGTTCATTAGCATTTTGTGCAGAAATGTACAGTAATTTCATGATCCAAAAGTGTTTGGGACTGTGAAGTATTTTGTGCAAAATATGCAATTGTGTGGCACTTCATATAATATGGACATTTTAAATTTATTTTAATTCCACCACACATTTGCAAGCAATTCTCACTCAGAATACACTTTGATGACGCTTCAAGTGTCTTTGTTAATAAATTGCATTCAATGGCATTAGCATGGCACAGCATGTGACACATGATCACCCATATTTATCTAAAACTTCAATCTGCTAATATCTATATTGAAACATATTTCATTAAACCAGTATTTAAAAAGTAACTGTGCATGTATTCAAATACTGTGCTTCAATACAATTTTGAGGTATTTACTTTCCATTTTCTATTGCCTAATACGTCTACTCCACTATATTTCAGAGGGAAATATTCACAATATATCTGACGACTATAGTTACACATTACCTTTCAGATGGAGCTATTACATATAAAACATATTATAATATGATGTATTGGTACAGATTAAACTGCCCATCAGTATATCAAGTAGTTGTTTTTTTGTTCTACCAACACCAGCTACAACATTAAAATCCTTATCTTTATGCATCAGCAGTAATAATCTGAAAATGTAATATATAACATAAATAAATATTATTATACCATTGTATACATATTACTCTGTCAGGACCCATTCTGCTGCATTATGTGTGATTATACTTGTAACACTTTACATTTTGCTGAATACTTAGGTACTTTTACTTAAGTAGGACTTTGAATGCAGGACTTGAACTTGTAGTGTTTTAGTTTTAATTGTATAGCTATACTTTTACATAAGTAGTTTTCTGGCAGTCATCGCTCACAATTAAGGATGACACTGCAGATCTGAAGTAAATAAAACTTTAAAACACAATTTTTTCTGTTTCTGCTCTATGATGTGAGGTGTCAACAGAGGATCTCTACAAAAGATAGTTTTACCGTTACAATTGCTTTTTGTTTCCCTTGTGTGTGTACCTGTAGAGGAAGAGGTATCTCTCCTTATAGGAGCTGCGACCCAGAGGCTCACTGATGATGTGACTGTACCTGAACTCAGGAGATCCTCTGGGAATACACACACACACACACACACACACACACACACGGAAACACACACACACACAGATAAAGAGAAATTGCAGAATAAGACCCAGCAATATCTATGAACATTAAATTATTCTAATATTTTACCATCCACAACATAAATATTGATATTGTGATATGAGACTAGATATCGTCTTACATTTTGGATAGCATAATATCATGATATGACATAAGTGTTGCCTTTTTTATTTACTGTTCTATCAGTTCTATTATTTGTTTTTTCACACTTAGTCATTCTATCCATGGTACTGATGATTATTTGTCTAAAATTTCATTTGTTAATATTTTGGGAAAGCACCAATTGTCAATCCTACAACATCGCCGCAATATCGACAAGATTATCACAACATCGGATTTTCTCCATATTACCCAGCCCTAATTGAATTTTAAAATATCACTTAAAAAGACCTTTCAGTTTGGTCATTTGGTGTCACTGTGATCATGATCTGATGCTCCCTTCATCTTCTTCATCTTTGCCTAGCCCTTACATTGTGTTAGGGTCCATTTAGACCCATTTTCAAGTTCAGATGTGTAAAATCTACCATTTACTTTTTTTATTTGTAGAGTTTTTTATTGATCATATATATATATATATATATATATATATATATATATATATATATATATATATATATATATATATATATATTATACAGTTTTCAATCAACAATATAAGAGAGGCTCAAGTATTTTTGTATAAATGTACATATAAACCAAAACAAAGCAGAGAAAAAGAAACAAAAACAAACAGTGCGGGAGTAGAATACAATTTTGTAGCAAGAAGTAAAATAAGAGTTTATACAAATAGAATGAAAGAAAGTAATTATTTTTACAGATACTGATTGTAAGAAGTCTATGAAGGGTTGCCAAATATTATAAAAACCTGAGAGATTATCCTTCAACAAATATCAATTTTTTACAAATGTAAGGTATTGGACACAATTTGTCGGTGGGTATCGCCGGCCCTTTCCATGACTTCAGAAGTAATTGTTTTGCAGTAATAAGAGAGTAGGAGATTAACCGTTGCTGGGCTGAAGTCAATTTCTTAAATAACTGTGATGTGCCAAGGATAATCAACAATGGTTCCGGTGACAATCTAGTCTTAAGAGTTTTTGACAGTATAGCAAATACATCAGACCAATAATTGGCGACTTTAGGGCAGGAAAAAAAAGCATGAAAAAGTGTTGCATTGAGGGATTGACATTTATCACAGCTTGATAAAGCGTTCAGGAAAATGCTGTGGATCTTTAGTTTTGAAAAATGAAGCCTATGTATAATTTTGAACTGTGTATCGTATTACTGGAGCAGGAGTGTATGAAGCCCAGAGATTCTTCCCAGATGTCATCAGGAATATGGATACCCATGTCCTTCTCCCAACTATCTTTATATTTATTGGATGGGGGGGAAGATATCGTTTGTAGTTTGTTATATATATTACAGATAACTTTATCTTTATATGGGGGTATAGTGAGACATTCATCTAATATAGATTGCGGTAGTCTCGAAACCTGGCATGAGTTTTCGGATGTAGTCTCTGACCTGTAGATATCTAAAGAAATTATTGCTATGTAGTTTGAACTTTGTCTGTAGTTGCGCAAAGGAGGCAAATTTACCTTCCATTTACAGGTCACGGATACAACATAATACTAATTTCCTCCAATCAGAAAACGTCTGATCTAAATTAGAAGGCGCAAAGGATGGGTTTTTTGCAATTGGTAAAGAAAGGGGCAATGTTTTGTGGGTAAAGTGCGATTTAATTTGTTTCCATATATGAAATAAATTATGTATGATTGGGTTTTGAACGTCCTTTGATTTGTCAAATTTGACCCGCTAACACAAAAAAAGATGTGCAACTTTCTAACACAGTACAAGGGCTAGGCATATGTCAGATGTCAGATAATGGAACACATTCAATTCCAGTATTTCATTACACAGGAATAGTAGTCCCAATTCATTTAAAGGGAGAGAAAATCTGCAATAAAATGAAAGAAAAGCATTCCTTCTTTAATGTTCATCTTTGTGGACACACACACACACACACACACACACACACACACACACACACACACACACACACACACAGGCACACACACAATCATAGATGATGAATGAAGAGCATCATTTTGTTTATGGTATGTCATTATGTGCGTTCACAAGCTGTTCACCTGTCCACAAACTTCTATAAAAGGTCCCCATATTACTATCTGTGTAATAACACACTCTATATAAGGTGTGTGGTTGGACTAACTTGTTGACATGCTCCATGAGTTTTTTAGTTGCTGACAGATCGCTGTCTCTGACCTCCTGGATCAGAATGATGTCATAGCGATGGACAATCTGAAAAACAAAAACACAAAGCAACACAGGTCCGATTTATTTCAAGTATGTTTCTCCTCAATCAAACAGAAACATACTTATTATTGTTCTATAGTAAAGGGACATTCCACTAATTCTACACATAAAAAATTGAGTCTGTCCTCCCCCAAAAAATTGACCCCATAGGTTGTTGTTGGGACATAGAATTTAAAGCAATGGGTATTTACCAGGCAGAAAGGGTCTAAATAAATTATGAAATGTTGCATTATGGGAAATGTAGGATCCATTTCTTTGTTGTTTTTATTTTATTTTTTAAGTCCCCCAACTTTATGGATGTGAAAAATAAAACTGCTGGAGTGCCCCTTTAACCGTCTGAGGTCTAAGGGCTTTTTTTCGATTTTTAAATATCTTCTTAAATTCACCTTTTAAGGGTATTTGCATATAACCTGACACTCATGTGTTTAATATCAACATATTCAGAACAAACTCAATTTTCTGTATAGTGAGGACCAAATTTGTCCTAGAGCAATGTGTAAAGAGACAATTTGGCCCTTAAGCTGAAAAGTTTTGGCTTTTTGGAATTCCTCAAATCTCTTGTGAAAACATTTACACCTTGTGGATGAATTGTTTTGGTGCTTGAAATGAGTTTACCAAAGTCTTAGGTTCACAAAGTAGTGTAATATATGTATAAAACAGTAAATAAATGTATTATAAATGTCTAAAATAAAATGCGTTATCGAGTGTTGGTTGTCCAAACGTTGTTTGGACGTACCTACGCGTCCTTCGTCATCAGAGGGTTAATGTCCAAAATCCTCTGAACAATACAGTATTCTAACTAAATCTAATGACATGCTTATGTTTTGAATGGGTTACCAAATTATTACAATGGAAGGGATGCCAAATGTAGGCTAACCTTTGTGTTAGTTTAGTTACTCAGCACCCTTCCAAATAAACTGTCTTTATAGTTCAAATATTTGTGACGAGATACATTATTTTCTTCACTATTTACATTATTCCTTAGGTGGAAAAAAAAGGAATATTGGATGCAGTTTCAGACCGTGCTGATGATGTTCATCAGAGTGGTGTTGGAGGCTTTCTTGTCTCCAAATGACCTGATGTTGAAGGCTCCCAGCAGCAGAGATGTAGACAGATTCAGCAGGGCCAAAAACAGACCCAAAGCACACAGCAAACGCATCCTGGGCCACAGAGGGAACATATTTAGCCTTTCAACTGTGGGAGTCAGAGACAGACGTAACACCTGCGCCTCTGGACACATGACAACATGATCTCTATTCCTGGCTCTTTATCTAACTGTGAGTCTGCAACTTAACATTTCATGTGCTGCTTTTTGCAGAGGCTTGCATGCTCCTGGGCAGAGCATTATTCCATATTATTAATTATATGCATCAGCTCGAGTGTGGTGACATTTTTCTTATGGTAATCCTACATATAGTGTTGCTCTATGTTTCATTTAGTCAGCCAGAGTTAAACCATATCCTGTATTACTATAACAAAGTACCATCTTTGCAACAGTTTGTGACATCTTCCCAAGTTTCTTTAAATGAAAACTAAAGCAAACCCAGTCACATCGGATTACAGCTACTGATGTTTTATAGCCTACAAGAATTGTAAAAACAAAAAGTCTACAAACCTAAGTATCATTTCCCAGCTTGCATCTGCTGTTTTTGTATTAAAGAAAAGTCAGAGGTGCATATCTACCTGCTGCCTGTGAGTGGTTTTGGGAAAAGGAGAAGGCCTGTTGTTAGCAGAGCACAGAGGCTTGTGTGAATCCCTGGAGGCTGCACTACAACTTCTGAGCACAAGCATTGATAATGTGTCTCCTGAAGTTTTTCATTGTGCATGTGAAGCTGGGGAGAAGCAAAAAATGGAGGCGTGTTGTGGACGGGGTCCAAAACAAATAATCGTTTCTCCTTATTTTTTCTCAGAAATTAGGTATGATTGCATGTAAATTATGTTTATTGACCATAAATGCAACAAATAAGTGTAAAACAAGTTGAAATGAGTTGGAATGAACTTGGCTAAAAAGATGTAGGACAGATTTTGGTGATAAATTCTACTTTGTTATTATTGGGACTAAGCTTCCTTCCATGGACACAATATACAGTACACACAGCAATGCCAGAAAAGAGCAGAGAGCATCATTAATGACTCACTCCACCCAGCTCACTCTCTGCTAAGACTCACTGCACATACACTCAGACGCAGCAGAGCGGACAGTATCACTACACATAAAACACGGTTCTATAACAGTTTCTTCCCTGCCACAGTCAGACTGATGGCAAAAACAAAATAAAACACTGAACAATTCACTGTGATTAAATGTGCAATAATCCTCACTACTTCACTCTGCTGTGAAATATGTGCAATATTTATGCTCGTTACAAATGCAATATCCAACATAGTTGTATCCTCCAGTTGCAGTATTCATAATTTATTATATTTTTGCCCTATTTTGTATAGTATCTAAGTTGTTTTTGTCTTACTTTATTTTATTTACCTTGTATAATCTTTTTTTCTATTTTAGTCTGTGTGCTTTTCTATGCCCTTAACTCTTTTTACTCTTTTTACTTGACTCAGTATGCACAAATGGCAAATAAAAATCTTGAATCTTGAATCTCTTCTATGCTTTATCAACAGGCAAACCAGACCGGGTCAGAAGACAATGCAACATTTTTAGGCACTTTGTGATTTTGTATCTGTGAGAGGTGAACTCTCACAGATACTCTCACAAGTAAATTTTACTTACTAACTTACATCATAGGTTGTATTTAAAATGTTGTTCTTTGTATTATTTGTTATTTGGACTGACCAGAGCACACTCGCCTCTTGAACTAGATTGTGCAGATAATCAGCAGAGGCGGTGTGTTTACCTGCAGAGTTGGCAGGAGCAGTGAGAAGGCAACAGATGGAGTGAATATGTGATAAAGACAGTCGATTCAAGTCAATGTGCGATGGAAACTTTCCTATTGAGCCATGCACGTTTTCATGACAAAATGTAATATCTTTTAGGAAAACATCAAAGTGAACAAAACTAAAGCTTAATAATAAAAAAAAATGTGTCGTCTTAAGACATTCACTTGTATTTTTTTGAAGGACAGAAGTATCTCAGGTCTGTAAATATTACCCCAAGCAAAATGTGTGTGCTATTATTGGAATAAATTGTTTTACACTTACGTTATTAATAACGTGTTTTTCAGAGGTAGATAGCTACATTTTAATTATAATATTCATGAATATCAAGATCATTTAGCAATCGTAGTTGCAGAATTTTTTTGTCACAAAATGTGACATTTTATTATTACATTTTAGTTGAAGATAATTCGGACAGTAAATATAGTAGTAGGCTACTGACATTCAGCAATGTTTGTATTAATTATTAAAGCTTGCAATGTTTCCAAAAGTATTTTCTTATTTTATTTTTTTAAATGGGCAGAGATGGGTATTTCTGTCAGTCTAGTGTTTGATGTTTTAAGATTATCTGATAGGACAGCTTAGACATGAAAGGGGAGAAAGAGGGGGAACGACAAGCAGGAAAGGGCCGTAGGTCGGGCTTAAACCTGCAGCCGCTGCGGCAAGGACTGAGCCTCTGTACATGGGGCGCACGCTCCACCAGGTGAGCTCCCCAGGCGCCCCGTGTTTCAGTGTTTTAATGATGGATTGGTTTAGAAGAAATAATGGAAATGTATTTAGAAAGTGGGAATATATTTTAACACATTCATTTTGAATATATAAAGGACAGACCCAGCTGCTTTGGATAGAGGTAGTAAGAAAGTATGCAACCAAATAGTTTCACAGCAACAACAAAAAACTGCATCTGATGATTGCAAGTACAAATACTGCTGATTTGCATCTTTGTTTTTTTTTTCCTTTCTGTTTTTCTTCTGCATGCAAATATAATTACTGAGCCTTCGTCAAACCCACAGCAGGTGTGTGCACTCCGTGGTGCAGGGGGATCAGAAAACACTGGCATATGATCAGTCAACAAGGAGCAGTGACAACAACAAAAATGTGGATTTGAATACTTTTTGTGAGCAAAAAATGCTTATCTATATCTACATGTCTTATCTTGGGACCGTTTGGAATGGTCTCGAGTTGGGAACCACTGCTTTGCTGGAGACGATCCTTTTTTTGGGTCAAAAGTAGCAGTGAGAACAAAGATTTTAAATGTGGATTTGAATGCTTTTTAATGGGCCTGAAAATTTAACGGTAGCCTAATTCACAAGCAACAAGTAAGGATTTGGTAAAAAGTTAGCACACTTTATTTTTGGCGTCGTTGAGCAAACAACATCCATACAAATCTTTCAACCTATTGTAATTTCAAGTCTGAGAGAACACTGACTCAACTTCAAATTCTGGTATATTTTACCCACTGCAGCGTTAAGATTTTTTGTCAAAACTTTAGAAAGACTGAAGGTAAACAGCAGATGTGATTGTTGTGGCATTATTGACACATTATAAATGATTATATTGTGCTGTTATGAATGAAACCAGTAAGTGGCAGCACAATAGGAACATAGGACATGTGAGTAGATTCTATAATTTCCTAGTAGTTCACACTTCAGCCCAGTAGGTAGCGATAAAGCACCAATATGTTTGATACCGACCGGCTAATAAGAGTGACGTCATTCGCGTAGCAGTCACAAACAGGAAGAAAACATCCATCTATTTCTTCAACTGTCTGTGGTTATCTAGCTAGCTAGCTAAGCAGGGAGACCTCTGGCTAGCTTAGCAGCCTGTGTAGCATTGACACAGTAATAAAACGGCCTTGACAGTCGAGAATATACTCGTGTCTTACCATGATGTGTCCGGAGTAGTGACTGTATCGACAGACACTCAGGGAATATAATTCTCCTCGACTTTCTCCGGGTCCGAGTGTTAAAACAAGGTACGTTAGCTTAGCAACAGAACATTAGCTTGCGGTAACTATGGTTAGCCTGGTTGCTAATGAGCAGGCAGTTGTTTTACTTGATAGAGCCTACTTTACCAGGCCTATTGTATTGTGACTCTGCGAGTATTATTTTATCAATTTGATAGTACGCTTGAATGTGTTGTTGACATAAGATAACATATATAAGCTACACGATTGGTAACTGCTAAATTAATGACTCTTGTTTTTGTGTAAACGGGTAACAATTAATGTAGCTAGTCAGCAAAAACACAATGAAGCTTGTAGCTTTATAGCAAGAAAAAATAATATAGTATACAGGGAAACATACAAAGTATACAGATCAGTATACAAGTATATATCAGTGAGTAACATTGCTAGGGGTAGCCTAGCTATATTATGTAAGGATATTTAGAGAGGTCCATATGTTGAAAGTTTTCAAAGCCGTTTTGTTACTGGATTTAGAAATTAAATGTATAGCTGTAAATGTACTTTATTTAGTCGTAACGACTACTCAAAGCGCTTTAACTTAGTACAGGAACCATTCACACACATAGATACACTGTGGCCGAGGCTGCCGTACAAGGTGCCACCTGCTGGCAGGGGATCGAACCACCAACCTTCCGATTGGCAGGCTCTACCACTGAGCCACAGCCAAGTTTTGCCAGAATTTTCTAATGGTGAACAATGCCAAAAGAGGTGCAAAAGTGTTTCTGGTTGGTGTTCACAGAAAGAACAGTCTATGTTTATGTCTTATTTCAATGTTACCATGCAGTGATTAACAGAGTAATATCTGTCAATTATTTTTAAGCCAAGGACCCCTTAACTGAAAGAGAGATGGAGCAGGGACCCTCTACTACCTACAGTATATAGTATAAAATTAAGTTGCAGTTATTAAACTGGGCCTACAATAATGTGTAGGGTGGCCTTAAGCCTTTATACATACCTTTTTTGCATAGAATACTAAGCTATTAAAATAGCCTAAAAAATGTGGCACAGTGAATCCTTAGGATAAACTGTATCTGTGGATGGCCTTAGTGACTACCTTACCTAAAGGCCTGTAAAAGCTGTTGTATTCTTCTTGCGTTCGGCAATGTTAGGACATATAATGAATGTTTTTACACACCATAATTCTAGATCCTGCATGTCCACTATTACATGTCAGAATTAGCTGCTTTTACATTAGTGAATTTCTAGTGATGTATTTATAAACCAAACATTTAATCACAAAAAAATGCAGCTCTACTGTTACACTAGTTCAAAATAGACTACAGTGCATATTATTGCAACTAATGATTTAGCCTATAATAAAAAAAAAACATTGAACATTGCCCAGCAGTTTTCCAGAACCTGAGGCGACATCTTTAAATTGTTGTTTTGTGTGACCAGCAGTACAAGACCCAAACACAGTGTCTCCCCTAGGTTTGTGGAAGACTTAAAGGTGCATGTATTTTGTGCGGAGGGTTTAGGGGCTCTTTCTGGAAAAAATATTACATATTTCAATAAGAATACATGCAATTTCACATCAATTTTAACCATTGTTATTACCATATCTGTCTAAAATGTTGGAAAAGCTAGAGCCGATGATACATAAATAACATAACAACATAAATAACTAGCTAAAGAAGTCCACTCGGGACCAAGAACAATCACTAGATCTTTAGTTAGTTTTGATGCTCACATTGATTTTACATTTATTCTGCTTAGGTGCTGGTGCCCAATACGGCTCGGCTGTTGCGCCTAAGCATTATATAATGGTAGGGAAAACCCTGAAACATATTCAGTTTACCGTCATAGAAGACTTTATCTAACTTTTGTGATATTAGCCCATGTTAAATGCAATATATCACTGGCAGCACCCGAGCCGTTTTGGGCAGCATCTAGTCAATACACGATGTTCCACTTCAGGGGTCCGTTTCAGGAAGGAGGTTTAACAAACTCTGAGTCTGACCCTGATCTTTGAGTTGATTTACCCTGAGATGGGAAATTCTTGAGTTTTCGGTTCCAGAACAGCTGATTTGAGTTGGTTCAATCAACTCAGAGTAGGTTCACTCAGAGTTAAGCGTGTGCACCACCACAATAACAAGGCAGCATGAATGGAGCCATGATACTACAATTCACCATGGCAACAACCACAAACAAACTGGTTGGCATAGCTACTTTACCCCTCTGGAACTGGAACTACTCATGCACACATACAGAGAGTTTGAATATATATTTTGTTAAAAAGCTGCTGCTGCAAAATAGCGAGAATTGTTGTGGGAGAAAATTGTTGCTCGAGTCAATGCGTAAGCTCTAATATAGTGTATTTCATATTTAACCACAGGTAACCTATAATATTACTGGTGAAAACTGGAATGGTAGTAGGCTACACCTATAATTTCATTTAGGTGCAATCCTGCGGTCGAAAAAGTAAACTACTACTAATCCCATTCTGAGGTTGCAGCATCATCATTAACAGAACTATAATTTATAATAATTTACTGTAATTCTTTTTACTGGCTCTCACTGGTTTGTGTCCAGGGAACACTACAAAAAATATTAAACGTTTTAGAGCGAGGCACACTTTTCTGACGGCTCTGCATACAGTGGCTTTACTAATATGCTCCGCATCACCAATGTTGTAAAAAAAAGTCCATTTGCAAAAAACATAATGTGACACAAAGAATGTGCTGGAATGTAGAGCATTTCCACAATGGGTGACGTTAGTGATATGAGGACGGATAAGGTATCTACATATCTGATGGACTGTGAAGAAAAACAATACCTCTCAAATAGGAAGTTATCTGGAAATGAAAATACATCTAGTCGGGCCTCAATATCATCTCCCGAAATATATTTAACTCTCTGTGAAGTACAACCGCTTTTTCATCAAGGGGATCGTCAACAAAAGGACATACCATGTTCGAGAAAAAAACTTTTTATAATCTGCCTAACAGTTAATAAACCAACATGTTTTTTTATTCATGCAGATGACAACACTGCTCTAAAATGCACCTGATACAGACTGAATGAATGAGGAAATTAAAGCGCGCTGTGTCAGAGGGAGGAGAATTGAAGGTTTATTGAAGAAAACCTGCTCCCGACCAGGTTAGGTTCACAGATTCAGTTACCGTAGTAACTGACTCTGAGGTTAAGTTACTGCTCTTCCTGAAACGGGCTGGAGTTACCCCTCCTCAGGTTTAAACAACCTCCCTTTCTGAAACGGAAAACCCAGAGTTTCCCTCATCCCACAAACTCAGAGTTTTCATTAAACCTGCTTTCTGAAACGGACCCCAGGCATTGCTTCGTTGCTGATGGAAATTCCACCGGATTTCATTCATTTAGGCCTGATATGCGTTACCTTGGGCTTTCTTTGTATTGGCATTCTAAACTCCCGTGGATTTATGAGGACTATGGTTAACTGCACCTCAGATCTCTGCCTATCCCTGACTATTGGTCTGATCTGAGTTTTCTGTGGCACGACTAAAACAACCTTTGAACGTACACGTTCCACCAAAACAAGTTCCTTCCCGAGGCTATTTTGCCGAGCCCCTGCGCAGCACTGCGGAGGAAGGTCTAGCAATGTGAGACTAGGCCGCACCTAAGCCGAATGAATGTAACTAAAAGACTAATGATTGTATTGGACTTCTTAAGAAAGTTTTGTCTTTAAGCTTTTTGAGTGTTATTCATTTATGATCTGACCTAGCTTTTCCAACATTTCAGACACTGATATGGTTATAATAATCAAAATGATGTGAAAAACAGACGCAAAACTACCACAAAGGGACACAAACTGACTACAAAGAGACGCCAAATGATCAGAGGCCCAAAACAACCCCAAAGGAAACACAAATGACCAAAAAGAGACACAACACGACTACAAAAAGACATAAAAACCCCACACAGAGACAAAATTCCACAAAGTGTATGGAGAAATTGCTTTTTTTTACTGAAAAACTTAGCATTTTCTTGAGGAAGGATGCCTAAACCCCCCCGCCTAATATGTGCACCTAAGTTTTCTACAAACTAAAGCAAAACACTGACTGGTTCTGTTAGGTTGGGTCATTTATTTAGCTTTTTAAATTAGGTTACACATCGTTGTGTCCTCCTCCATCCCCACACAATAACGGATACAAGAGGCTATTGTAGTCATGTTATTTCAAAACAATCCAAACTCGTCAACCCCATTTTCATGTTTATTTGATTCTTGATTTATTTGACCGCTCTTTACTGAAGATAGGACGTTGTGTAGAAAGGTGCACTTTTTCAAGTTTCGCTATAGGCCTGTAACAATCATTACACAATTATTTTTAATAATCGCAGATTCTTTGTTTAGCCGCAATTAATTGCTAACATTAGCCTATTAGGCCTATGACTGGTAATAGTTGATTTTGTTTAGATATGCCAAATTGTAATTATATAAGTGATTATTGGTCAGACTATATATTTTTACTATTATTTCAATTGTTAGTGGTTGGCACTTGATCATAGCAACAAAAATGACAAGGGGGAATACTGTTAGAATTATATTAAATTAAAAATGATATAAAGAGGCATTGTTTACTTCATAGGCTGTGTATTTGTAAAATTACATTATCTTGGTCACATAACAGTAATATAACCAAAAGATGTATCCTAAATAAATAAATACATTTTAAAAATTTGACTGAAAGAGACCAGTGTTTTCCCTAGGTTTTTGCATATTTGAGTTAAGGGGTCTTTCCTCAAAACATTTTTTATGTTTACATAAATATGCAATTTGACATAATTTAGGACCATTATTATTACCATATCTGTTTCCAAAACGTTGGAAAAGCCAGAGCAGATAATAGGTAACACTAAAAAAACGTAAAGACAAAACTTGCTAAAGAATTCCAACTACAATCATTGGATCTGAGAAAAGTGTTTTAGTTTTTGCTGTTTTGGGCATATTTTTCACCATTTTTGGCACTTTATTGGCGTATTTCACATTCAATCAGCTTAGGAGCTGCCAAAAATGGCTTTGGTGCTTCAACTTAGACTTAAAATGGCAGGGAAAACCCTAGAGACAATTATATTGTTAATCGCAATTATTTTTGAGACAATAAATTGTACAGTAAAGTTTGGAATTGTTTGAGCACTAAGTTTGGCTGTGTGTGCTCTCTGTTGGTCCCTGCAGGTGTGAATGAGTGACGTGGTGCCTCCCACAGCTCTCAGTGAAGTCCAGCTCCGCTTCCTCTGCCACGATGACATAGACAATGTCAAGCTGCTCTGTGGTGATTGGTTCCCAATCGAGTAAGAGTTACATTCCACCATTGGTACACTGAATGAAGTACATTTACTCAAGTACTATACTTAAAGGGTAAATGCCGTTTTTTTTTTCAACCTGGACACTTAGAATATTAATCTGAGCCTGTCAGTGGCAAAACGAGCACTTTTGTGAAGGTAAATACAAGCTGGACAATCGCCCTATTAACTTACATTGTAGCTTGTTTCGGCGCTGCTGACTGCAGCGATCTTGCTTAATACTAGACCAATTTCAAAGATTGTTGTTCCCATAGATATAGAACTATATCTATGGTTGTTCGCATCAGTCACTTAGACACAAAATCATAGGGTCCAGGTTGAAAAAAAACGGTTACCCTAGTTACCCTTTTAAGTACAAATTTGTGGTGCTTGTACTTTACTTGAGTCTTTTCTTTTCATGCCACTTTCTACTCCACTACATTCATCTGACAGCTTTAGTTACTTTACAAATTAAGACGTTTGCACACAAAACACATGTAGTTTAAAAAATACAATGTTTTATTATCTATCTAGAAATTGCAGGAACGTCTGTCTGTCTGTCTGTGTGTGTGGGTGTTAAGCGCATATCTCTCGAACCGTTAGTCCGATGGATTTCAAACTTGACAAGTGTCTTGCTACGGGCACGAGTAAGTGCAGTGCCAATTTGGACGTTGTATGGATTAAAAATGTAAAAGAAATCATTAAATATATAGGTAAAAGAAGCACACATTGGCTTTTGCCGCTCTAGCCGCTGGCCACTCCCCCTCTCACACTGAGGACACTGAGGACTAAAATGTGAGGATTTTTCTGCATTGAGTATTTTTACTTTTAATTACTTTTGAGTACATTTTCCTGATGATACTTACAAACTTTTACTTAAGTAACATGTTAAACTAATGCTGTACAGCTAAAGGTTTCCGGGCAGAGCCCGCACTTGTGAACTTTGGTTCTGCATTACATGATTCAATCTACATACAGTGTATTCTTCATGTGGCTGCATGCACCCTGTACCATGATGGTCCGGCACGGACCGTTGCAGCCCAAGTTAGGAATCCCGTTGTCCTTAGGGGTGGGGGGGGGAGGAAAAATTGGAAACCGTATATATTGTGATTTGTTTTGGTTTTTGCGAAAATGTTTTTAAATCAATTACTTTCCTTTCTTTTCCTTGATTCACCTAAATATTTTCTATTTATACGATACCGCTACATCATATCCGTTTCCAGTAAAACAGAGCGAAAGCGGAAAATGCATGTTATGTTCTTTACAAATGAAATAAATGTCAGACTGACAGGTCAGACAAAAATCACAATACTCAATACTATCAGATCGCAGTACTTTTAGAATCGCAATAAATGAAAATCGCAATACAAATCTAATCGGCACCCATGTATCGTGAAAGAATCAAATCGGGACAAAAGCATATGGTCCCAGCCCTAGTTATTTTTCTAATTCTTTT
The DNA here is from genome assembly GCA_023631565.1 of Gymnocephalus cernua. Taxonomy (NCBI): domain Eukaryota; kingdom Metazoa; phylum Chordata; class Actinopteri; order Perciformes; family Percidae; genus Gymnocephalus; species Gymnocephalus cernua. The sequence goes on along the minus strand of CM042441.1, from coordinate 25,496,686 downwards.
AGGACTGGGTGACAAATTCCTATACATGTCCATGCGTGAATGCTAACGTCTCTGCCCTTCGACTGCAGGTACCCAGAGTCATGGTATCAGGACATCACCTCCAACAAGAAGTTCTTCTCCCTCGCTGCCACCTTCAGAGGAGGCATTGTGGGAATGATTGTGGCCGAGATCAAAGGCCGGACCAAAGTACACAAAGAGGTACGATGTTCAACCCTGTATACAGTCGCTCACACAAAACACAAGGCTCTGAAGCTATGCTCTGTAGAGATGGTGTCCCTGTGAGTGTTTTAGTCCCGTTTATCCACTCCCAGGCAGCTGCCATTTGGAAATGTCAAAAGTGGAACACATGTAAACATGGTAGAATCTGTTTTTAGTCATCTAATTGGATGAACAAGATGCCCCTGACTGAGTTAGACTCAGTCATTACACAAGAACAAGAAATAAGTGGATACAGGGTGATGAGAAAGGAGTATAAACAAAGAGGAACATTAAAGAAAGAAGGTTTTTCATTTCAGGTTTTTCATTTTATCACAGATGTTCTCTCCCCTTAAATGATATTAGACTACTATTCCTGTTTAATAAAATACTGGAATTGAATGTGTTCCATTGGGCTGGTATCTAAAAGATGCTCCTTTCACTTTAGGCCATAGTTTATATAAGCTGTTCACTGAATTTAGTATTTGCATTTTGGAATCTGCCTTCCCAGTGGGTCATTTGCCTAGGCAAATATAATTAAAAACAAAGATGAAGGGAGCATACAGAGCATGATCAGAGTGACACCAAATGACCAAACTGAAATATCTTTTTAATTGATGATCTAATTTAATACTGAATCAAATATAGTGTTTTATTCTATAAATAATTGAATGTTCATACAGGGTGCTGGGTCTTAATGTGTGTGTGTGTGTGTGTGTGTGTGTGTGTGTGTGTGTGTGTGTGTGTGTGTGTGTGTGTGTGTGTGTGTGTGTGTGTGTGTGTGTGTGTGTGTGTGTGTGTGTGTGTGTGTGTGTGTGTGTGTGTCTGCGTGCGTGCGTGCGTCTGTGTGTGTGTTAGGATGGAGACATCCTGGCCTCCAGTTTCCCTGTGGACACACAGGTAGCCTACATCCTCAGCCTGGGAGTGGTCAAAGACTTCAGGAAACATGGCATAGGTACCTCCTAGCTCTCCCACTCACTCACCCACACAGACGTGCATATTGGACGATATTGCATTGACTTGCGTTCATTCATTTGACACTTACCCAAACCTGCAACTCTACATGCCAAACCCCACCCTTCACCCTAACCCAGAAGGTTTCAGACTGTGAGGAGAGTTGACGGGGGGGAGGGGATGCCGGGTGGAGACAGAAACCTTCGGAAGTTTCATTTTATTCATTTACTTAGAAGACAACGCATATTAATCATCATTACTGTAAATGTGCCAGTGTTAGCCAGCGGGCAAATTTTTAACTGTAGTCCTTTGGCCAGATGTTTTGAGACCAGAGCAACAGTAAACAGCAAGACATCAGTATGGGTTCAAATTTAATTTACTGCTTTTCTTACGGAAGATGACAAGACACCATAAAGCATCAGCAACAAATAGAAAAAAAAAGTTGTTATTCATAAAGACAGCAGCAGAAGCTGTGACGCACAGCTCACAGAGGCAATTATGATACTGCTAAGCCCTTAGCACTCGATTGGTCACGAATCATACTCATTCTCTGAGTCATAACTCACTCAAATCTGAACACGCACACATACACTTTCTGAGGATAACTTTATCCATAAAGTGATCGATGTCAATTAATCCGCTCAGAAATCATAGAAAAAAGACACTTCTCACAGCTTCAGAACTTCATCATCTTTTAAAGTATCAAAGTAATCCAGTCATAGTAGTGTGTACATCCACAGGTACGTTGTGAAACAGGAACTGTTAATAGCTGATTTGGCATACTTTTAATGGAGCCTGTTTGCCACAATGTAAACTAAAAACAGGGCTCAAGTTGTACACAAATGTAAAAATGATAAAGGATGAGATGAGAATTGATTGAAATGTTAGGCCATGATTACACTTGGCTTCTTTTTTAACAAGATCAGGGAGCACCTGCTCATGCCATATAACTGGCTGTGCTCCGACACAAGTCTGTTTATCGGCACCTTCTCCATGTTTTCTTTTTGGTATGGAAACGACATATTGTCACTAGGGCTGTCAAATGATTAACATTTTTAATCAAATTAATCAGAATTTTCATTGGATTAATCATGATTAATCACTATTTGCAATTACACCTGAATCCTAACCATTTTTTTCTGAAATGCATACCAAAAGATACTAATGCTGTCAAGCAATTAAAATATTTAATCGCATTAATGTCATAGTTAACTCGCGATTAATTGCAATTAATCGCACATTTTTATCTATTCTAAATGTCCCTTGATTTCTTTTTGTCCCATTATATTTTCTCATTTTAATTCTCTTATCAGCATGGAAAAGTAGATTGGCTTGCTTTGTGACAATGTTTTTTATTGAAAACAACATTGTCATATACGTTATGTTCAATTTCACACTAACATTCACACTTGGAGATAATAATCTGTCACATAATGTAACGCTGTTACCTCGATTTTCCATTGCAGGTAGTACTGCAGGTAGTACTGCAGATAGTACTGCAGGTAGTACTGCCTCATGCCTGAGGCGAGCGTGGCTCGTCCTACTGTCTATGGGATCATAGCGTCGTCAGTGGCATAGCCGTCGTCATAGCAACTGGTTTCCCGTGACTCATTTCCTGGTTCTCGTTCTCGTTCATAACCAACGTAAAATCAAGGAGAGGGTTTTCCTGCTCCAGGTTTCCCACCGTGGTCAGAAAGAACAGAGGAGACACTTTGTTTCTCTCACTGACTGTAGAGTCACTACTCGCTCCGAAGCTAATCGCCGTGACGAGACTACTAGCTACGCGGCTAGCAAGCTCAAACCATACTTTGGCTCAATCCAGCCGCGGCCTGTGTCTGTTTTGTTTCCGGTCTGCGAAATTACAAGACCCGCCCTTCAATCACTACTATTGGCCAGGCGTCCAAGGTAACGTAACCCTATTAGTTCAGGTCCTATCCCCTGACCAATCCACTATCATAACTACTCGCGGTGAAATGCCTAAACCAAACCAATCAGCTGCTTCGTAGGGCGGGACATGGCGTGGCCATAGACAGTTAAAGAAGTGGACTAACAGATCCCGTTGCTCTCTCTATGCGTTACACGTGCGTTAAAAAAATTATCGGCATTAAAATGGGTTTGCGTTAACGCCGTTAATAACGCGTTAAACTGACAGCCCTAATTGTCACACATTGTCATTGGTCAGCTGTAAAAAAAAAAAAAAAAACGCTTTACGGCATTTTTTCAGAAAGGTTGAACCTTTTTTTTTTTAAAGTGCTGAGGACTTTTAAAAAAACACTGTTACTTCACAGGATTATAATGTAAAACAGACGCTGGCAGTTTAAAAATAGACACCAAGTGTGAACAGCCTGATTCACACGGGACGATTTTAAAATTGTCGGCCGATTTTCCAATCCTGAGAGACCCCACACACGGCGATAAAAAATCACGGGTCTAACAGTTTTGGTCGTACAGTGTGTGGTGCGCAGCACACGACAAAATCAACACATCACACACAAACCGATTTGACTCCTGAGCATTCCCAGGTCAGATGGGAAATCTCGCAAAATCCCTCGAGATCAAACGTGACTTCAGAGTAAACAATCATGGCGGACGAAGAGGATGCAGTGGTGATAGTTTGTTTTTAACTGAAAAAAAACATTATCAAAAGAAAAGGCGATGGTCAAAGAAGTGGAGACAACGCGAGCATGGACTATACTTGCTACATCATGATATGGAGGTCCACCGGACTTTCTGGTGCGCCATGCCGCCGGCTGTTTTGATTTTGTTTCCCGGTGCTTCCTCGCCGCCTTGTCACCTTGCTTTCTGATTGGCTACACGCCACAGTCCACAGGCTGCGTGCTCGTTTGTCCCAAGGGGCCAGGCTTCTCTCCTCAGAGTGAAGCCTCCTATGGCGCCATTTTGATGCTAATAAGCCATCACCCCCCGTTAGCATCCCATTCATTGCCATTCATTTTGGCGTCACTTTGACAGCCAATAACTTTACATCTGAAGCGTTTCAAGACTTCATTTCTCCCTCGTTTATTTCTAAAGAAACACGACAATGTATAAAAGGCTCCATTACCTTGTACCTCACGTTATGGCTCCGTAGCAGACGTTTTTATAAAAATAGGCTAACGATTGTGTCATAACCACGCGACTTACTGTCGCATAGTACAGGAATTACCGTATAGTACAGGAGAAGCTCTCAGGCAGTTTTGACGTACATTAGCTGTTTAGTTTAATTACTAATGTTAACTAGCATTTAAGTTAGCAATAATTACCCTGTGCCTATGTTATCTCCTTACATATACCTACGCTCTCCGTCTCTGCAAGATTGGGAATGATTGAGATTTCTCTTGGCACAGCTACCAGAAGACTTACAACGTTCAGACACGTTGGTCACGTTACATCTACGGCGGGAAGCTCAGTTTGCAGCTGTACAGTAACGCTCAGTAACACTTTCCCATCACCGGAAAAGTGCTGGTAAGAGGCTTCACTTGTCTCCGTCAAAAACAGCGGGATCGCTGTGTCCATTTTATATACTGTCTATGGTTTGTCCCCGGGGGACACCATTCAGGAGGAGAAATCGGGCCCAAAAATTCCAACATGTTGGATATCCCCGATTTGAGATCGGAGCGGTCCCGACGTCCTTCCGAGCAGACGAGAGCAGTCTTAACACACCACACACGGCAGGAATATCTGATCAGATTATTTTACGCTAATCGGAGCATCCTTAAGATTGTCGGAAGGGGTGAATCGGGGCTAAAATCGGCCTAATTATCCTGCCGTGTGAACCAGGCTTTACAGTGCACTGGTCCAGCCAATGTTCTCAGGTCTTCATCCATTCCACACTTTGAATTTAAATGTGAAAGCACACATACATCAGCTGACAATGGAGGGAACATACAGCATTGTTTGAGTCCGGTGTCCAACAAGCACAAAATGGAAAATCATACACATTTACATTAAAGCTGCAGTAGGTAAAAGCTAAAAAGAAATGTTGGAATTTCAAGTAGTGGGACCTCTTCCTGCAGTTCTCCCTCTCCCCACTGTAGAAAAGCCCTGTGATCTAGTTTTCTCTCAGACCACTTGAATTACAATATGCTGAAATGTTATTATGTCATTAATCTAGCCTGGGAAAACCCTGACAAACTTCCGGCAAATTTGAGATTTGCTCTGCAAGTCTGTCTGGCCAAGAGCCCATTCAAGCCCATTTCCAATTTTTCCAAATCGAGGCACCAACCACAACCGTTGAGGTGGGCGTTACACAATAACAATAACAGCAAGCAGCTTTTTTATTTACATTCAACCTGACGGCCACCGTAGCGCAGCAATCCGTCGATGCCACTGTCGCTGCTACATCACCCGGATCGTTGGTCTGATTGGTTGAAGGACTATCTAATTGCACCCAGAGGCATTTGAGCGGCGTCCATTGGTGACGCCTCTTTGGAAATGGGCTGTGAATGAACCTTACCCAGACTGGTCTGGTGTCAACCAGGCTATAATTAATCCCCTCTGATACCAAAAATATACTGCCTTCCACAGCTTTTAATTTTGACTTGTGGACCACTTAAAACTAACCTTTAATAACACCTGCTTTTAGTAATGACCTGTAAATGGCAAACATATATTATTTTTATATATTTTTATGGAGCTGTCTCTCCCTTTGGACCATTCAGGCTCCTTACTGCTGGACAGTTTGAAGGAGCACATCTCAACGACAGCCCAGGACCATTGTAAGGCCATCTACCTACACGTCCTCACCACCAACAACACTGCCATCCACTTCTACGAGAACAGGGACTTCAGTCAGCACCACTACCTGCCCTACTACTACTCCATACGAGGCGTCCTCAAAGATGGATTCACATATGTGCTCTACATCAATGGGGGTCATCCGCCCTGGACAATATTATATCCTTTTGTAAAAAAAGCAGGAAAAGAAGACACTTGCTCACTGTTACTTAGTGGACGGATTGTTTCAATTTATGCTTCTGCGTTAAATTGACCATATCGGACCATATCGCGTAGCCTGGCGTGTACCTCTCAAACAATGTTATACGTCGCGGCAACGCAGACCGCAACAACTAATTGGTCCGCTCGGCTGTGGCTTGGTAGTGTTGCATTTCCCTCTACTTATTTCCTGGTTCTCCTTCTCCATAAACAACATGAAATCAAGGAGAGGGTTAACTTTTCCTGCTACAGCTTTTCGACCGTGGTCAGAAAGCACAGGGGAGACACTTTGTTTCTCTCACAATGCCGGTGGTCGGTACTCGCTCCGAAGCTAATCGCTGTTATTCTCTCACTCGCTCTACCACACGCTCCCGACGCGCACACACGTCGGCCCTGCTATTCTCCTAAAGAGATCGACGCACACACCAACGCACAAGTATAGACTTCAGGCGAAAGCTCTGCATGGAGCCTCCACAGAAGCATAAATCCCGCTTTACGTTGGGTTTTTAAAGGCAGCTGAAATAACGGAAGAGCAGAGCAGTTCAATTTGTTCCCCATAAGAACAGCGCTATGAGCAAACTCTGCTGACGGTGGCGAAAGTGCCCGGATGTTCACCGCTCTCCTGAAGTTGACTCTGTGTTTACTTTTGCAGAGCAGTAGCCAATGAGAGTGCAGACTCGCGAACCTGCCTCCAATATATTCTCCCGTGTATACGCATATGCTATATTTAAGGTCCAAATTAAAAGAACGGGATTTTCTTATAGCCAACTTTATGATACGTCTCTGTATGACTACAGGGATGTTAACAGCTAGCTTGTCAGAGGGTCCCTGAGGCAGTTGGCATTTTTGTTGAGTTTTTATACATATATTTGTTTTAGCAGTAGCATTGTAGTAACGTTAGCATTGTAGCAATGACAACTAGCTGGTTGCATACAATACATACGTTATTTGAACTTAACCAAACAAAACTTTTATGTGGCAAAGTGTATGACTAGAGTAGAAAACCTACCAAATAGTTTGTGATAGGCCAGATAGAAACTGACAGAAACATATCAACATCAACAACAAATTGTTAGCAAAACGTGTAACGTGTACACCTTCGGCATCATGTTGTGGTGACACAATTCCGCTAAGAATCTGCTACGTGTGACCGGTACAGCGGAGTTGCAGTTGAAAAAAAGCTGCCCTTGGGAACCCAGCGTTACACCAAAGCTTTACTTGCTCCAATGAGTAGAATCTGCAGCATCTTGATTGGAGGAGATGACATGCACAGATCGTTTTTTTGTTTCAGGTAGTTTATATCAACGGTGTTCCACTTCCAGGATTGCTCTGTTGCCTTCGGAAATTCCACCGGATGTCTTTCATTTCGGCCGGATGTCCGTTTCCTTCCGCTTTCTTTGAGTTGGAATTTTAAGCTCTGGCTGATTTCTGAGGACTATGGTTAACTGCTCCTCAGATGTCTGCAGGGTAAATCCAGACAGCTAGCTAGACTATCTGTCCAATCTGAGTTTTCAGAGCTGTGGAGAATGGTCTGCCAATGCAAGACTATGTTTCAGGCAATCACCTCAAGTAGATAAACCAAACATAAATGTTGTATTTTTCATATTTTCCTTAACTTCCTGTCCCACTGACTATATCCAGCACATCGGTTCGACCCTGGCCAGCCTGAGCCCATGCTCCCTCCCTCAGAGGCTGTACCGGCAGGCCCAGTCCCTGCTGCGCTCTCTGCTGCCCTGGTCCAACATCGCCTCCAAGACCGGCATACAGTACAGCAGAACAATGTGACACACAATATGGTGGGTGGGAGCTGTGGTGACAGGAGCATACAGTTGTAGCTAATTTGGGTAATGGGTATTGTTACAAATTTTTTGATTATAGTTGCTGATACCAATACCGTAACTTCGATACTGGTTTCTGAAAGATATAAAAATCCATTTTAACAAAAATAAATTACGTTACACATTACGGCACAAATCTTTTTATTTATTTTTCAGCCCCTACTACGTGAGCCCCGTCTCTGTGCGTAACGTAGTTTTTCCTGCGTGTCTCTACGAGGTATAACGTCAGACAGCCAATCACCAGCATTATTAGATCTTAGTAGAAGCATGCTGCTTATTAGCACAAGCATTTTGTGAGAAAAAGGGGTGAATCTCCCACAAATTGCAACAGAAAATCTGACAAATATTTAATACTCCTGTCAGTGGCAAAAACAGCACTGTTAGTGGACGCTAACTGACGGTGTGCATTTTACATTGCAGTACTGCTTGTTACAGCATTCTCACTCAATACTGGACCACAGATTCAAAAGATTTCAGAGATTTTGGTTCACATAAAATATTAACTCTTTGGGCCCAATTTGGACATTTTCACTTAGGGGTGTACTCACTTTTGTTGCCAGTGGTTTAGACATTAATGGCTATGTGTTGAGTTATTTTGACGGGACAGCACATTTACACTGTTATACAAGCTGTACACTTAATACTTTACATTGTAGCAAAGTGTAATTTCTTCAGTGTTGTCCCATTAAAAGATATAATAAAATATTTACAAAAATGTGAGGGGTGTACTCACTTTTGTGAGATACTGTATTTAATTAGACAATGCCTCATTTGCATACTTAAACATAAAAGTTCTGAAAACTTGTAATACAAAAAATGATTGTCTTAATGTAAGTAATCAACTGGGGAAGTTTCATCTTGATATCCGTTAGTTAAAATATTCTCCCTATTCACCTGCAGTGACTCCCTATAACATGGGCTGCAATGGGAAATTGGCATCACCGATTACAGTATTTATTAATACTTTCCACCACTTGGATTTCTTAGGACTTTTTTATGTGTGATAGAGGATACTTTTATGAGACTAGATCAGTTGAAGAGATTTACTCCTTAGGTATTGAAATTTGGTATTGAATGACCAGGCATTTTTCCGATACTTGATACTAAGCAGGCAATTCGATCGGTGCCTAAAAAGTATTGAATTCGGTACCCAGCACTACTATTGACATGACTTTTTATTTTGTCTATTAATGGATATCTGATTTTTCTCTTTGTCTTTCTGTTTGTTTGTTTTCTTTAGGAGCGCAATCGTTTCTCATCAGTCTTCCCCTGTACACACCAAGATGTACAAGCACACTCACATTCTTCGATCTTGTATGGCTTTCCACACCCTGTGTTTGACACAGGGCTCAGGTTCAACCTGCGTTTTTTGACTGTTCACACACTAGAAAATGAATCCCAGTACAACACACGTCTGTCACTGTTCACACAGGATCTGAGTTTGCAGCTGCAGTCCTGCGCCCCAAAGGGAAACAGGGTTGGTGCATTACAACGTCACCGAAAGTGCAATGTTGGATTATTTTCTGGTAAAACCATGGGATTTCTTTTAATTACTTTGTTACTATACTATCCTGTATATTACTACACTACCCCATAGTTCCAACAGTAACCTGTGTTTACCCAGTCATACCAAAGCGGAGCAGTGTCAGACCCACTTTCAACCCAGGCAGCAGAGCAAAGCCAAGGACCTGGGTCACATGTTTACCCAGACACACAGACGGCAAACACAGGTCGTAGTTTTGGTGTAACGGACACAAACAAACACCCACTAAGAAACCCCGCAGAGACTAAAGGTTCAACCTTGCCTATTTGTCCGTCTCCTTTCATCCTGTCCACCACTGTCACAGAGACTCTGTATATTGTTTGTATATTATATATACTAAGCTAATATATAAATTTATCTCAATATGTATGTCTATTCTATGCTGTCAGTAGTCCTAGTTGAAAGATAACCAATCCTGTTTCCCCTTTTTTGAGTATAGAATGAATCCTGAGTCAATTCCACTTTGTAAAATAGAGGTTAAATTGAATTGGTCTGTGAATCTATCTAGCTATAGTATGTTAATAGGCTAGTAGTGTAGAATAAAGCCAATTATACGCAGGAAACTTTGAGACACAATGTAGTCGGGTGATATATTTAGAAGCAACTGGAGTTTTCAAAAAGGATTCTTCCCCTTTTGAAAATCATATTGTCTGATTTGCTGTCCGCAACAATCGTACTGGAAACTGAACTAACAGAAACATATGAACTTGTCAAAGTATGTTACTCAGTACGTGCGACACAAAATTAGTAAGTACAGACACCTCACATAGTATTCACTGCTGTTTGAAAGTCTTACATAAAAATATGATCAAACCCCGAAGCCTTTCTACATTGTTTCTAAACGTTGCCCATGTATAATTCATACAAGAGTTTCATACAAGAGTAAAGGGGGAGTGACTCGGGTCCTTATTTTAGAGATTTTTTAAAACTGGCTGCAGCCCTGTCTGTCTGCTCCATAGCTGTAAAATTGCTGCTAATGTAGAGAAATGTCCATTTGTTTGTCCAGATTTTAAAATATGGCCTAGATTAGATTCTTATGCGGGCCTGTGGAAAAGATGAGGAAAAGGATGTAATGCTCCTAAACACACATCATACACCGTGTGTGTGTGTGTGTGTGTGTGTGTGTGTGTGTGTGTGTGTGTGTGTGTGTGTGTGTGTGTGTGTGTGTGTGTGTGTGTGTGTGTGTGTGTGTGTGTGTGTGTGTGTGTGTGTGTGTGTGTGTGTGTGTAAGAGACGCAGGGTCCAAGATTAGCACCCATCAAGTGCCAAATGTTGGTCTGAATTGTCTGTGGAAGACACATTAGTAAAGTTCACTCAACATGTTGACTGGTAACTTTGACAGTGAGTAACATTGCAGTTTCTTAATTTTATTGCATCTATGTTGCACCTGATCCGATGTAGTCAGTGAGCAAATAGATTTTATTCAGGACATAGCACTGAAAAAAAGGTAAAGGTAACTGTGGAAAATGTGTATCCATTGTTGAAAAGTGAACGTTTCTGAGTTTACCATTCCTGGGCAGGTAACTAAAGTAAATTTCAGACATTGTGTATGCAATACATTTGTTTTATTTGATTGATTGTAAAGACTGAGTCAGTGTGACTGCCCCTGCTGTATGACTATTTTATGATTGTCATTGTGATTGTCCTAAACCGGAGCCTTGTTTTCATTCACAATTAGCCATGGTTTCAACTGTTTGTCCTGACCTGCTCCTACACCTCCCATAATGCAACGTGATAGCATATTTTGTTAAACCAGTCTGACTGGTAAATCCCTTTCAGACTTCCAGTCAGGTGTCCAACTTCCAAAAGATAACCATTCAACACGCATTCGGGCTTATTTTCTTATAGTTTGGAAAGCTCCCACGGAGTCACAGAAGACTACATAGTTTCACAGGCTGTATAGTAATTCCCCAGATTGGGTAAACTGATCTTGTCTAAATACACTGTAAAAGGCTTCCATTGTGTCGTTTCCTCCTTAAACATCTGGTGCAACATAGGCGCAATAGTAGCATTAGCATCCTGCCAAAACAATGCATCTCAACAACCTCAGCACCTGTAGAGAATGATTTTTTTTTTTTTTTTACGATTTTCTTATTAAGTCTCATTTACTCAGTCCAGGACCATGAAGGCTTTTCTGCACAATATTGTTTCAATAATGGGTTAAAAAGAAGAAGAAGCAGGTTTTGTGTTAAAATTCTACAGTGTGTTTGTGTTCCTATCCACTGCCTGTCTTTGTCTTTTTCTCCACATTCTACATGTTTGTTGTGTGTAACTCATGCTCTTGCCTGAGGCAAGGAGAGGAATGTGTCTGTGGCTGAAGGATCATTCAGGACTTCTTTTTTCACCTATGGGGCTCAAACAGTTGAACCTTTTTGTAATGCAACTTATCATAAACTGCACAGAAGCAGTCAACTTCCAATGTTAAGCTGAGGGATACCCTGAAGAGGCAAATTCACTTTTAAAACTGATTATCTAAGACAGAAAAATAAAATAAAGGTCTTTTTTGTTTGTTTTTTGTAGACTTGGTAGAGTACAGTCACAAAATGAAAATGTCCAATCCTAAAATGAAGAAGTCCCTGATCTTACCTGTACATTAGTGTGGCGTTTATTTCCAAACAGGCTGCAGGTACACGTCGAGAATACCTATTAAAGATTTTCCTCAGAATGGATCTATGTTGTCCTGTACTTATCGGGTTTTAAAAGGCCAAGAGAATCATCATCATTTGCGTTACGCTGCTGCAGCAGCCATTGTTGGTCTGATGTCCAACAGTCATCAAAATGTTGCCAGTATTGCAGAGGATCCAATGAGGATTAATTAATGCACAGTCACCATTGAAGCAGAGCATAGATACATTTTACCCTGTCAGAAGAATACATTGCCAGTGTCCAACTGTATTGATTTCAATTGTGGCCACATTGACAAAGGGGGGGGGATACTGTCAATAAAGCCCTTTTAAAGAATGGATGGAACTGTTTTTGTCATCCATATTGTAGGAAACAAGACTAGACACAGCAGTACTTCGAGCTAAATGCTAACATCAGCATGCTAGCAATGACAATGGTAACATGCTGATGTTTAGCAGGTGTAATGTTTACCATGTTCATCTTAGTTTAGTGTGAGCATACTAACATTTGCTAATTAGCACTTAACACTAAGTAAAGCTGAGGCTGATGGAGATGTTTTTAGTGTTGCAGGTATTTGGTCATAAACCAAGGACACATTTAACATCTCCACCAAAAGATCATGAGGGGGACACATTTCATGGCAATCCATTTAATAGTTGTTGAGACATTTCAATCAAAACCACAAATGTGAACCTCATGGTGGCACTAGAGGAAAAGTCAGGATGATTCATCATCTGGAATGCAATGAATGTCCGTACAAAATTGATAATTCATTCAATAGGCTAGTTGTCAGGATATTTCAGCCTGGAGCAAAGTGGTGGACCAGTCCACTAAAAACAATAATTGCTATGTGTTCATGTGCATGAAATATTCACATAAAAGTAATTAATTTGTCTCTTAGGCCTATATGTGTTTGTTGTAATCAATGGCAAAAATGATTGTCTTACCAATTAGCAGTGCTACATGCAGCCATGTTAACCCTCTGAGGTCATTTTTGCATTTCTTTTTATATTCACATTTTAAGAATATTTGCATATAACCAGATACCCATTTGTGTTTCATACCAAATGTTCAGAACAAACTCAGCTTTCTGTGCAGTGAGGTCCAAATTTGTTCCAGAGCAATGTGTAAAGAGATAATTTGGCCCTAAAGCTGAAAAGTTGATGTTTGCTTATTGAAATTTCTCAAATCTCTTGTAGAAAAACAAACAAACCTAAACTCACTTGTTTTGGTGCTTGAAATGAGTTCACAAAAGTCTGGGTTCACAAAAAGTAGCGTAATATATCAATAAAATAGTAAATAAATATCTAAAATAAAATTTTGAAATATCACTTTTTGAGTAGGACTGTTGTCAAACATTGCTTGGACTCGCCGGTGCGTCTTTTGTCCATGGAGGGTTAAAATAGAAACAACTGCACAAACAAGAAATATTTTGGTTGGCCTCACTTTCAAAATTTAAGCCACACTTTCCTATGATTACATTAGCTTTTTGGCAGTTTCAGCACAGAAAGTATTGTCTTTTTGGAGCTCTCATATGTTGCTTTGTAACACGTATTAAAATGCTAAGGGCCAGACCAGTTTATGGCTGATGGATGCTGCTTTTTGGCTGTCAAACTCTTTGGCAGTGTTAACTATGCTGAAAATGTCAGTTCTTTATAAAATAATTTTTCATGAGGTGTGTTTTTTGTTGTTGTTGCCTAACCTCTGTACATGTAAAGGGCAAATGGGAGGCGGTCATATCTTTGCCTCACCCTTTGTTCCCGCTCCTGCTCCCGCCTCTGCTCTCTTTGTTTTTTCCCTCATGTGTTGTACAAAAGGGATCAGCAGTCCGTGGTGGTGATAAAAGAGACCGATTGAAAAAGGAATTCTAGTTGCACAGCTGCATTATTTCAGTTGCAGTGTTGGACCGGGGCCATGTGTTTTATCAGCATCACATTACACACAAAATTCCATAGAATTCAGAGCCCATTATGTAACCATGAAACACATTTACAGAAATTAGTGGATAGTTATCCAGTTACCATTTATTTCCGCTTAAATACAAATGCAGTTATGTTTCCCTCTGCTGAATGTAAGACAGTCCCTCCAGAAAAACGTGATTATGCGATCGCATAATTCAATGCATAATCAGCCAAAGTCTGCATATTTATGCTGGGCCGTATTTTTTCAAATACGCCGAACTTTTGCCGCATAAATTGCCGATTTACGTGCAAAATATGCGGGGCTTGCATGATTTCATAATCCACGCATTTTCGTTGCAAAAAGTCATATATATCTTAGCAGAAAGTTGAAAAATGTTGCGTTTACTTCACACAAGAGCAGCCACTTCTCCCTGTTGCCATGGTAACATTATGAAGTGACGTAATTACGCCTAGTGAGAACACGGTGTTGGGGAAATCACTTTTTTTCCCTTTTTCATCAAACTGCAGTTTTTGCAAGTTCCCGCAAGTTCCCGCAATTTCATCGCATAAAATTGCATAAATATCCCGCAGATTCCAATGCATTTTTTAAGAAAACGTGCCGCATAATCAAGGATTTTTGCCTGCAACAATCACAAAAAAACTTTTCCAGTTCAACCAGAAGAAAAAGATGAGATGTCCAGAATGAATGTGTGACAGTGAACCAGCATGAACAGTACCAGGACCCTGAAACAGATGCTGCTAAATGGAATTCAGCCATCACTCCTTTTTATTTACACCTGTGCTTTTCCTACTGTAGGCCTACTGTATGTCAAAATGTTTTTTGTGAAAAAGGCCTATTTTGCAGCATGTATAGCATCTTTTATCTTTTATGAGTACTTGAGACTAATGTGCAGAATATTATTTTCAATATATGGTACATATTAGTGCTAAGATTATAAAACCTATTTTTATTATTGCTTCTCTTTTTTCTATGTGGTTTATTGTAGTTATTGTAAATAATTATAATAATTTTGCATAATAAGGTTTTTAATTCAATTGCCAAGAGATATTTTTTATGATTGATTCTACTACTAGTAGTAGTAGAATCAATCATACTACTACTATCAATAGTTATACTAATGGTAATAATACTTCTAGACTAGTAATATTGAATAGACAGTCTCTTGATTAAATGCTTGGATGAAAAAATGATTATGGTTGAATAAAAGAGTGGTAAACATTGTCTCGATGTTCTGCGTACGTGCTTAATTGGATGAATAATGGTTTTATAATTTTAATGAAAAATAAAAATTGGCAAGCTCATTTAGAATCATGAGTAGGAGCAGTTTACAAACTGTCCATATTATATTATGTGTTGTATTATTCTGTCATATTGCTGTATTATACGACGTATTACGCTGTCATAATTGTTCTGGCAGAACTGGGCTTCCATACAATCATCACCTCCAAAACCATTCCAACCCCCAAGTGCGGTAATGGCAGCTTTGCGGGTTCGGGTTGTAGCTTTATTTTAAAGTTTACGGTACACTGCGTGTTTTTGAGGCCGCACTGTAGCTTCAGTTACGGTAAAGGATTCACAGGTGACGTTACTGTGGAAACAGTCACGCCCATCAGATCAGAGAGAGAGAGAGAGAGAGAGAGAGAGAGAGAGAGAGAGAGAGAGAGAGAGAGAGAGAGAGAGAGAGAGAGAGAGAGAGAGAGAGAGAGAGAGAGAGAGAGAGAGAGAGAGAGAGAGAGAGAGAGAGACATACGCTGCTTTGACTCTTGGATATTGAACCTCGCACACATCACGTTGTGTTCGGCGGAGCGGAGGAACAAACAAAGCGTTCTAAACTAAAATCCCACTCAAAGTTTTATTGTCGGCTCGAGAACATCTTCAGCGGTGAAGTTGGAGGAAACAAGGTGAGTGTCTCACAAACAACTAACGTTAAGTGGCAGTTTTTACAGCGTGAACGCCATACACACGGATAATTACCACAGCAGTTAGCTAAGTTAATTTCTTATCACAAGCTAGCTGTGAAGTTTTAGGAAAAGGTATCTTAAGTAAACAATTTGGTTTAGGCTATAGGCTGACTTAAACAATTAAATGTTTTGTGGTAATTGGAAAATGGGGTTGCTGTCGAGGTTGCCACTTGCTTTCAATTCAAAAGGGCTTTATTGGCATGACCGTTTTAATAAGAATATTGCCAAAGCATCAAAATACAATTTGTTCAAATATTCGCGCAGAACACAAACAGTAACATGACCATAGATTTCTTTGCTTTCTCTTTCCAACTTTTTGGTCGCGTTCAAGTCCACTGATTGACTCTCTCCTTTCCATTACGGATTGTGTTTTCCTGGCGCGTTTATTTCCTTTGGAGGTGTGGGAGGTTGGGGGAGGGGGGGCACCAGCCAACAACAGAAAGAATGTGTGTGTGTGTGTGTGTGTGTGTGTGTGTGTGTGTGTGTGAGTGTGTGAGTGAGAAGCTTTTACTCAGAGACATGAAAAGATTTTCTCTCAGCACAGACCTCTCATTTTGAGTTAATGAAGTGCTGGAAGATGAGCTTTGAGGACGCTTTAAAGATGTAGGATGTTGCCAGTAGCTGTAGTAGGGGTGGGTGTGTTTGTGTGTGTGGCTGCATTAATCACATGAGAGCAGAGGTGGAGGGAAAACCCTTGTTTTTGAGCCCATGTTCAGGCCTTTTGTTGGTTGAAACAAAATGAAACATCAGCTGATGTGATGGGCAATGGATGCCTGGGAGTAGGCATGGGCCGGTTACCGGTGTCAATGCTGCGGTTTGAAAAAGTTAGTTTCAAAACCACCAAAGGTTTCCGCCATACCATTCCTGCGGTATAAGCTGTTTTTTATGAGTCCTCGAGGACAGGAAGTGCAGTTTAGAAATCCCTCTCCCTGCCAGTGTGCAGTGTGTTTCAAAATAAAATACATTGTGTTCAATGATTCGATACCCACTGCGATACATCAACCAATGTGTCCCTGAGCAAGACACTTAACCCATAGTTGCTCCAGAGGCGTGCGACCTCTGACATATGTAGCAATTGTAAGTCGCTTTGGATAAAAGCGTCAGCTAAATGACATGTAATGTAATGTAATGGAAAAAAGTTTTTTTACCCCGACATTTTATTATTATTATTATATTATTATTTATTCAAAATAATACATTTCAAAGCTATAACTGCACTACCGTGAAACCATGATATTCAGAATGTTATACCGGCCCATGTCTGCATGTGTATGTGGTTGTTTGTGTGCTTGTGGTAAAAAAAAAAAAAAAAATTCCAGATTTGTAATGAAGGGTATCATGACACAGTTTCAGTCAGGATGTGGCTGGCTCTAAAAGGTTGAGGTGCCCCCCTCCCTCCTCAGACCTGCACACAGATGAGATTAGCCATGGACAGATTCACAGCTTCTTGAGACTGTTTCTGACAGATTCAAGGCTGAACTTGGTGGTTGTTGTTGTTGTTGAACACCTACATGCACATTACTGCATGTTTTAGCTTGTTCAGGTGCTGAAAGGGCTTTCTGTCACTTTGAGTGTGTACGCAAACAAGTAAGCCTAAATGGCCTTGGTCCCTTTTTGAATTTCAGTGCAGTATTCTTCCTGTTCACATGAATATCTAAATATGAACATGACATCATCTTCAAACATTTCCAGTGGAGTTTGGTAACATAATTGTTTTTTAACCATTTTAAAATAACAATTTTAAGAAGAGCAAAAATGTCTTTACCAATTGGCACTAGCATTTGATAATAATAATAATAATAATAGGGCTGGGCAACAATTACATTTTTTTTAATCGCGATTAATCGCATGATTTCTGCGACACACACACACACGTTCACTTGAAGCTTATTCATTAAATTACCGTCATTGTAGTAAGTGCAAGTTAAGTTAATTTATACACCACATTGAAACACAGCTTAAGATGACCAAGTGCTATAAAATAACTTTAAAATGAAATTATGATAGATTGAAAAATTAATGGGCCAAAAAAGGCGAGTGAAAAAGTCTTGCAACTATACCACCTTTGCTTTGCTACTGCTATTAACGAGTAAACAGCAGCACCAGAAGAGCTACTGGAGGGACGTTACGTTCCTTACTTCAAATCGGAACAAAAGTAGGATTCTGTAGTGAAAAGCGACGTCCTCATATTTGTCTACTTGATCATAAATGCTTGTTGTGCACTGTGCTGTTAACTGCTGCTAGACCACTTTGAACCCTCACTGTTTTTTTTTTTTATGGCCGCCAAGTCGGGGGATGGAGCTTGTTGTACTTGTTGAACATTGCATTCTGTTCCTTGGCTTGGCTTGTAAAATCCAACTGTGCCAAAACAAGGAAGTTGACTACTATTTATTTTAAGTTTAAGTTTTTAACCATTTATAAAACTGTCTCAACTGCGAGTTGACTGCTGGAAGTTAAAGACATTTTGGCGCTGGTGATTTGTCTTTGGTGCTTGCTAAAATCTCTTTGCGGGGGCCACTTACCAGATTTTTAAAACCTACCTGTAGGCATTTGCAGGGAGGATAGAGCTCTGTGCAGGAATTCGGTAGCGGTATCCAACGCTACTTTTAATTTTTTTCATTTTTCTTTCGATTTTGCTTTGTGTATATTCCAGTATGCATGAGAAAGCAGCTAGTTGATTAGTTGTTAACAGCGTTTTGTGTGTCAGTCAATTTGCTGGCTCAACTGCTGGTTGCGTCAGCACAGTGTGACTGTGACAGGTCACCCTGGCCCAAAAATGGATTCACATAGTTATTGTGATTTTATTTGCGACCATTTTTTGAAATCGATTCTATTCCCCAGAATTGATTTATTTTTGTTTGTTTTTTACCAATGATTCACCTGATTATTTTCTGTTTATACGGTAGCGCTGACGGCGACTACATCATATCCGTTTCCAACAAAACAGACGGAAAGCAGAAAATCCATGTTGTATACTTCTTTACAAATGAAATGTCAGACTGTGCATGCTTCTTAGAAAACAAATTTTTAGAAATGTCTCAATATATTTTCTCTAGAAGTTTATTATTCAACTTTTCATTTTGTTAAAGAAGGAAAAGAAAATGGCAATACTTGGAATTGCAGTACTAGAATCACAATAAATGAAAATCGCAATTCGAATCGGCACCCATGCATTGTGAAAGAATCGAATCTGGACAAAGACATATGGTCCCAGCCCTACAAGTCTGTTTTAACTCCTTTGTACCTTAGAAATGAGAGCTTATCTGAGCATTCAAGGTCCAGTTAGCAACAATAGTATCTTGTCTCATTTTTGGCCAACCCAATGCTGAGCAGAAGAGAGAAGCCATTGTCATTTGGAACCAGTCAGCTGGGCCCAGCTCCTGATGGGAAGCTCTGTTGTTGATGATGATGCTGATGTAGCAGAGACACTATTAAGTAACAAATGAAGGGGCCATATCTCTGTCTTTCTCTCTCATCTTTTCTCTCTGTGTCAAATCAATGTGAGCATCAAATCTAACTTAATGACTTTTCTCAGATCTCATTAAGGGTGCTCCGATTGATCGGTCACCGATCGGTATCGGCCGATAATGACTTTAAATAGTTTGATTGGTGGTCTCCATAAATGCCGATCAGATGACCCATTACCATGGATGTATTAAGAGCGCACTACTCGTGAGAACATTTTCTACATGGAGCCAAAATGGCGGCCTCCCTACATTCACCGGTCTGGCAGTTCTACAAGGTGTCTGAATGGCGGCAGAACAGCGGTTTGGCCCGCGGAACGAAGGCGGTAGGAAGGCGGCTACCACTTTTAAAAAGCGGCTGCCACCGGTGGTGCGCCGACAAACATGTTTGCGATTACGCCATTCTGACGCTTCTACTGCCTCTGGAGCACCGCTGGTATCTGGGAAAAAGACAATACATAAGTGATTTGCAACGTGTGTGCCGAGGAAATACCACGAGTCGGAAAGCTCCAAAGACATTTCAACACCACCAACCTCATCAGACATTTGAAGGTTAGTCACGGAAAGCAGTATGAGGAGTTTTCAAAGTTAGCCAACGCTAAGGGAGAGCGAAGGGTTGCAGCTCCGGCGCCACTCAAACAGCTGTTTCCCCGTGTGTGTGCTGAAGAAATGTCTGCAGTGATTGAAAGGACATTTTTTAGATTATGAGCTAGGACAAAAAGCCAAGCAATTACTGATACATTCTCTAAACATGTGTGACTGTTACGTAATGGCGTAATTTTCAGTTCATAAAAGTGATCGTGATCGGTATCGGCCGATACGTCTTCCAGCAATCGGTGATTGGCCCCAAAAATTCTGATCGGAGCACCCTTAGATCTCATGTTTACGTGCACATAATATTCTGGTTTTTGCCTTTATTCCGAAAAAGACGATATTCCGACTAAGGTGTTTACATGGCTAATGAAAGTGAATATTCCACTAACATTCCCCAATACATGCAGCCGTGCAAAAATAGGATTTTTTAATTTTAGGAAGTTTTAAAAACGGTCCGAGACTGCGGTAAAACACCTGATTGAGACGTAGATTCCGAATGCGCTGTATACATTTCCAAAGAATGCTTCTAAACCCCAATGATACCGGCCAGGGTGGGAAATGAACTTTTTGATGCCCAATTTTACCAGCCACTTTTTCCGGAATTCAAATTTATAAAAGAGAGTGCACTAGCATATGTTGAATTGCTTCAATACATTATGTTGAAGAGAATATCTGTTGAACAAAAGTTCTGCACTGACTATCTTGTATGATTATCTTTGAGGCAGCAGCTTATGAGGATGCCCTGAACGCAGCACGAGTCCCGTTCCTGTAGAGACTCCGGTCCCGTTCTTACACTGACTCGGACTCCATGTTGTTCCAAGAGCCACGGAGCGAACAAGTGCCCTGGGCGAAAACTCTCGCGTTGCAACTCTGTGTGCAAAAAGTAAAGTGTGTGTGATGGCAGACTACCGGGACGACACCGGAGCTCGAGCCTTGCTCGCTTTACAGTTGGGACCATGCAGTCCCATGCGTGTCGCGGTGACCTCACACTCTTATCACCAGCCCTCGCTCGCCCTCTTGGGTCATTCGATAATGGAAACCCGCGCCGACGCCGGGATGTTTCCCGTGCGACTCGCTTGTCCAGACTCGAAGGCCAGGACTTTGAGTTTGTAATGCTCCAGAGGATGGTCACCATAGGCGGGAACTCGTCTCACGGCTCTGTGGACGTCAACATGGGTCACTCAAGCTTCATTTCACGGCGAAACCTGCAGATCAACTACGACGAGGCGAGCGGTTTCTCCCTCCGGTGCTTGGGCAAGAACGGCGTTTTAAGTAGTAACAAATAAAGATATGTTTTTCAATCCACCCGTCACTGTGGCTGGTATACAAGGCAAAGTCACTTTGAAAAAGTACCCTCCATTGGCTGGTGGTGAGTGCTAATTTCCCACCCTGATACCGGCATATCACACATGTCTAATTTGGAAAATGCTTAATTTGGAAAAAGGCCTTATTCAGAATATCCAAACGGAATATGCTGTTTACATGACCTGTATCAAATTCGGAATATTGTCATGTTAAGAGTAAAAGTGGAATATTTGTGTGCATGTAAACGTACTTGTAGTTGGTCCCCCCACTTCATTAGCACGTTTTTGTTTTGTATTTTGTATTGTGTAGCTTTTTTGAGTTTTATCTGCTCCAGGTTTTCTAATGTTTTAAACACATATGGTAATAATAAGAGTCCAAAATGATGTGAAATTGCACACTTTTTTAAATGTGAAAACTTTTCTTGAGGGAGGATAATTCATTTGTGAAAGTCCCTCCGCATTGCTTTCTCCACCTAAATGTAACATTTCCTGCTGAATTCTGATATTATTGAAGTAGAACTGTGGCAAGTTATTGGAAAATTGGTTTACTAAAAATGTCCAACACTTCCAAATGAACTGCCGTAAAACGCAGTGATTGATGAGATAGCAGATTTAGAGGGTCAGAAGATGCAATTTTTTCTGTAACTGTCAGGTTCAGTGATGTCATTGCAGACATAACACTTTGCATGTAGCTACCACAGACAAACCCAAACGTCTTCCATTAATTTGATTTATTGAACTGGATCTAGTGATTGCATGTTGTGTGTAGTGTGACATTGATTGCAAAATGATTTCCCTCAGGATGCATTCATCTGACCAAATATCATTTTCAGTGTACATTTTTTTTGTTTATAGTATCATATAGTAAAATGAGTTATCTCAAGACACTTTACAGATACATTCTATAATTTACAAAGACCCAACAATTCCAGTAATTCCCCCAAGAGCAAGCATTTAGTGTGACAGTGGCGAAGAAAAACTCCCTTTTAGGCAGAAAACTTGAGTGGTGAGGAAAACTTCATTTTAGGTAGAAACCTGGGACAGACCCAGGCTCTTGGTAGGCGGTGTCTGACGGTGCCGGTTGGAGGTACAATGAACAGTGGCAGTAAGAGTCACAATAAAGATAATGGAACTATCACTAGAAATAGTATTTGTAGTAGTTCATGGCGTAGCAGGGCGTATCAGGGCGCTGAGCAGGACTACAGCTGCAACCATGATTTAGGTGCCACCCTAATCCAAGGAAAACTGTGAGGCGACAAAAAGGAGCTAAGTTAGTAACAAGCATTTCTGGGACATGAATGCACACAGATGGAAAGAGAGAGGGGAGAGAGGAGCTCAGTGTGTCAAAGGAAGTACCCCGGCAGTCTAAAACTATAACAGCATAACTACGAGCTGGCCCCAGGCAAACCTGAGCCATTTCTAAAAGGGTTGGTAGATGAATCTGACGATTATGAAGTGGGAAGGGCTCAGCTGCAAAAAATGTCATGTCAAATAAACATCTGATCTACCAATAAGGATTTAGCATTTGAATCATAATGTGATGACAGTTGTGGGGCAGTTGAATCAAACAGCATAGTATTGCGATATTTTCCGTGGCAATACTGTATCGATACATGGACGGCAAGTATCTATCTGTTTTTATATATGTGTTGGTCAGTTTGTCTGCTTGACAATCCCATTTTACAGCAATAAAATTGAAGTAAGATGAACAAACAAACAAATTTATCTTTTTAGATAAAAAACAATGTTGACAAAGTTTCCTTTTGGGGACCCAATTTGAAACTGGGAAAATGTTAAAAAGGTAATACATTGCAACATGTTTAAAATCGCAATAATATCGTATCGTGATGATATCAGTGTTTCCCCTACCATTGTTTGGGGGGTGGTGGCCCGCCACCCCTGAAAGAATGACACAATTATATAATTATGCTATATATTCCCAAAATAATGGATGCACAAGATATACACATACATGCAATTTGCTTCTCGTTCCTCGCCTTAAACCTCGCCTTTTAACGTATGCGGAGCGCACCATCCAACTCTACGCTTTCACTATAATCAATGAAACTGGCTACACTGGGCACGGGAGCAGTGCGTAGTGGTGCGTATGCTCCGCGGAGATCCACTCTACAAGCTTAAAATAGGACATTCTTCTATTTATATAATTTACACGAGGTGTGTGCAGCCCTTTTACACAGAAATGGATCATAAAGTGTCATTATTTTTAAATTAAACTATCGATTTACAGGAAATTACTGTAAATGAGCGTATTGGCAGTTTCATTTTTGAGTTTTTGTTTTTAGTTCTTGTATCCCTCACGTGTCCTCTGATAACAGCTGACAGTAAATTGACGTTTTCACAGCGCTCTGCCAGCTCCAAAAAACTGAAGAAACAAATCACGCAAGAACATTCACACAAATACAGGCTTGTGTGCTCTGATTAATTGCAGTTAACACACCATTCATAATTTAGTTTTTCATCCGGATCATATGGTCCCGCTGAACACAATAAAACAATACATAGGCTGCACCTTTTCTCATCATTTGAAATTATAAGAAAATGATATGCTTTAAGAGAGCAAATCACACCCTCAGCTACATCTTTTCCCGTCTGGTGATTGCACAGGATGAGATGTGGCTGCTTCCTTTTTCCTGCTGTATCCAGGAAGTGGTGGTCATCAGGTTTGGTTGTGACACCCTGAGGAGAGAATGGAACTGTCGGAATGAGGGAAACGGGGGGAGAGAGAGGGAGAAGTGAACTTGGTGTGCTGTACATTGTCATCCCCGAACTACAGCAAAGATGGCAGAGTGTCATGTGTGTTACATCCCACATTGCTGCTGTTGTAATCCAGAGTGAAATGCTGCTGGCTGAACAGGTAACTCAATTACAAAAATATCATGGGTTATGGTGAACAAGGTCCTAAAATTAGAGAACAGAAAGTGTTGCGTTTTAAAATACTAACTAACTAACCCTATAAACTGGATAAAAGAAAGACGTGCTAATTAACAGCTATTATGAATTTCAACTTTAAGACAAAAGCTGGTTTGAAGTCCAAAGAGATTCGCACAACTGTGGTGCAGTGCATGTCTCTTTGTTTCGAGTCAGCTGAAAGGATTTTAATTTTCATGAACTCCAAAGGTTTATAACAAGAGGTAAAAAATAGTTTGATCAAAGCCATGCTTCGACTCCTCACCTACTCTTCACTGAAAGCACCCGTATGAATAAATTACCCATTCAAATTAACTACCTTTTTTGATGTTTATGTATGAAATGAATCGTCCTCATCCACAGACTTAAAAGAACACATAGATCGGACCCTTGGAGCCCCTGAAAACTTGTTTTTTATATATATATATTGATGTCCGAAATAAGCAGCATACAAACAATTCTACTTTTGGCAGAAAACCCCATCACTCAGAGTAAGAAGCTGACTGAGAAAGTCAGTCACAACTGCCTTAAATGTGAAGAGGTGTTGTGAACCAACAACGCAACAAGATGCTGGTTTGGACCACTTTTGGCCATGCAGTAGATGAGACGGTTCCAAATGGGGCATGGCTAAAGTTAAGTCCTACACAAAACAAATAGGTGATGTTAACAAAGCCGAAAACGTGCCAACGACAGGAAACGGCCTAATCGCTTGAAGCATAGTGCTCTTGCACTTTCACCAGTAATTACCACAACAAACCATAACGCAACTGCATTTTCAGATTGTGAATCTTCTGCTTGTCACTTTTAAGACTGGTAACCTACAGGAAGACTTGCATTGAATTCATGAAGGAAACTAATGTTTTGATATGGTGTTACACATGGACCCCTATTTCGAGTCGAATAGGCAACTCTTAAAACGCATCAGGAAAGCAGACAGGAAATCCCAATTTGATTTAAATTTGGAAAAAGAGCAGCTGGATCCCAGTTATCTGGAACAGTATATTAAAAGGACATGACACCAGTGCTCAAGTCCAGGGAAGGAGGCTGCTGGTGCGTATCGCAGTGTGTCTGTACAGCCTTCATGAATGTGTTCATAATTGAAATACGGGAGATAATGCATTGACGCACATCGGAGGGTGACTCATCAAATTGTAGGATCAGGAGCATCTCTTTCTGTCACACACACGCAGATCAAATTTAGCGTTACACACACACACACACACACACACACACACACACACACACACACACACACACACACACACACACACAGTGTTCAAAACAGTTCCCTCATTCACTCACTCACTATTCCCTATATTGTGTTTATTAATCTATAAACTAAACTATATAGGAAGGGAAATGTAGTGGAATAGTGAATGAAATTAACCGCGGAGAATTCAGACACCACTACAAAATAGCGAACAAACTGTATAATGTTTCCCTGATGGGGAACGGTTTCCAGCACAGCTTCTGACACAGGGAGCTCAGTGTAATAGGCTGTCTGTGTTTAAGGATAATGCTGTCTGCTTTCACTGCTCAACACTGGCTGCATAATGTTTCTAAAGCAGCGTTTCTCATTGTTTGTGTCAGTGCATACATACGGACATTTTCTTTTACCTGGAGAAGGTTGTTGTTGCCCACAGTAAAAATGTGCCACTGCAGTACAAAGCTCATCCAACATGTAATTACAGACCCTCCTCTCGCTGTCTTGTGAATCTGTGTTTGTGTTAGTGTATATATTCAGCTGTCTTTCCTTATGTTGCCTTTGTGTCATCTCGTCCCTGTAGACATTTTTTCTGTTTTACACGGGGGGGGACTGAGCGAACGTTTGAGAGAGACAGAGGATAAGAAAGAATACAAAAAGTAGGAGGAGAAGAGAGAGATTGGGATGTTAAATAAAAAGTTTCAGTTCCTGTCCTGCTCCCTCTTCCTTGTGTGTTTAAGCTACTTTTTTATTTTTTTATTTTATCATAGCGTTTCTTCTTCTTTTTAGTTTTCTTTTATCCTGATTGTCTAAAAGGCAGTTTGATTACATATATGGTCAGCTGCCACTACTAAGTGGCTGGTTGTTGCCATAAAAGCTTTCTGTGATACGCAATGAGTCCCTGAGAAGGTTCCGATTTCCGTGGAAAGTTCCTGCAGTCAAAAAGAGGTTTAAGTGCAACAAACAAAGTTTGGCTTACTCAGCAGTAGGACATGTTTGGCTCAGATACGCCTGAGAACTGCTCAGTTAACAGTCAATTAACGCTAATCCTTTCTCTGTGTATGCAGCTTCAGATGAATGGGTTGAGTGTTGCAGAGAGAGTGCCAGACTGAAACTCTGAACAAGTGAATGGAGTCTGCATGGATTCAATGAATGTATGATGCTGCCTGTGCAGAGACATCATAATGGCCGTGTGTGTGTGTGTGTGTGTGTGTGATTCTTCTTCTGGTTTCTTCTGCCTGTGTTTATGTTCGGATACACATTTAAGGTGGCAGTTTCTCCAGACACACAGGCATGTTATCATGTCTGACCTTCTTTTATAGTCTCCCTTTTCTTATCTTTAACTCCTCATGCTGCTGCCTTTTTTTTTTATATATCTCTTCCCGTTTTACACCTCTAGTGACTCAGCTTTTCTTATTTCTCCATGCATGTCTATGCACTGTTTTTAATGCTTTTTACTGCAAGTCATCACTGTCTTTTTTGCAACATTTGGACACTGGACTCACCTTAAAATTACAACCCATTTTCATGCATTTTCTGCTATTTTAAAGTAAAAAGGATTAATCGATTCATCAAGTCAATAATTGGCAAATTAATGGTTAAAGAAAAGTTGCTGTGCTAGTCGTCTTACGGCCAAATTCTACCAGGCACGTCTGCGCTGCGTTTCGGTGGCGCCGCAGACAGCCCTTCAAGACAATGCTCGATATTCCACCAGCTGCAATGCATCTTTAGTTTTCACGCAAGCTGGGGCGTTCGGCAGGCCGGGCAGGATGTTTTAGGATGAATGCATCCAGTCACTTTACCTAGACACCCCCTCAGTATCGTATATGTTTCCACTACAACACCATGGACGACGGGAGATTCATCTTGGAGGTATTAAAGATATTAACATTATACGACACCACAGATCCTTTTTTATAAGGACAACGCCAGAAAAGAGAAGGCATGGAGTCTAATTGCAGGAGTGCTTGGAGAGCAAGGTAAAGCCAAATTCTTGAATGCAACACCAAAGACGGTTTGCAAACATTCCCTGCCTGCATCCTCAGTACCGGACAGCAATCTAAATACAGAGGGCGATGAAATGTTCAAAGTGATAGATTACCAAAGCAAGTTTCAAGTTGATACCGGTTACCAGATAAACTGAAATCAACTGCTACTTGAAAAGCAGGAAATCTTTAAAAAAAAAAAAAAAAAACGTTACAGTATGCTTGGGAAAATGGTCAGCAGGAATGTAAAGTAGTGTCTGGATTTTGTAGTTGGGTGGCTGAAGCATGGCAAAAAAAATCTTTCTGGCTCTTTAAAGCAGCATGCAGTAAAGAGTAAGCCTTCCCAGGCTAAATCTGTACTCTCCTTATGTTTTCCAGGCCTCCCTCAGGCATTATCTCTTGCTTATCTTTCAATTTTCCTTTCATTGTCCTGCTCGATCTGTGCTCCTTCTAAAGACCCTCTCTCCCCTCCCTGTTGTTCTCAACCAGCCATTTTCCCTTAATGCCTGTTAATGGTTTGTATTTCCAGTTTTATTTAGTCTATTCTCTTTAGTAATTTTAATCTTTAATGTGTTTGAGTTGATTCCCATCCCCATTAGCTGGATGATTTGTGCTTGTCACTGTTTAAATAAAGGATTGGCGAGTGTATATGCGGGCATTTTCTCATCGTGTGTTTTGGATGTTATCATACTGTCGGTGTACAATAACGTTATTTTTAGTTTCATAAAACGTCCCCAAATTCACAAATATGTTGAATATTACTACAGACATTCTGGTTCTTAGGTCGCAACGTCTCCTTTTGTTATTAAGAAACCAGGGAGCCTGAGTGGTCCAATCAATTGGCAGTAAAATGGTTTCAAAACGGTTTCATTTACTATACATTCTTGACCCCTTTGTATAAACATGAAATGTAAAATAACTTAAAAACCTGTTTCTTTCCTGCCTGACAGACTAAGCGGCAAATTTTCACTAGTCACGTTTCTAATGTATGATTCATCATATGTTTTATGTGAGAGTAACAACTGACATTGGTACACACACTCACACACAACCAGAAATGGTGTACGTGTATATTTGCATGTAGAGTGGGGAAGTGAGATCCGATCCGATTTAGAGACATATTGTGCTGCCAGGTGGGAACACCCGTACCTAAACCTGTCCACTTGTGATCGGATCACACAAATGGGATTTTAATACCAGGTGAAAATGCGGCCTAAGTGAGAATGTGTGTGTATGGATTGTCAGTCCCAGCCCTGCTCTCCTCCAGCCGGAAGCATGATGTCCAGAGAGGCTGTGATTACATTAACATCATATCTATCGAGTTAAGATGGATCAGACGCTCTGCTCACTCTGCTCTGTGCTTCGAAACTAGAAAATGTATTCAGGCTCCTGCTGCCGATGTGTGTGGCTGCATGAATGCTCCGCAAACCTTCCTGGATGAATGTTACTTTAATAAAACTCTAATGAAAAGAGTCTTAACGTCTGTAAGCCTGGTGCTTACAGATCTTGTGCTTGATTTCCTCCCTTCGTTGCCATTACTCATCCTTGTCCATTATAAGAAACAAATTCCACAGAGCTAGATAATCCATAACTACAAACTGTAGTCTTTATCCGCCTTAGTCCTATTTTATCAATACTGAATGTGCCTAGTCTGGCTCGGCGACAGTTCATTTACCGGTTAGTTCCAGCGCCACTGGATTTTCTATGGACAAAATACACACGGAGATACACTGGTAAGAGAAAATGACGTTTAACCATGTATCTAGCTAATTTTAAAGAGCTCACGTTACTGTGTTGTGTGAACAGTTAACTTGATTTAATATTGTATGTGTATTGTATTGTACGTTTTCTTTTGCGGGGTGCAAATGTTCCAACCAAAACAAGTTCCTTCCCGAGACTATTTTGCAGAGCCGGAGCTTAGCGCCGCCCAAGACGATAGTGATTGTTATGTTAGTTTTGCACATATTCCGTCACAAACCAAAGTCTTAAAGTGCTCACATTATGCTCATTTTCAGGTTCATAATGGTATTTAAAGGTTATATCAGAATAGGTTTATGTGGTTTAATTTTCAGAAAACACCATATTTTTGTTGTACTGCACATTGCTGCAGCTCCTCTTTTCACCCTGTGTGTTGAGCTCTCTGTTTTAGCTACAGTGAGACATCTCACTTCTGTACCATCTTTGTTGGGAGTCGCACATGCGCAGTAAGTACTGCTAGCTGGTCAGTTGCAGAGTATGAAGGAGTGCCACGCTAGCAGCTAGGCGAGCATTATAACGTGTGTTACAAAGTGACCACGTTTGTCTCTGAAGTAAAGGCTGGACTACAACAGAGCTGTTTGGAGCAGTTCATGAACAGTGTTTTCTGTTGGAGATGGTAAGTCCCTTTGGGGTGGACTTTGGGCTTTTCACTTTGTAAACCTATAACGTACACAAAAAGATATATAACACAATAAAGGAATGGGGAAAAGCCAAAAAGCGTAATATGAAAAGTAAAGTTTTGACCTTATGATGGAGGTAGACGAAACAATAAGGGTTATTTCCGTTTATCTTATGGGTACCATGACTACCTGTTTGGGGTGTCACGATTTTGATTTTAAATTAAAAAACAACAGAAATTAGATTTTGATTTCGCTTATTGAAATCAGAAGCAGGATAGGCGATTTACCCAGTATCTTTTTCTCTCTCCGCCCCCGCCTACTTGTGCCAGTCGAAATAGGTTGAAATCGTTGGGATGGATATACACGTTTTGAGCATCCTAATGGTTATTTTTTACCTTTTTGGGGAGTTGGTTCTTTTATATTTTTTGAGGGGGACAAATCTACCTTTTCTAAATATTTGGGGGGACATATCTGTTGAAGCCCCACCCCCCAAAATCTACATCTATGCTGGTACTTGTAATAGTGTTATATTTTGTTTTTGTAAAATGGAAAATTCCCTCTTCTGTCAACTGCAGACATTCAGAGAAATATTGATGTGAGTGCTAGACCTGGTGCCTCTGTCGTTTTCTTTTATAATTGTCTAAAAGCCCTCCCTCCCCCTTCTCATTTTTTTCTCTTTGAACAATATACAGCTGTAACGGAAAGTTTAATCAATGGAGGTTTTCTTTTTCTGCCTTTCCCTAATTGGTTGACACAGCTTGTGATGTCATACATGATGATGTAAGTCCCGCGCCAACGTGAATGAGGAGACTGTTTTCTGTCTCTCTCAGGTCATTGCCTGTCCTCAAATTGGTGTTGCCATGGTAACGAGAGTTCTGAGAATGGCTCCAGTGGGGTCACTGACTCAGTGTTGTGATTACAAAAAAGTGTGTGTGTCCCCATTGGGCTGGTATTTGCTGTATCAGCAAGGTCTCTGGGTTGAAAGAGCACTGTCGTGGCAAATTCAATTTTGTGTGTGTGTGTGTGTGTGAGTGAGACGTGTGGGGACCATGTTGTCACCACGAGTAGTTTGAAGACTCTAAATATGTCCTCCTCTTTCCAGGTGTTCAACTTCTTCTGCTGTGCTCCCTCTTGAGTGACCCCCCCACGCTTCCTCCCTGCCCTTTGACCCCGCCTCTTCTGTGATGTCATCTCAGGCCACGCCCATCCAAGGGTCCCGACCAGTGACCCCTCCACTGATCTCTGCGGGATCCCCACAGTCTCCAGTTTCACCAGGTAAAGAATAATTTTTTAAGTGGTCTGACAGTTAGACTGTTGACAAAAGACTGTATGATACTGTAACCTCTCTTTAAGGGGCAGTATAGGATCTGAATACTTCTTCCACCACTGATGCTTAGTCACTATACTGGTGACTTGTCTTGACATTGTTTCCTGGAAGTGTAGTACAGTAACCAACACAGTATACTGCCGTGTGTTGTTTGATGTATGATGTAACACATATATAATAGTTGTTTTTGTCCCATCAGAGTCCCTGCATCCTCCATCCTGCAGACACAGAGACCGCTCTCCTTCCCCCATGAGAGGTTACCTCATCCCCAGCCCTCTGCCCACACGCAGAAACAGGACCTGCTCAGCGTGAGCACACACACACACACACACACACACACACACACACACACACACACACACACACACACACACACACACACACACACACACACACACACACACACACACACAATGTACGAAATGGCCTTATGAGCCAGTGAAGTGAGTGTAATATTAACTGCTATTTATGTTTCCAGTGTAGTAAGTGAAGTTTGTTGAATGCATTAGTTCTCATGTAGAATCTCGAATGGAGTTAAAGGCAAAACAGAAGCTAGCCATAACCTACCCACTCAAGTTTCATTTTTCTCGTATCATTTCTACTGTTTCTATTGGAAACTGTAACATGATCAGCTTGTCCAGATAGACGTATCCAAGTCAGAGCCCCTTCTTCGGTCTAAAATAAAAAGTCAAATATGGTGATTTTTTTTTTTTTTTTCCAAGTTTTTCAACCGGAGAAGGGGAATGAGAAGCGCTTGAGGTACACCCACTTCCCAGTCCCTTTCCTCTGTTGAAAAACTAACGAAAAAAGACTTTTGCCAGAGAAGGAGAGATGGGTAGAAGTACACCTGCTTCTGTGGTGTCACTACTGGCTGAATCTGGCTGTCCCTCGTAAGATTGAGAAGATGAAGAAAAAATGCACACATTTCACATATTGCAGACGTGAAACATTCAATTATGAGTTTGTACCCTGTTGGCTAAGTTACATATTGTAATATATAGGGGTAAAGTGGGCCAGAACGATCCAGACAACTTTTTTTCTTACACCTTCCACTTCTTCCACCCCTGTCTGTATGTCTCTCTCTGTGTGTGCAGGACGGCTCGTGCATCAGAGGGTCCGTTGTTCACTGGTGTATGTAAATGCTTCTCCCGCTCTAAAGGCCATGGCTTCATCACGCCATCCGACGGGGGCAGCGACATCTTTGTCCACATCTCAGAGTAAGTGTGTGTGTGTGTGTGTGTGTGTGTGTGTGTGTGTGTGTGTGTGTGTGAGTTGGCAACTAAACGATTAATAGATTCATCTTTGCGGCTCTAGCTGTGAGGATGAATTTGTTTATGGATAAGTTGATGTGTGCGAGTGTCCTGGGGAGTGCATATTGGGGGGTGGAATGTTTTTATGAGGGCCTTCAAACTATGGAAGAAAGAGGACAGCTTTCTGAATAAAATCTATTTTAATAATTTACCATAATATGTTCTAATAATAATCAGATTATGTGGAAACGATGTGAAGAGAAAGGTGAGCCACACAGCGATGGAGTGAGGTTATTCTGGGGGCGAAGCTTGACAATGAGTGTGTTTTTCCTTCATTGTCTCTGATGAGGTGTGTGAGAGGGCTGCTTTTTTAATCTCTGACCTCAAACAATGTCAGAGTCTGTGTAGAAGTAGAGGGACACACACACACACACACACACACACACACACACACACACACACACACACACACACTAAGAGGGATGGCAGTAGCTGCAGTAGTGTGTAGGAGGACAACAGATTATCTGATGACCTTCACCACAGTGCCTTTATCACACACATCAGCAGTGTGTATGTATGTATGTGTATATACTGTATGTGTGTGTGTTTATTTTTTTATATATATATATATATATTAGTACTGTGCAAAAGGCTTAGGCAGGTGAAAAAAATGCTATAAACTAAGAATGGTTTCAAAAATATTGATTGTTAATTTTTATCAATTTACAAAATCCAAAGTGAGCGAACAAAAAAAAAATCTAAATCGCATCAATATTTGGTGTTACTACCCTTTGCCTTCAAACCAGTATCAATTTGTATAGGTACTTGCAAAAAGTCAGGGATTTTGTAGGATTGTAGTCAGTATATACGTATATATACGTAGTTATACTGCATCAGCAAGGTCTCTCCCAGACTAATATTTCAAAGCAGACTGGTGTTTCAAGATGTGCTGTTCAAGCTCTTTTGAAAAAGCACAAAGGAACGGGCAACGCTGAGGATCATACACACAGTGGTCGGCCAAGGAAACTTAGCGCAGCAGATGAAAAACACATCAAGCTTATTTCCCTTCAAAATCGGAAGATGTCCAGCAGTGCCATCAGCTCAGAACTGGCAGAAACCAATGGGACCCAAGTACACCCATCTACTGTCCGGAGAAGTCTGGCCAGAAGTGGTCTTCATGGAAGAGTTGCAGCCAAAAAGCCATACCTCCGACATAGAAACAAGGCCAAGCGACTCAACTATGCACGAAAACAGGAACTGGGGTGCAGAAAAATGGCAGCAGGTGCACTGGACTGATGAGTCAAAATTTGAAATATTTGGCTGTAGCAGAAGGCAGGTTGTTCGCCGTAGGGCCGTACAATAATAAGTGTTTGCAGGCAGTGAAGCATGGTGGAGGTTCCTTGCAAGTTTGGGGCTGCATTTCTGCAAATGGAGTAGGAGATTTGATCAGGATTAATGGTGTCCTCAATGCTGAGAAATACAAGCAGATACTTATCCATCATGCAATACCACCAGGGAGGCGTATCATTGGCCCCAAATTTATTCTGCAGCAGGACAACGACCCCAAACATACAGCCAAGGTCATTAAGAACTATCTTCAGTGTAAAAATGAAGTAGTAGTCCTGGAAGTGATGGCATGGTCCCTGTCACTGCGCGATGTGAGTCTCAACACAATCTGAGTCGCGTCGATTTGCGCATGCTCAGATTTAAACAATTTACGGCATAACGACAATAACAGAAGATGGGAACAGCAATAATCGAAGATATAGAAGGTGGAAATCATTTAAAAAACGTTTTAGTTATCAAATGCTATCTATAATTGTTTGATTGCTAACGTTAGCTCAAAACGCCATTCAAATAACAGCCGTTGTGTGTGATTGCCAACTTGTAGCCAGCAGTGAACCAACTTGGTCATGTAGCTCCATTTTCACTGACTTTTTTTATTTTTTATTAACTGACGTCAGGGATCATGCCGTGAACATGTGATGCTTTACGCTAAATAATACATTACTGCCATTTCCATCTTCCATATCTTCGATTATTGCTGTTCCCATCTTCCGTTATTGTCGTTATGCCGTAAATTGTTTAAATCTGAGCATGCGCAACTCGACGCGACTCAGATCGTGTTGAGGACTCAGATCGTGTTGAGGACTCAGATCGCGCAGTGACAGTCCCCACAGAGCCCTGATCTCAGCATCATCGAGTGTGTCTTGGATTACATGAAGAGACAGAAGGATTTGAGGAAGCCTACATCCACAGAAGATCTGTGGCTAGTTCTCCAAGATGTTTGGAACAACCTACCAGCCGAGTACCTTCAAAAACTTTGTGCAAGTGTACTTAGAAGAATTGATGCTGTCTTGAAGGCAAAGGGTGGTCACACCAAATATTGATTTGATTTAGATTTCTCTTCTGTTCATTCACTGCATTTTGTTAATTGATGAAAACAAACTATTAACACTTCATTTATGAAAGCATTCTTAGTTTACAGCATTTTTTCATACCTGCCTAAAACTTTTGCACAGTACTGTGCCAATAAATGCTGTTACCCCATGTGAAAATATAACCAGTTGAACTAAAAATTAAAAAAATGCTCGGTGCACAGATTCAATCAATGTTGTCATTAATCGGAAACTAGTCTCGCTCTGCCAGCCCTTCCTCCACAGTGCTGCGGTGGAACGTCTGGCCATTCCATACAGCATTCCTGGATTGGAATTGGACATGTTCTGGTTACTTGGCAATTCTTTAAACCAATCACAACCGTCTTGGTGCTGGACGGAGCAACGGTGCCGCTGCAAAATGGCCTCGGGAAGGAACTTGTTTTGGTGGAACGTGTAGGGATACAAGTTCCGGAATCAAAATGGCTGTCAAGTGTGTGATGATGAGAATTTGACCCCAGAAAAAATAAATATAATTTGATTGTCGGTTCAGAGGATGTTTTCCAAATCAACAGGAGTTTAGAATGCCAACACAAAGAAAGACATCCGGCAGAACCTCCAGCGGCACCGGAACAATCCCAATGAAATGTTGTCGATATATAGACTAATCTGAAACAAAACAGTGTATTTTTGAAAAAGAGTATCTGAATTCACCAAACGTTGCACAGCTGGTCCAGCACCAAAAGGACAAGAGGAGACAAATGAGTTCAATAAATTACTAGGACAGGCCTGACTGCCACTTTGTTTCCGCTGTTTCATAATTTGTACCGTCAAAGCTCTTTTCTTTCTTCCTCTCTCCCCTCCAGCATCGAGGGCGAGTATGTGCCGGTGGAAGGCGACGAGGTGAGCTACAAAATCTGCTCCATCCCTCCCAAACACGTGAAGATTCAGGCGGTGGAGGTGACCATAACCCACCTCAAGCCGGGAACCAAGCACGAGACCTGGGCCGGACGCGTGGTCAGCAGCTGAGCACTGTCACATGCGGAGGGGGGGATGGGGGAGGGTTAAAGAGGCCGAGGCGGGTGGGTAGGGAGATGTAGAGAAAATTAAGAGGGATGGAAAGGATGGGGGAGAATTGAAACAAGGGTTGCTAGCAGGCACAGTGGGCAGTAGGGCTGGTTATCGTTCAAAAATGTTCAGTACCAACATCGTGACTTTGATACCGGTTCCTAAACGCTACTTTTTTCTATACCAATTTTATAAAACAAAAAGAAATTATAACATTACACGCTACGGCCTAGTCCCTGTGCGTAACGTAGATTTTTTTAATTTTTTTTCTGCGTGCATTATTAGATCTTGGTCGCAGCATGCTGTATGCTCATTGGCTCACTGACGCTGATGAGATTTACTTCTTAGGTATTGAAATTGGGTATTGAATTTTCTTTCGCTACTCTACACTAAGGACACAATTCGGTTGGTGCCTAAAAAGTATTGAAATCGGTACCCAGCCCTAGTGGGCGAAGGGAAACCCAAGCTGGGAATTAAAGGAGACGTGGCTGAGGCGACTAGTAAAGGTTTAAACCAGAGGGAAATATTCATGATCTCATAGTTTACTTGTGTTGAAATATGGGAAGCTTCTTCTACCTTACCTGGGAAATGAGTAACTATACTTTGGGAAAACATACAGTTGGTTTGACTGGACTATGATTACAGTGGAAGAGATGTTTATCATAGAAAGACTTAAAACGTTCTTTAGCTTAGATTTGTAGACTCCCTGTGTTGACATTTGATGGGGCTTTTATTTTTTTACCTTATCTGATGAGGAAATTAATTTCAGTTGCAATTATT
Source organism: Gymnocephalus cernua (assembly GCA_023631565.1). Lineage (NCBI taxonomy): Eukaryota > Metazoa > Chordata > Actinopteri > Perciformes > Percidae > Gymnocephalus > Gymnocephalus cernua. The sequence goes on along the minus strand of CM042441.1, from coordinate 25,460,058 downwards.
CATTCCCTGGAAAACTTTGAGATTAATTTAGTTCAATTAGTTAACAGCATTTGAAAATAGACTTACTGTGTGTGCCTACTTCTACCCAGAGAACTGACAGCTTTGTTTGTGCCTACTTAAGCCAACCTATCATCTGTATTTGATCATGTGTGGGTGACTATATGAGTGAATTAAAGCATTTTCAACAGGTATATAACAGTGGATTCTGCATTTTTTATTGAATATTTTGGATAAACATGTTTTGGAAACTATGATTGGAGTTTGTCTGAAGCAAATGACGTGATTCCTACAGTGATTAACTGGGCCGGTGTAGTACTGAACTCTGTTTCCCCGTCGAGATCTGTTTCCCCCCCTTAGCCTGAACCAAATCAGAAATATGGGTTTCTTTCAACCAAATTGCCCAAAGTAACTTGGATGCATGCACGTACGTTGTATGGAACCCATGCATCATTCTTCCCAGGTAAAATTAATGATTACTTCCATTGAATTTTGGGTGTTTTATTTAATTTGATAGCATTTGAGAAAAATGTTTAAATGGGTTTTAATACAGTATCCTGCCTAAACTTTGACATATACTGTCTGTGATTCACTCATCCTCTGATCTTAACTATTAGTCAGAATAATTCATACTTTTGGCTTTTTTAACTCAATTTTTTTTTTACGTATGATGTCATATGAATTAAGTTTATTGACCATGACTTAAAAAAGCGACAACCGTTAAAAAAAGCAGCAAAAAAAAGTTCTGTTTCAATTTCCAACAAGTTCATGGTTGACGGAAAGACAACACAAGGGTTAATGGGGGATTAGACTTTGACGCAAAACCAGTATGTATAAAACTTGTAAAAAGAAATATTCTTAAGAATGGTCCTAAACTTTGACTTATAAGTAAAAGAAAAGAAGCTAAACGAAAGTATGTTACTCCAGAGGTGACCGCATTGACTCCTATTGTAAAATAAGCATTACAATCATGTCTACCCCTCCCTAAAGCACTGAATTAGCCAATAGGGGGCCTCCAGACAAGACGTGACATGGCCGCATCACATCAGTCATCATGCACACCTCATTTATTGTGTCCAATGCTGGCATGCTTTATTAAATTGAATCCTGCATGGTGAATGCAGATATAATGTATTTCTCCTACATTTATCTTATATCAGTTAAAAAATGATATAGTAACTATTTGAAGTGATGCTTATCTGTGGTGGTTGTATAAAATGTTGGTATATTATGTGTTTAATGGTTTAAAATAAATACTGATTCTGGGGAAAGTATCGATTTTGAAAATTGTCGCAAAAAGAATCACAATATATACAATTTTTGATTTCACCCCCCACCCCTAATGTCAATGTTTTGAAATTGTGAATTACAGACACATTAAGGAGTTTCCTTCTCTGAAAGTCTGTCATATGTTGCAGTGGATTCATCATGGTAAACCTCCACAGATAAACCTCCATCTGCTGCCCTCTTCTGTCCACATTGGTCTACTGCTGTAACAGCTTGTCACACAGTTCAGAGCCTAACTGTATCTTCTGCTTAAAATCACTGTGGAAAAAATTCAGAATAACTCAGAATAAGCTCGAGCTCAGGTGAGTCTATTCCCCGGAGTCCTTGTGTTTTTTCTCGCCCAGCATGTTTCCTTGGCTTATAGTGGCACCAAGATCATGGATGCAGCTGTCGCCGTGGTCCTGCTCCGAGTCCACGCCCTGCTACACCCTGCTACACCCTGCTACTCTTTACGGTGCCCTGCACTGTCCTGCTGCACCCTGCTACGTCCAGCTGTGCTCTGCTGTGCCATGCTACATCCTGTAACGCTCTGCAGTGCCCTGATATGACATGAACTACTACGACTACTTTTTCTAGTCACTGATCCATTATCTTTTTTTTGTGACTGTTATTGCCACTGTTCATAACACCCCAACCGGCTCCGTCAGACACCACCTACCAAGAGCCTGGGTCTGTCTGAGATTTCTTCCTAAAAGGGAGTTTTCCTCGCCACTGTCGCACTAAATGCTTGCTCTTGAGGGAATTACTAGAATTGTTGGGTCTTTGTAAATTATAGTGTGGTCTAGACCTACTCTATTTGTAAAGTGTCTCGAGTTAACTCTTGTTATAATTTGATACTATAAATAAAATTGAATTGAATAAAAAATTAAAAAGGAATGTAAAAGAAATTAGTAATATTTCAGTACTTGAGGTTGTCAGCCCATAATTAAATGCTGATAAGAAAAAGGAAACTGAAAAAGAAATATATCTATATTAGGACTATTCATTAGAAAGGATGACATGGTGCCCCATGGTGGTACATGGGGTTTATATTTGAGGGATAATGTAGAGCCAGCCGATAATTATTGCTATTTATCGCGTCGGGGATAAAGCAGGACGTTGTTCAGTGAGATGCAGAGCCCAACATGCAGCATCAGGGAAGATGCTGTCCCTTAGCCTGGTGGCGCTGGGTCGTCTCCTTTCTGATTGGAGGGGAGCAAACTGTCCGTTTGCAGGGTTGGGACAGTCCCTCGTGATGCAGGATAGTGGTGGAAGAAGTACTCACATCCTTTAGTAAACGTACTAATACCACAGTGTAGTATTTTTACAGTGTGGTGACCACACTGTAAACATACTCTGTTACAAGTAAAAGTCCTGCATTGAAAATGTTACTTAAAAAAAAATATGAACCTATCATCAGGAAAATGTATTAAAGTATTAAAAGTAAAAGTACTCAATGCAGAAAAATCCTCCCGTTGTAGAAACTGGAAACGTTCCAAACTGTTCTATGTTAATCTGCTAATCATATCAGCCTGCATGTTGTTGGGTAGTTTAATTTATAATAAAAACATTTTTATAAACCATGTGTTTTTATGCAAAAATCCTAATTTGTAAAGTAACTAAAGCTGTCAGAATAATGTAGTGGAGTACTGTAAAAAACAATATTTCTCTCTGAAATGTAGCAGAGTAGAAAGTGGCATGAAAAGAGAAGACTCAAGTAAAGTACAAGTACCTCAAATCTGTACTTAAGTATAGTGCTTGAGTACACTTACTTAGTTACATTCCAACCCTGTTTGTCCCACTGCTGCAGTGACTGTAGCTTAGTTTGTCATATTAAAGTATTGTGCAAATTGAACAGCCTTTAAATTAGTAAAGCTTTGTAGTAATTTGTGTATTGCTCTTAGTTCTGCCGGTAGAACACATCAATAAATAAAGCAAAGCCGATATACCGTGTCAGCTGGAAGTGATGCTCCAGTCTCCACCACACACCTGCAGAAGGATGTGAGGACCCAAGTGCCCAGGCCAGCGATCTCCAGCCGGTTCAGAAAGTTAGTGTTGGTGGGCCTTCTTTACTATGCTGATTGTCTCCAGGTGTGAGTTATCTGAGATATAGGAAGAACATTTTACTGCAGTACTTTACGTGATACTTTAAACACCTAGTTAGGCCTACTTAAAAGTAGGATTGTGAATCCAGGATTTGTTATAGAAACAAACAACAGTTGTTACAACATTGCTACTTTTTATGTTACTAAAGGATCTGAATTTCTTCTCACCACAAGGCCTGTATGTACTGAAAATGCATACTAGTGTCACTAAGTAGCCTAAACTAACTCAATCCTTTACTAGGCTATATTATTGTACTTCTCACTCCACTACATTGTCTTTATGGTTGTTCAGTTATTTTTAGTTTTATTTTATTTCTGTCATGCCAAAATACACATTTGACCCATCCCACAAGGTAAAACGCCGTTATTTAACAGACAATTTCCGGTCTTGCATACATGGGTATTATCCAAAGACAGTATATAGGTATTATCACCGCCATCTTTAGGACCCTATGAGCGCCACCAATCGTCGATTCCAGGAATAATTTTAGCTACTGTCTATGATTCCAGTGGAGATGGCTAACGTTAACGTCAAAGAAACGGGCTCTGCTAACGTTACGCAGACGAAAATCGCTCATCTCTCTGATAAAGAAACGTAACGCTATTCCAAGAAAATTGATATTTTGGGTTTCGATCCGTATTTACTTCCGAATCAACTAGCTAGCTACTGACCCCGCTGAAATCTGTCGTTAACTTGCCAAACATGTCTGCATATCATGTGGAGAAATACATTAATAACAAAAACACTAGGCCTATAGCTACATACAAACAAATATCTCCAGAGCTTTTTTTCTCTTCTCTCGGGTTTTAGAAGATACCTGGCTAATGTATATGTTTCACATGTAAACAGCAGTATTTGAGCATCGTGCATGTACAAAAATCAATAGGCTAGCTATCTGTGTATATCTTACTAAACAAGGCATTACTTTATTGGGGGCATTGGGCATCGCTAACGTTATGGTGGCAAAATACATTAACACAATATATGATATGGCGATTAAATTTGATTTAAATTGGCTTATCGTATGCATACAGCCACAACAGCAACCAAAAAAGAAAGAAAGAAAAGTTTGTTTGTTTTTCTCCAGGGGGGGGGGGGGGGGCAGCTCAGCCAATCGGGGCCAACGGGCTGTTGCCCAGGCAACAATAGCCCGTCCCTGTGCTGTTGGCCGTTCACAATAAAAGGCCTAGCTTGTAGCATAGGCTAGTAGTAGTGGCGGTGTTGCTGTACATTGCTTATAGACCTTTTCACAGATGTAAACATAAACATTCTAAATGGACCCAAGTTGATTTCCTGTTGCAGTGTATGTGAATGGCATCAACTGACAGGAAGTTAACAAGGGGCCAGGCTGTTGCCTAGCAATGTAATTCCATTGAAAAGGTCTATAGCTAATTTGGCCAGCAGAGGGCGCTGAATCCATGTTGTAACTGAAATGCTGCTTGCACCGAACTGCCATTTTTGCCCAGCTTATAAAAGTCAGCCAGATACCAAAACAGGTAAACTGCCAGTTGAAACAGTGAGTCATAGAATGCTTGTTAGCCTAACCTATATGAGGTCAATCGGCTGTTGCTTGCTATTTAAATTAGCATACTTAATGTCAGTAACGTTAGCCTAAAAGACATCCTACAGTCTGTCTGGGGATTAGCTAGCTAGCTAATCAATGAGGTGAAATGTTAAAATAATGTTGATCTGCATCTACTGAGGGGAGGGTGTGTGTGTGGGTAGAAAGAGAGAGTGGAGGAAAAGTGTAGCCTGTAAAGGAGGAAGAAAAGAGAGAAGAAAGGAGGAAATGAAGAGGGTGTGAAGTGGAAGAGGGAGGAAAGGCAGGATTATGAGGAGGGGTACGGATGGATGAGGAAAAGGACGCAGAAAAGAGTAGGGGTGCGGAGGAGAGTGTGGAGGAAAATGATGGGAGGGGGAGGAGGAGGAGAAGAGGGAGGAGCAGAAGGGAGGCTGGCACTCAGTCTGTTCGCCCAGCAGCAGCAGCAGGACAATGGACTGTTTCCACTACGGATCCTAACGGGCACCGGGCTGTTTCTGGCAAAGTGGAATATAAGGTATGGTTGACGGAGCGAAGACTCTCAGATGGCCTCGGTGTTAACACGGTTTAACCTGCGTGAAAAATGTGCCGTTTGTCTGTGAAAGAGGAGAGGCTGCAGGAAGGAAGCGACGCAGCGCAACAGACAGACACCCAGCAGGGCCTGTCGTCCGTCTGCCTCTGGGTCCTAAACGTGCCGGTGACACGTTAAAACACAGACATAACTATGACTGTTAGCTGTTAATGTCGGTAGTTGCTGGATTTTATTGACGTGATAAATCACAGCAGTAAAAAACACATTCGGAATGTCCGCGCAGCGTTCTCTCTTCTCCAGAAAGAACGTCACGCCAAACTCTCTAACAAATCTCGCTGTTTTAAATTCCCGTGCTTACATGTTGGAGGAAACCCCTCTAAGGATGTGAACTAAGATTTATTTGGTTACCCCGGGGTCTTCTTGAAATTTCGGCGTATAAGTAATTTATCAAACCCTGTTTAATTCAAATTGGAATCGAATCTTGGTGTGCGAGCACGGAGCGTGTCGCCTTCCGCTAAGGTGTATTTTGACGGAAGGGAAATACGGTGACAACACACGAACAACAAATAATAGTTGACCCTTTAACTGTAGTAAACGCTGCTCTGTGTATTGCATGCAAGCCGAATTAACTAGTGGCTTGTAGGGATTCGCAGTAGCTGTCAATTTGTATGTGTTTAGATAAATTTGTGCTCCAAAAGCAACGGCACAATAATGAATATGTTTTGGATGGAAGTTCGGAGCTAGCAGCATGTGTCGGGTATGCCAACAAAGCGTCTCTCTAGCCAGCAGCAGCAGGAGCACGCAGTGTGTTTCTTCCAGAACCGTTGCACTAGGCCAGGCCTGGTCTCCTCGACAGATGCAGGGATTGTGGGGTGAATAGATGGAGTCATTGTAGTTGCCATAATGTGCCTTCTGTTAAACACTGCGTGTGACGCACATAGACAGGCAGAGATACAGAGATGTTGTGCAGGCATGGAGACTTAAGGACTTATTACTCATATGTCTGAACGGGCAGCATATTACCATTGTAGAAGCATACAGCAGTGGCTGCAGTGTCTGTCTCATAGACTGTGTTGACCACACACACACACACACACACACACACACACACACACACACACACACACACACACACACACACACACACAGACACAGACACACAGATGTGACTTGTTAAACAGAGCTCCAGTCCTCAGTGCTGCAGTATATGATGAGACAAGGTCATGTTTGCCATATTAACCAACCAACCACTTCTTACATTGTCACACATGTAATTTAGAAAAACATAGACAGGCTGTTTGTTTGTGGTATAGCCTGTATTTAGTGAAGGGAGGCTGTTCTCCCATCAATAGATTATAAGTCAATAGACATTTACCTCCATATGCTGAGGATGATTGGTGCAGGCAGGCAGTGGTTGGGCTGTAATGGTTTTATTTTAGATTGTATTGACCTGACTGAGACGGCATGTTTGTGTGTAACATTCGTGGGAGGAGGAAGGTATCTCTGGGTAAATGCAATATATTGGAATCTGGTTACAAAATAGATAAGTCAGTATTGACGGAAGGAGCCCAACATACTATATTCTTTAATGAACCAATGTCTCTTAATTTTCTCTAAAGATGAGTCAGATTAGTTAATGTAAGAAGACCCAGGTTGTAATGAACAGGAATTATCCTTTAACTCCGCACTGTCCTCAGGTATGTTTTGGCTATGTGAGAGTAATGCTTGATAATGTCCCCATCCTCAAACAGGACAACCAAAGTGCAGTTAGGAGTGAGAGAACACAGACCAAATGACAGGAGGATAGCAGGAGACAAATCAAGTTGTTCTTGGAAAGACAGGGAGTGTAAAATTAAATCTTGGCTCATGCTGTTTTTTTTCTTAGCTAGTAGGAACACCAACGAAGAAGAGATGGATAGTTCAGTTCGTCATGCTGAGTTGGAGTTTTGGAGACAGATTTTGTTTGTCTGTGTGTGTTTATCTGTTAGACCAGGAGCCACCAAATTCGTCTCAACAATGACAGGAAAGTGTGTGTGTGTGTGTGTGTGTGTGTGTGTGTGTGTGTGTGTGTGTGTGTGTGTGTGTGTGTGTGTGTGTGTGTGTGTGTGTGTGTGTGTGTGTGTGTGTGTGTGTGTGTCTTGCTTTACATTGGATTTGCTCACTTAAGTTCACATGATCAGCGTGTGAGAGTCTACTATTTAGGAAGATGTCACAAGACATACTGTGGTCGCGGTGTTTGTGTGTCTCTCTGTGTTGGTCCCATCATGGTCTGCTGTGCCATCTGGAGTCAGTATATAGGAACATAAGCAGTCTTTCCTACATTCCCCAGAATGCCTGTCAACAATGTTTTCAACAATGTTTGTTTTATCTTGAAAGTTTTACTTGCCTAAAGACAGTTTCATTCTGTGACATTACAGCATTCGTCTTATCAACATCCAGTCTGTTAGCGTTGCCATGGAAAAGGATGTAAACAACCACACAAACAGCAACATGATCCAACATGTTTTATACACTTTCAGTTCAGATGCATGATGCAGCATTTTATTGCAAGTGTTTACACTACTTGGATGAATGAGTGGAGTTTTTGTGCAAACCTTAAAATAGTTGTTAGAAAGCATTGAAAGTGAAGCTGAAATGTGAAGTTGATTGACAGAAAATTGAGCGTAAACGATTTTGATAATTGTTTAATTGTTTGTCATTTTCATGCGAAAATGCAAAACATGTCCTAGTTTTATCTAATAAATGAGAAATAGCTTTTTCTTAAATGACTGGTCAGACAATAACTTTGGTGATCTCCTGACTTTTCCTCTCACGCCACCACAAGTTTGGCATTCATGGATTTGAGGTAAATGTCTCGACAACTATTAACTATTAATTATCAGACTTCTTCAGATTGGGTTTGTTGTGTATCGAGGAGCGTTAAATCAAAAGAAGCACACACTGTATTATTGTGACAATGTACTGTATGTATCAGTATGAAGTTTCACACATCTGCTGTGAATTTTCACACAAACCCCACAGTCTGTGTCTGTTGGAAAAATGAGATATGTCTCTAGCTCCGTCCACATTTGATTAAGTAACTGTCTGTTTAACTGTCTTTCATTTAACCGTTTAAAGTGGCCAACAGCTAGATCCTTGTGTTATTAGTATGGTGCTTAACCCTACTTGCTGTGGTGTTCTGCTTGCTAGAGATCGGCAGCTGTGGGACTGAAGCATTTCCCTGAGTGAATTTCTTGTTGATGAAGTTTGTGTTTTTGCAGATGATGCTGTTTTTTTGTCCATTTAGCAGTGTTGGCTATCGCTGTTCACGCTATTTGTTCAGTTCTTCTTTTAATTTGCATAGACTGTATGGTTGCTTCAGACTAACTAGAATTATAAAAGACATTACTTTTAACAACCATTGGTAATATTGCCATTGTCAAGTTCAGAGCTGCAGCGATTAGTTGGCTAATTGATTAGTCAATCGGCAGAAAAATAATCGCCAACTATTTTGCTAATCCATTAAATGTTAAAGTAATTTTTCATGCAAAATTGGCAGAAAATGCTGTTTTCAGCCTCTCAAATATGGAGGTTTCCTGATTTTTTTTTTTTTTTTTTTTCCTGTTTTATATCATATTAAACTGACTTTTTGGGGGTTTTGGACTGACTAAACAAGACATTTAAAGACATCACCTTGGACTTTGAGAAGCTGGAATGGACATTTTCACTATTTTTATGACATTCTAGAAAATAATCGATAGGTTAATCGGTAATGAAAATAATCATTAGTTGCAGCCCTAGTTGAGTTACCATACAATTTCATATGTGTATTTGTTTTCTTACCGAGTTAGATAAGAACACGGAAACCACTCTGCTAAATATGTAGCCTAGCTAGCACAGAGACTGGAAACGGGGGAAAAGTTAGTCTGGCTCTGTCAGCTCATTAAGTTCATTAATTGACAAGTTATAGGCTATCTGCTGGAGTGAAGATTTTTTTTTTTTACCTTTTGTACATTGCCAGGCTAGCTGTTTGCTTGTTTAAATTTTTATTTATTTAAGCTAAGCTAACTAATAGCCTTGCTAATGAGCGATTCACAACTTTACCAGGCGTGAAAATACCTCGGAATCTGAATTGAAAGCAACGTTTACAAGCAAACACATTTACAAAAAAATAATGCCCATAACAGGTTCGAACTTCGAATATTAAGGGCTGCCTGATATTCGTCCGAATATCAATATTTTTTTAAATATTCAAATTATATTTGAAAATTGAAGTTCGGAGTTAAAGCCCTACATCTAGATGAAATTGTTTTGTAGTCACAAACTGTGCAGCCATATTTTGATATCAACCGGCAAATTTGGTCGCAGTTAGTAGGCTAAATGTCCGAACTCTGTTTTTCTGTTTGTTCATATTTAGTGTTTGAAATTTCTTTTTTAAAATTCATATCTTTATTATATTCAGGGAACCAATTTAATAATTGTGTGTTTCACAACGTTGGTCTTCTTGGTGGTGTAATTATAAGACGCAGAATTGGAAATGAGGCCTGATGAAAACATCAGGCGTCACTGTAGCACAGATCCGACAGCACAAAGTGCAAACGCAGTCAGCCAGTTAATAAATTGTGATTATGAGAAAGCAGTTTGATATCTGGGGACCCTGGGAGTGCTCTGCATTCACACGCTGATTTTGTCACAAAGTAAGTTTAGCATTCAGAGCAGCAATATGAAGACACACATAACATGTGAGGTCACAGTGCGTCATCATTTTAATTGGATTATTTTGACAGCTCCTGGAGCGCCATGTGGGTGTTCTGAGATACACAGCCAAGCAGTTGGTGTGCTGTTTGATGTTGTTTGGGGATATGTTCGGTCATTTTCTGCTTAATTACAGTTTTTTGTTTTGTTTTTTGATCAAAGTTTAAAACCAACAATGTTTTCTCCCATTTTCTGTTGTACTGCAGGGATGCAGTAGGTCAGTCCGTAGGGAGTTGGGTTGGGAACCAGAGGGTCGCTGGTTCAAGTATGGACCAGCGAACTGTCCAGCAGTCGCAGCCCCCTCACTTTGAAATCGTCATTTGTGCATGCATAGGACCTGAGCATGTATGTGTATTTCAGGCCTTATTGTAGTGTGTTCTAACTAGGGCTGGGAAACAATCAATTTGATTTAAAAATCGAGTTGGTAGGTCAAATCGATTCATATTTCATATTTTTTTTAGGTTTTATTATCTCAATCCAAGTACAGTATAAATAATTTGGATGTTTAACAATCTTTGTTGCACACTGCACAGTGACATTTCAGTTAGAGAAAGGGTTTCCCTTTGCAATTTTGTTTATGTTGATGCACTTTAATTAAATACAGTAAATATATATTTTTAAAATATATTTACAGTTCGCAGTTATTTTGTTTTAAATGGAAGGGGGGGGGAATTGAATCGTAAATGGAGTTTTTTTATGAAAAAATCGCCCAGCTCTAGTTCTAACAGAGTGTAATTACCCCACTGGGGATCAATAAAGAGTATACCTTATTAAAATTACGATACATTACTAGAGCTCCAACAATTATGTTTAGTATAGATTCATCTGACAGTTATTTTCTTGTTTGATCAATCTTAATATAAAATGCCAAAAAATTGTGAACAATGCCCTTCACTATTTCCTAAATCATAGAAGACCAAGAAAACCAGCAGATATCCACATTTTTTTGTTTGTGACTTTTTAGCAATTTTGATGTAAAATTCACTTAAGTGATTTGGATTCCATAAAGTTGGGCCACTTACAAAATGAAAATTATCAAAATTGAAGCAGCAGAGGCACAGATACAGACTTTTAGTCCAGAAAAACGGCATTTCCTGTAATAACTCAATGAGGTCATTTGTTAGGGCTGTAATGCAGGCTTTCTGTTGAAAATGTGAAGTCTCAAGCAAAACCCAAGATAACCACGATGATGACAATGATGATGATGATGATGATGATGATGATGACAGGGTTCAACGTGAAGATTTTCACGGAGTGAAAAAAACATTGTTTGCCTGAAGTCAATTTTTACTGGCCCCTATTCAAACAGTTTTATTTTATTAGTGGTTATCAGGTAAATTGTCATATTTTATCTTAATTTACATACAACCCCAAATCAGAAAAAGTTGGGACAGTATGGAAAACACAAATAAAAAATGAAAGTAGTGATTTCTGTACTTTGACTTGTATTTCATTGCAGACAATACAACAGCACATAATTTAATATGTTCCTCATGATTTTTATTGTTTTTAAGAAAAGAAAAAATCCTATTTTGGTTGTTGCAACACATTTCAAAAAAAGTTGGAACAGTAAAGCATTTACCATTTTGTAACGTTGCCATTCCTTTTCACAACACTTAAAAGACGTTTAGGGACTGAAGACACCAAGTGATGACGTGTTCCAGGTGTAATTTTGTCCCATCCTTGCTGCAAACAAGTCTTAAGGTGGGCAACAGTACAGGGTCTTCGTTGTTGCATTTTGCGCTTCAAAATGCGCCACACATTCTCTATTGGAGACAGGTCGGGACTGCAGGCAGGCCAGTCAAGTACCCGTATCCTCTTCTTCCACAGCCAGGACTTTGTAATGTGTGCAGAATGTGGTTTCGCATTATCTTGTTGAAATATGCATAGACGTCCCTGGAAAAGATGTCTTCTTGAGGGCAGCATATTGTGCTCCAAAATCTCTATGTACTTTTCAGCATTAATGGTGCCATCACAGAAGTGCAAGTTACCTTTGCCAAGGTCACTGACACAACCCCATACCATGACAGACCCTGGCTATTGGACTTGTTGCTGGTAACAGTCTGGATGATCCTTATCTTCTTTGGTAGACTAGACCATGGAGCACATGGCGTCCATTTCTCCCAAAAGATACCTGAAATACTGATTTATCTGACCACAGTACACGTTTCCACTGTGTGATGGTCCATCCCAGATGCCTCCGAGCCCAGAGAAGTCGACGGCGCTTCTGGACACTGTTAACATAGGGCTTCCTTTTGGCACAGTACAGTTTTAACTGACATTTGTGGCTGTAACTACGTATTGTGGTACTTGACAAAGGTTTGCCAAAGTAGTCCTGAGCCCATGTGGTGATATTGCTTATAGATGAATGACGATTCTTGATGCAGTGCCACCTGAGGGATCGGAGATCACGGTTGTTCAGCTTAGGCTTGCGCCCTTGTCCTTTACGCACTAAAATTCTTCCACATTCCTTGAATCTTTTAATTATGTTATGCACTGTTGAAGGTGAAATAAGCAAATGTCTTCCTATCTTTCTTTGAGGAACATTGTTTTTAAACATTTCAATAATTTTCTCACGTATTTGTTGGCAAACTGGCGATCCTTGGCCCATCTTTGCTCCTAAAGGACTAGACCTTTCTTGGATGCTGCTTTTGTACCAAATCATAATTACAATCACCTGTTGACATCACCTGTTTCAAATCACATCATTATTTAACCAATTTACCTGATTACTAGCCCTAAATTGCTCCTGTCCCAACCTTTTTTGGAATGTGTTGCAGGTCTGAATGACAGGAAAGGATGTATATTTACAAATTAAATTAGGTTAACCAGACAAAACATGAAATATTTTGTGTTCACATTGTCTGCAATGAAATACAAGTCAAAGTACATTTAGAAATCACTACTTTCTTTTTTTATTTGTGTTTTCCATACTGTCCCAACTTTTTCTGATTTGGGGTTGTAGATGATAAGTTAAAGTTGAATACTGAAAGTGGAGGCTATTATTAAAAAAAACTAATTCTTGATTCGCCAGCGGCACATTTAAATCTATTCATTTAACAAGTATTCTCTGATGTGAGCAAGGGGAGGGGAGCTACTGTACGGTAACATAATTGATTATATGACGATGATGATGACGTTTTTGTTGGGCAAGTGGGGTGTTATATCACGTATTTTCCTTGTTGTTGAACCCTGGACGATCTGGCAATGCGAGACTAAAGGGTTTTTTATAGTCGTGCGTTGAATCGACGGCGTGGGGTCCGGCATAGACGCAGACCCTTCTGCGTCTACGCCGGACTGTACGCCGTAGCCTGACGTGCACCTCTCAAAAAATGTAACCACGCGTCGCAGCGTGGGCACCGAACGTCGATACTTTACGGCACATACTTTCGGTTCGCGCAAGCTTATCTGTCTCTCTGCATATTGACACAGAGCGGAGCTCCGACCGAAACACACACGTGCGCATGCAGAGGTGCAGACGGAGTAAACTACGTCGGCTCTGCAGTTTTGTTGAAGTCACAGCGAGTCACGGCAATGCCGATAAAGTGGTTTCATGTGTGGTTACAGTTTTTCAGAACTTAACGCAGACACCGTTTGATGCGATATGATATTAATGGCGAGCCGAAAGCGGTCGCGTGCTGTTGTTTTACACTTCCTCTGAGACGAGCAGGCACAATTGTGGTTTCTGTGCCTTCTACAGCAGCTTTCAGCAACACGGCAATTCAATTACATTTCTTTGCACTTAAGTTAGTTCTTCATTAGTTCAATGTTGACAGGGCAGTCACCAAGTGTATTGTTAAAGGTTTGTGTCATTATGCAGTTTGCACTAAAAAGTCTTTGTTCTTTACATTTTAGTGGCAAAACGTTTTTTTTGTTAAAGTGTAATTCCAGCGAAAAAGGTGTTTTTCTGCATTAAAACACGTCAAATAAGCCGTGGAGACAGTATTTTTCATCGATCAACCACTACAGAGCTTGGCCCAGCATATGCTACAGCTCTAAATCGCAAACAGTGGACGAGATAGGGGCCGTAAGCCAAACACATTTTTTAATCAGTAATATTGTTCAAAACGGCACCAAACCTCGTCAGTAACTTGCTCAGGGTCCCTACACATAAAACGAAGCACCAACAACCTAGTTAGTGAACCCGGAGTTTATCACAGAAGACTGTTAAGAAAACTTACCAAACTGTCTCCCTACCAGCCCCTCTTGAAGGAAAGTCCGTACAAATCGATTATCAAATGCAATGCAAAACGAGACAGCAGCCCTATCTTATCAAAATCAAAAAAGTTGCTGGTCTGATTAGACTCCGCCATTTCAGTTCCTATGTGATGATTCTTGCCTTGGCCTTGTCTACTCCGAGCCAACACCTGACTGCCTCTAGTCCCTTCCGGCAATAGACGTGCGAGATCTCGCGTGACATTTCGGTGCTGAGGATAGGGCTGCTGTCTCTTCTATTGCTTTCTTACTGGTTAAAAAATGCGTTTGGCTTACGCCCCTATCTCGTCCACTGTTTGCGATTTAGAGCTGTAGCATATGCTGGGCCAAGCTCTGTAGTGGTTGATCTACGAAAAATACTGTCTCCACGGCTTGTTTGACGTGTTTTAATGCAGAAAAACACCTTTTGGTCAATTTTCGCTGGAATTACACTTTAATTTTGGCCAAGTTCGGATTGATACCAATCCTGAGCATCTGACTGGCGCACCCCTATCCAAAAAGCACATCCAGTTTTATTAATAATGTTACTCTGAGTGAGTAGTGTTACCAGAATTTTTTGTAATTTTGATAACTTTTTAAGGTGAAAAATAAACGTTTTGTGTTTAATGTATTTTTGTTGATGTTGAAATGGATTTTAAGACATATGGTATCACCCAGCCCTAGACACACGTCGCTCGGCCGTGGCTTGGTAGCATTGCATTTCCCCAGACTCAATTTCTGGTTCTCCTTCACCATAAACAACATGAAATCAAGGAGAGGAGTAACTTCTCCTGCTCCAGGTTTCCCACCGTGGTCAGAAAGAACAGGGGAGACACTTTGTTTCTCTCACTATGACTCTAGAGTCGCTACTCGCTCCGAAGCTAATCGCCGCCACTCTCTCACTTCCTCCTCGCTCTAAAACACACACACACACACACACACAGACACACACACACACCGGCTCGATGCACACACCAGCGCACAAGTATAAACATCAGGCCACTTACGTAGGCTACAGCGAAAGCTCTACGTGGAGCCTCCGCACAACCATAAAAAGACCTTAAGTGGGACAGCCTGGTGGCCCATGGGTTTGAGGCAGTGACCATGAACCACAACGTTCATGGTTCAAATCCGTTATTTCGTCGGTTAGTTTTAAAATTGATAGTTCAAACAGCTCAGAGACAAACTGCAGTCATATCAAAGTTGAATGTAATTTTTAATAGGGACTATGTTCTTTAAACAGTTAATCGATTAGTTCATTGATAGAAAATGGAAAATTGATTAAACATTTTGTGATTTTAATCAAGTCAGAATGCCTTTATGATGCACCAGGTTAATGTTTACAAAAATAATTTACCCCCCAAAATTTAGTTTAAAGTACTTTTTAGTTATACATCCATGGTGAAAAGGCATATATTGAATTGATTGATTTCTGGATTTTGTGAATTGATATCAGATTGGTTAAACAACAATACATTTTAATTGGAAAACTGATTATTTTAACCTAGCCCTACTGGCAAGTTAGTTCAAGTAATTGTTTCAAGCTCTGGCTTGTGTCACTGTGACCTCTGACCAGAAACAGCTGACTTCTCTTCTCTTCTATACAGCACCTAACAATTATTTTCATGCTTGATTATTCTCACGATTATTTATCTGATTATATAATTAGTTGTTAAGTCAGAAAATAGTGAAGGTGCAGGTGATGCCTTCAGTTGATTTCTCTTTCGTATCATTAAGAATAGAATACTTTGGATTTTTTTCGGTTGAATGTCAGACTAAGGATAAAGTTTGAAGATCATGCTTTGGGTTGTGGTAACTCATCTGTTATACTATAATATATGAACGATTGATCTGTCTCTCTGTGCGTTTCAGGAGGTGAATGTCAAACAGCTCCAGGATGCTGCCGTCCTCATCCCTGCTAATCTGCTGTTCACCAGCGGCCATCTGATTTACCAAACATGATGAAGACTGAACCCCCGTCGGCCACGGGGGGCAACGGGACCTCCGGTGGTAGCAATGGGGGAAGCGGGAGCTCCAACCTGCGGAGTCCCTCGCCCCACCGCAACGCGTACGAGGCAGGGCTGGCGGCACTCAAGAAGGCCACTGACCACCTCAACAATGCCGCAAACGGAGGCGCTGGCCCTGCCTCAAAACCCGCTCCTCTGCCTCGCCCAACTGGGAGGGGCCGGAAATATGGATCAAATGTTCACCGCATCAAGAACATGTTCATGCAGATGCAGTCTCCTGGTGATGAGGAGGACGGAGCCAAAATGATTGGTAATTCACCTCGCTAGTTAGATTTTTGTCAAAGTCTTTAGAATAAACAGTATGAGGAGAACTAGATGATGAATTATTATTTGTATTATAATGTTACCATTTTGTCACCCACTACTTACATTATGATTCTAATCTTCAGCTTAAACCTTCCTTTGGCAATATAGATTTTGGATATTGTGATATGACAAGTGTTATCTTTTCCTCGTTTTATAGGCTGCATTACAGTAAAGTGATATCATTTTCTGAACTTTTCAGACTGTTCTAGCTGTCCTATTATTTGCCTTTACCCATTTAGTCATTACATTCATATTACTGATGATTATTTATCACAAATCTCATTTTTTTTGTGAAAGCACCAATTTTCAACCCTACAATATCGCTGCAATATCGTTATAGAGATAGTAGGTCAAAAATATTGTGATATTTGATTATATCGCCCGGCCCTACTTCCTAGTAATGTGGCTCTTACTGGTTAGGAAAATTAGTCCCCGATATGGGGTGTCTAGTCAGGACATGGAAGGCAGGGATATCCTTTGCAAGGTTAAATATGTACTTATACAGATGCACAGGCACTATTCCTTATACTTTTTTGTGTTCTAAAGGAGAAGGAAATAAACATACATGTTTAACTAACATAAACCTCACAATTGGGACTATTAACTCTCCATAATTGCTGATATCTAAACATGTACTGAAGGCTTAAACTACAATGAGAATGTCATTCTACAGGCTACACATACAACACAGATCAAGTATAAAGTTAATTAATACAAATTTGCTAATACATTGCTACATAAGGAGTTGGTAAACTTAGACATTACTTTATAAATCACCAATATTAACTGATATATTTACAACTTACTTGTGGTCACTGACGCACACGAACACCAACTAAAACTTCACTTTTAGGAACTGAAACTTAACTGACATGACTTAACTGTCATTCACTCCTGGGCAAGATGTAACATTTGGAAAGGGTGTGTGGCCTAGCAATTAGTTAACACTCACTGTCCTTGCTCACATTAGCCTTTTGCACACTGGTCATTCCACAGTCCAGGCTTTTAAAGACCCGACACACCCACAAAACTGTTTAATTACTCTTGCTAATTAGACCTGTAGTCAGGTAGAAGTTGGGTGGAGCTATGTTTGGAATTGACCGTTCACTAAACCCCTCCCCCGAACAGCGTTTGTCCAATCCAATTGTCCAAATAGCTTAGCAACTGTCACGTTTTGGACTGTCCACATGTTGAAGCGGTGTGTAATAAGAGCAATATGTACTATCTTAAGAGTTAGTTGAGGTTGTTGTCTTTTTTAACCTTTCGTAAACCGAAAACACAACAGTAAAAGTGTGAGGAATGGAATAAACGGTGTGTAGCGGCTCTAATGTAAGCTGCAAATGCTAGCATGCCTGGCTAACTAACTTACTATCTACTTTGTAACTACTTCCAAAGCAGGCGCATCATTAGCTAAGTACATTGCTTTGTGGGATTACATGTTATGTGTCTGAGACTGTTCTTACATTTATAACACCAGGACTAACTAGCTCTACACTGCAATAAAATAACAATGCTGTTTCTTTATTTTCCTGTCTACTGCATTGTTCATCAGCTGGTGAGGACACTGACCATTTAGCTTTAGACTTAGGCTCAGCCTTTTAGCACAGTATCATGTATGTAGCCATCAAGTGCACAATTAAGACCCCTTTTACAGTGTTCTATTTTTAAAATTAGTCAGCTGGAAACATTTAAAAGTCAGCTGCTAGCTAAAGTTATCTTTAGTAGCTATCGATAGCTAGCTACAGCCATTGTTTTCTGGCAAACGTATGGCAGATAAAAAAAGTATTATTACCAATTTTCTTTTGGTAATAAAAGTATTAACATTAGTGGTTGAGACATACATATTCAAATTATTTTATTTACTCATGAAGAAACATAAAGAGTCAAACCTCAGTTTTGATATTTTATTTTTATGATATTAATACTGTAATACTATGTGCAATTAAAAAGTAATGTAAAAGTTACACCAAGCTGCTGTTCACTTACAGAAATAAGTGTTTATTACAACTTTGGTTTTGCTAATGAGACCTAAGTTGTTTGAAACTGGATTTCTTTTGTTTAACAAACCTCTCTCGTTCCCTTTTTGCTCTTAGCCATCTTTCCAATTAACTTTGGCAACTCATTGGCAGGTGTAGAGCAGGGGGTGAAACTGTCCTTACCGAGGGCATCCAGCCTTAACGAGAATGTCGACCACAGTGCCCTGCTCAAACTGGGAGCCACGGTCTCAGAGAGGGTAAACCGTTTTGACTCCAAACCAGGTGGAGAAGGCGGGGGCTTCTCCAAGCTCCAGGAGACCAGGAGGATCTTCGAACAGCGGACTCTACAGGTCAGAAGGGTATTTGTTACTTAAGGCCCTGACAGCAGACGGCCAAGAACTAGTGGCAACGAAAGCCAACTGTGGTGTCGCCTCACACGCCTTTGTCTTGGCCAAAACAATGCACTTGAGCACACTGCAGAGACTACAGTCGACGGCCAACTACCATGTACGTTCTGCAAAAAAAAAAAGGGAAACCGGGTTCAAACATTGGTATGATACCCACACTGGTTAAAAAAAAAAGCCGAACTTTACGGTCTTTAAATACATTTTATTTCTTTAAATTAAATTCCATAAAATCATCTCTCAATGCAAATCAAACCAGCTATTATGTTAACTGAAATAAAACCATGCCAATCTCTAGGTATGGTGAAGGGTATGTGATGATGTGGGGCTATTTTAATTCCAAAGGCCAAGGGAACTTTATTGGGATGCATAGTATCCTGGATCCATGAAATAACTGGCCTTTAAAAATAAAAATCAGCCTGCCTCTATGGGAATTTAACATAGGGGTGTACTTTCTTATGCCCCCTGTATTTTAAGGAAGAAAATGTATTTATTTATGATACATTATTCATTCACAAAGAAAGTTGGTGTTCTTAAAGGTTGGATTTTTCCAATTTTTTTTTAATTAAGGCATTAAGATCAATCAATATTCCTACTTTTTATGGGTTCATGAACTTATGAGTGCCACTGTATGCCGTTCTTTTAAAAGACGTTTATGTTGAAATAAATACACACTACACAAGTAGTTATGTATCTCATTTGTTCATCTACTACGTTTGCCATATTATGAACATATTGTGTTTTATAGAAGGAACATTTGGACGTAACTTTTGGCCAGTTTTGACAGCTCTATGTGTATTGGATGGATCAGATGAGATGAAAAATGAGAAGAGCCTTATGTGAGCACTCTTCGCAGTTGTTTGTTTGCTTTCCTCTACAATCAGATGCATTGGCTATTCAGCCGGCGGCGATTCAACATGTCGGCCCAACTTGCACCATTATCCTTGGTGTGTCAGGGCCTTTATCGTGTGTTCTGATTCTAATTCGAAACCATCTGACTGACTATTGTCTCTTTCAGGAGAAGCAAGCTGCCACCAACCGGATCTTGCTGAAGAAGGAGCGGGCATCGGGATTCCAGGACAGCCGTCTAGATGTCGTGGCTCGCTTTAACGGCTCCACTGAGGCTTTGGACCGACTGGACGACCCCCCAGCTCCCTCTCCCGTTCCTGCTACTCTTCCCACACCGGCTACTCTTCCCACACCAGCTACTCTTCCCACACCAGCTACTCTTCCTGCTGCGGTGGCTTCAGTTGGGCCCAGTGACGCCGTCAGCCCCACCGTGAGCCAGCTCAGTGCAGTGTTCGAGAAGAGCGAACCGCAAACCAATCTCCACGCCCCTCAACGTCGGTCAGGCCCTGCCCTAGCACCAAAGCCCAAACCTCCAGCCAGAGCAGAGGCTACTGGGAGAAAGGTGAGGAGTAAGGCTGGGTATTGTTAAAATATATTTGATACGATACCAACACCTTGACTATGATACCGGTTCCTGAACGGTACCTTTTTCGATACCAATTTTATAAAAATCTATTCCAACAAAAATAAATGTTGCCTTGTATCTGTGCGTAGTGTAGAGTTTTTCCTGCCTGCCTATACAACGTGTAACATTAGACATGCTGCAGGCTTATTGGCTCACTGACGCTGATGAAATTTACTACTAATAGGAGGTATTGAAATTTAGTATTGAATGACGAGACTTTTTTCAATACTTTACACTAAGGAGGCAAGTAAAAAAGTAGGTGCCTAAAAAGTATTGAATTTGCTACCTAAGCCTAGTGAGAAGATTTTACTTAACTTTAAAAAATGCAGGAAATCACAAACTGCGGTAGAAGTAAAGAGAGAACCAGAAACTATGGATTAAAGAAATTATAAAATGATCTCTCTCGCTTTCTCAGGGGAAGCTGCTCCCTCCAGGTAAGGAGGACGGCGAGGAGGTGGGAGTTGTTTGCGTACAGGCAGCAGAACTAGCAGAAGTGAGCGGTTCTCTACAGGGGAGCTCAGGAGTAGTGAAGGCCAGCGAGGAGAAGGATGGGTTCGGACAGTCGGGAGACCAGCTCCCCAACTCCTCCTGCTCCTACTCTTCCTCATCGACCTCTTCCTCTTCAGTCAAACCAGAGTCAGAGGCCCAGCCAACGGCAACTGAAGCCAAGGGCTCAAGTACGGTGGCTGCCCCAGAGCAAGAGCGCCAAGCCGATGAACCAGACAGCTCCACGGGGGGGTCAGAGGCCGGAGGTAGGCTGGTGCAGGCCGACGTTCACGCCTCGCTGGAAAACGGAGAAAAAGAGCCTCCAAGTTCCTCTCCCTCCTCGGAGGAGAGAGGAGAGGACTCTGAGAGGAGAGGGGAGGAAGGCGAGGAGGAGGAGGAGGAGGATAACGATGAGGATGGCTCCAGGAAGGAGGATTACTCTGAGGGTGATCTGGTGGACATCAGTGCGTACAGCGGGCTCGGCGAGGAGGACTCTGGGGGCAGCCAGCTAGACGACGAGGAGGATGAGGAAGATGAGGAGGCGTATCAACCGGAGACCAGCTGCTCCGAGATCCCGGGTCTCCCAGAGGAAGAGGAGCCGCCGCCACCCAATAGAAAGATTAAATTCAGCACAGGGCCAATCACGGTGAGTGGTTTTGTCGGATGTAATTACTTTTTTACTTTTCAACACTCGGTCAGAGCCTTAAATATCTCCTCAGAAGAGAAGTTGTTTTTAAAATGGTGACAATCATCACACACATTAGACGATTTAATACAGACAATGTGGCCCCAAGAGACTGTCCTCCCCCGAAAAACACCCACACAAGTTGTTTTCTCGAGCAGCAATTACGACGCATATTTCCGTTAATAGTGGCGGTGCCCTCTAGTGGGCATACAATGGGAGCAAAGTATAAGAGCGGCAAGAAGGGTTGGGTACCAAATCCGGTACTTTTTTGGGTACCTACCAAATTGTGTCGGTACTACCAAGGACCAATTCACGTTATATCAAAGTGGGCCAACTTTCGGTACCTTAGCTTATCCGTCCTCTCTGCATGTTCACTAAGAGTGGGGCAGTTTGTTTAATGTTAAGTCACAGTGAGTCACGGCAATGCCGATAAAGCGGTTGCAAGTGTGGTTAGACTTTTCAAAACTCCACGCAGACAGTGTTCACTTCAATATAATATAATGGTTGCGTTACACTTCCTCTGAGACAGACAGGCAGTGTTCTCTATGCCCTTTTGACTGACAGGCTGGAGATTGTAAGGCAAGGCAACTTTATTTCTATAGCACATTACAGCAACAAGGCAATTCAAAGTGCTTTACATAAAACATTAAAGAGCAATTAAAAAGAGATACAAATACAAGAACCATCTTTTCCTAAACTTGACTAAGTAGTTATTGTGCCTAAAACTAACCAAACTGCGACATGTTTAAAACTGTGAAAGTTATGTTCTTTAGTTTAGCTAGGAGTACAGACAACGCTCCTGTGGGTCGTTTTTCCTGCCGCCACTAATGTAAGAAACGCTCCTGTGGGTCGTATTAGAGAGTAGGAATAAACAACCTGTATCATTGTGTGGTTTGGCGGACTTGTTGGGCCCCAACCTGTTGTGAAAAAATATTGCATTTGTAACTTTGGAAGTTTTCCCAGTTGATGTGAGTGCTGTCAGTTTTACTCAGCACTCCTTGAGTAGGGTTGGGTACCAAAACGCAGTGCCAATAGGGCACCGGTTCCGATGTAAACTGTAGTAACGAAAATGTCGGTGCTTCATTTCGGTGCCTGACTCACATCCTCTGGGGAGCAGGAAAGCCTAAATGCAATCTGTTTGTTTCTGTATTTATATTTGATGTTTGTGATGGGGGCATTGGAGAAAAGGTGACATCAAAAATATTCAAATCATCTTCTGGGGATGGTGAACATCCTCAGCATATCACTCTGCAGCTCCCCTTAGGTCTTTGGAGCGCTTTCCGTTCAGTTTTGGATTTACAGCCTACAGTTTGAGTTCCCTCTCACTAGGGTTGGGCAATATATCTATATTATAGCATGGTGGATTTATGAGACTAGATATCATCTTCAATTTTGGAAATGTAATATCGCAATATAACACAAGTGTTGTCTTTTCAAGGTTTTAAAGGCTGCATTTCAGTAAAGTCACGTAATTTTCTGAACTTACCAGACTGTTCTAGTTGTTCTATTATTTGCCTTTGCCCACGTAGTCACAATGTCCACATTACTGATGATTATTTATCTAAAATCTCATTGTGTAAATATTTTGTGAAAGCACCAATAGTCAACCCAACAATATCACCGCAATATCGCCATCCATGTATTTGGTCAAAAATATTGTGATATTTGATTTTCTCCATATCGCATAGCTCTAACTCTCACCACTTTCATCCAGCCTAGAAATAAATAGCATCTAGCTTGTGAACAAAAGATGTGTGTTTTAGTGTGTGTGTGTGTGTGTGTGTGTGTGTGTGTGTGTGCTCTGCTATCTAAGAGAAAAAGATTAAGGAAATGATTGAAAAGACTTCCTGCTTTGTTAACATCACACACACGGGTTGCGGGGGGTTTTCGCCACAATATTTCCTGCTGACTCTAGCTCAAACTGTGTGTGTTCCTTTGAACTTAGATTTATATTTAACAGAAGCTCCTCCCCCCTTGCTACAGCGGTCCGCTGGTTGAGCTCTGTGCATTGTAAAACATGTCTCAACCTCAAGTTAACGGCATACTTCCTCAATGAGACAACTGAATACCATAGAACATTGTTTTTCAAATGGTGCTTTGGAGTACTGCAGGGGGTACTTGAGATTTTTCTTTTAGATTTTAATTTATATTATATATTATATGTTATGCATGATTCCTAAAATAATTGTACTATAATAGTGAATGACTTTGGTGATGGGTTCTAAACATTTTAAATTTAGCATTTAAAGTTTTTCAGTTACAAGGCTGTAAATCTATCACTGTCGGCGCTGTATTGTTTCCTCTTTACATAGGCTTTTATTCTACCAAAAATGTTTTGCGCAGTTCAGGGGCTACTTGGCTGAAAAAAATAATTTAAAGGGGGTACAATATTAAAAAAGTTTGAGAACCACTAGAATATAACATGATAATGTACCATGTAACAGAAGAGATGAGAATGGGAAATAACAAGCCTTGATATTGAAAAGCAAGATGTTTAGGTAGAATTGAATGTCGTTAGACAGGACAAAGACTACATAATGGGCATCGACATGTTCACTGAGTATCACTTTTCCTGTTCAGTCATGTCCGCCTATGCAGGCGGTAGAACAGTTTGGATGTCAAGCCAAGTTTTTATGTCAAGCCGGGCGCCAGGTCAAAAAGGAATTCTTCACATTTTCTTGGACCTTAAAACATTTAACCACTGACCTCTTTAGCCACAGTGCAGCTAAAAGTAGAGTTTTGGCCTGATGTAGCGTTATTTGCTACCAAGGTAACTGCTAAAGTTAGCTGCCTGGTGAATCATGTCAAGCCAGCATCTGCTTCTGATGTGCAATTACCTGTCCTCAGATTCAGAAAACCTTTTTTTGTTCAATATCCTAAAACAAAGCATCACAATACAAACATAATGTACATCGCCTGATGTATGTCTCTTATGCAAAGCAACTAACTCATTTCGACTTTAACAAACACACAAAGACAATATATTTATCGGAGATTAAGTGTAAAGAATTGGTTGCTAGACATTTCAGTCATAATGATTCAGCTCTTTGCTGGCCACTGCTTTGAAACTAGCTTTCACTTCCTTTAGCTGCCTTCCTCAGCTCTTTCTCGGTCTCATCTCTTTAGAGCAGGGGTCTTTTTTTGTTGTTGCATAGACTAGCCTACTTGGCAATTAAAATAATAATTCTTGGCATGATTTTGTGATCATGATCATGTTTTAATGTTAAATATTCATGTGGCACAGTGAATCCTTAACTGTATCTGTGGATGGTTACCCTAGTGACTACTTTACCGATAGGCCAGTAAGCCTATCATCAGCAGTGTTTTCTTCAGAAATAGGCTGATTTATATTTGCTATTTGTTTTATATTTGAAATGTTGGATTCATGTGTTTAGGATATTTTCTTTTCTTGGAAACTTTCAAAAAATGTATTATAATTTGGTGGCCCCCCTGCAGTAACTCTGAAGACCCCATGGGTGTCCCGGACCTGCTTTAGAGGGTCACTGTGAACAATGTGACAATAAGGTTCATTATAAAGCTACATTAACCTTACCTAATCACAGTCAACAGTAAAACTGAAATGAGATTCAGGATATGAAATGTGATGTGAAGAATTCCATTTTCATAGTTAAATCAAAAAAAGAAAATTGTAGACAGGTTTTTCTTTTGCAAACAATCGAGGATGTGTTTGCAGTATGGGCCTAGAAAACCAAGATAGTCAAGATAGGTTATTTATGAAATTTTTTTTTAGGATTTAGAAATAATCAATAATTTAAAACAAATGTTTAAATATATATGTGACGCTCATCCTTGCATTTCCCAAACCTTTCTACCACACTTTGATAGTCAACTGTCTCTGGCTAGCTAAAATAACACATTAAATTCAAGTGAGAAATGAAGGCTAGTAACTAGGCTCTGGGTAAGCGTTAGTTCTTACGTGTAAGTATTGAGAAATGATCTGAGTGTGTGGGCTCACGCAATGAGCACCAGTTAAAGGTCAATCCCATCTCACACAAGTAACGTTAGCATAAAAAAGTAACATTAGCATCAAATAGTAACACTAGCATTAAAAGTTAACGTTAGCATTAAATAAATTAACAGAATAGAAAAAGTTACGTTAGCATAAAAAAGTAACATTAGTATAGAATAAGTAACTTTAACATAAAAAAGTAATGTTGGCATAAAAAGTAACATTAGTATAGAATAAGTAACTTTAGCATAAAAAAGTAATGTTAGCATAAAAAGTAAGGTTAGCATTAAAAGGTAATGTCAGCATAGTTAAGAGCACAGAAGCCCCTCATTCTGCATATTATACTACTAACATCATACTAACAACTTTATTAATGAGAACAAATTAAGAACACAACAGTTAAGTATAACTGTAAATTATGTATATAGCATTAAAGAACTGCTGCTAAATTTGTACTAAACTCTTCCAAGTCACTGAAAGAAATGAATACTGAAGACAATTACTATATTTCACAGCTTTTTGAATGATACTTTGGCAGATGTTTTGGGAATAAAAGCAACAGCAGTGGCAATAACCATGCAACTAGTAATAATCATGTTATTTATTTATTTGGTTCAGAAGTGAATCTCAGCCAAATAGGCAGTTGCATATTGTAATTGAGAAATGGTTAGATCCTAATAGCATCCATAAAGGATTCAACATGACAGCATGTGGTGTGAGTGAAGCCCTTTGAGAGAAAGTTGCACGATGTCTGTAGCTTGTCTTGCATGTTCAGAGAGGTGTTCTGCTGCAGGGAACGGAGCCAGTGAACTGAGACTCACTGCCTGGGCATGTTGGTGGTTGTTACTCAATTTCAAAACTGGTTGGTACTTCAAGGAAAAGTCAGCCAGGAGAGCTCAAACCTCCTCCGGTACTTAGCAAGTCTCCAACCAGCCTCCACAGCACGTCATTTTGCAAAAATGTCCTCCACATTTGATGCCATGTGATTACAGCACTGTTTAGAAGCTTATTTTCAAAGTTCTGGATGATGTTCTTTCACAGTAGTACATAAACACAACATAATGGTAAAGGGTTATAAATGAGAAATCAATGTAGAAAACCTGTTAAAGTAGCTAGGTTGTGCTGCATCTCATTTTTACTGACACATAACTGGATTTGTCTGTGTTGAGTTGTATACAAGGCTACCTCTGTACATCTGCAAAAAGCAGTTGGAATGTACCTGGGTGTGTTTGTTTTCCTTGAAAACTCATGTGTACACACACACACACACACACACACACACACACGCACACACGCACACACACACACAAAGGCAAGGGGAAGCTCATTGATAAGAAACACAAGTGGAGTTGTTTGGAAGAAGTTGTGTGTGCATTGATGTGAGCTGAACAGCTAATTAAGTCGTCCTTTTTAAGGAGTTAAGGGATGCACCCGATCCTGATTGAAATCATTAATGCAATGTAGAGAAGACAAGCACGTGTGGGGTTTGGCCTCTTTACCTCCAGCATGAACAGCTCTACAGTAAAAAAAAATATTGAAAAATGCCCAGGCAATGTCATCAAATAACCTCTTTTGTCCAACCCAAAACCCAAAAGTTGTTCACTTTATTATCATAGTGTAAAAAATTAGGAGTGTGGGAAACAATCGGTACAGCATAGTATCAAGATATTTTCAGTGGCAATACTGTATCGATACACAGAGGCCAAGTATTGATCTTTTATTATATATGTGTTGATCAGTTTGTCTGCTTGACAATCCCATTTTGCAGAAATAAAAGTGAAGGGAGATGAACAAACAGAGAAATGTATCTTTTTAGATAAAACAGATGTTAACAAAATTCTCTTTTGGAGACATAATTTGAAATTGGGAAAAATTTGAAGTTGGAGAAAAGGTAATTGCAAAATATCGCAGATTATTACATGGCTTGGTTGAATTCTAATGTAGAATGCGGTCTGTAATTTCTTCATAACAGACCGCTGCTAAGCATAACACACAGTTGCCATGCAAAAGAAGAGCGTTGCCATGGAAGCAGTTCTGTTCACCTGGAGGACAGCTAGCTATATCAATCCGCCGAAAGTCCGATAATTTATCAGCTGTGGCAAAAAAAAGTCATAAATTTTTATATTAATTTCAATATTTTTGGAGAGAACGAAACTTTTGAATCGTGGTTAATGGCTGATTTGTCCCCAGTAAAGAAAAGGAAAAGAGAACCAAAAAACAACGCAGCAGATGCAAGAGAGGGTAAAAGACACAAAGAGCTGGATGACGGAGAAATCGACAAAATTAAAGAAGACAGGCATGAAATAAACACTAAACGGAGTACGGCATGGGCTCTGGCAGTGTTTAAAGACTGGTTAGTCCCAAAGAATATGTCAGCAGACTTTGATAGTTACGGGGAAGAAAACCTGAATCAGATTCTGCGATCATTTTATGCATCCGTTAGGAACACCAACGGAAAAACTTACTCGATTGCGAGTTACGGTGCAATTAGGTCTGGGATCTGTCGCCACTACTCAAGGTTTGACATAATGAATAGCGCCACATTTAAATCAAGTAACGGGGTATTTAAATCGGTCATCAAAAACCTCCGCAAAAACGGGAAAGACGTAAGCCAGCACCACCCCCCCATCACAGACACAGATTTGCGGCTCCTCAGGTGTTCAGAGCTGCTGTCTCCGAACACAGCGAGCGGACTGGTCCGAAAAGTGTGGTTTGACATCCAGCTGCATCTGGCAAGATGAGGCAGAGAGGGCAATCAAGACTTGAAAAGTGACTCTTTTAATTTAAAACGCGATGAGAATGGCATTGAGTACATTTCCCTCGCTCACAACGCTGAGACCAAGAACCACAAGGATGCCAAAGATCCATGTAAAGAAAATTACAGGGGGTGCATCTTTGCTGAGCCTGGCGATCCCAACTGCCCCGTAGCTAGTGACGCGAGTGCTTTCTACCTTCACCCACTAAAAAAAGACCAACAGTTACTGAACAGTCAGGCAGTGTGGTTCTCTCGTGAGCCCATGGGACACAATTTCCTTGGACAAATGTTACCCAAAATCAGCCAGGCAGCCGGGCTTTCAAGGAGATACACCAATCACAGCTTGAGGAGCACAGCTGTCCAGCTGCTCTCTCAGGCTGGTCTTGAGAGTAGGGAGATCATGTCTGTGACTGGGCACAGATGTGAGGGCAGCCTGAAGAGCTACTGGGCTCCTACCACTACAGATAGGGAAAAGTGGAGCAAGATCCTGTCTTCCAATCCAGGCAATGGCAGCAGATCTGGTGAGAGCCTATATTTCTATGCAGTTTATGATCGCTACACAGTAGCCTAGCTGTAGTGACAATAGTTATATTGTAACATTGTGTTTCCAGGTGTGTCAACCACAGCGCCTGGAGAAGGAAACAAGATGGATGAGGACAGAAACGTCAACATTAATATTCCGAAAGAAGTCCCATTCACCTTGTCTCACTTCACGATCAACGGCAATGTTCAGTTCAATGTTAATTATAAGTAGGCTAGGCGGAGTTTACGTTGCTATGGATGCAGGATTCCAACCGTAGAGACGGAATGGACTATTTTCTTTAGCGGAAGCAATACAATCGTATTTAAATCAATAAACTCCTTTTTAAATCAATATTTTGTGTCAAATTATTGATTTATTTGGAAAGTAGCCATGTAATAAGCGGGATAATGTAGTGCGAGGCGGTTGTTATAGCGAATACAACCCCTTCAGGCTGATTCAAGACCCCTCCGCTTCGCGTCGGGGTCCTGATCACCCTGTCGGGGTTGTATTCGCTATAACAACCGTCTCGCTCTACATTATCCCTTACATATTGTAATATGTTTAAAATCGCAATAATATCGTATCGTGACATAAATATTGGGATGATATCGTATCGTGATTCCCCCACCCCTAATGACAATGTAAAACAGCACATCGTCACATTTGAGAAACTGGAACTGAAAGACTACCTGAGAAATGACTTAAGTGATTTATTAACAAAATGGTTGGCAGTTATTTTTCTGTTGATTGACAATTGATTATTCGAGCAATCGCTTTAGCTGTACACATTATTCAATGTTAGCATGACTTACATCCCATGGGTGGGACAAAATATCAGTATGGCAATATATCAATGTCCTTCGTACGATACAACAATCAATACGCCAGCGCCAAATATTGGTATTTTAATGAATATAACATGGTGCTCTAAAAAGATTTCCCTGATCCCAGCGTTGCTACTTCATGGCTCCTTGAGGTGGCGCTCTACACATGAATGAGGGAAACTTCAGGTTTTCAACGGGATGGCGGACAGCAGTTTGAGGAAAATAACAGATGCCCCAGCCACGCTTAAGTCCAAAGTCTGGACCCATAGTTGCATTAAAGTTCTGTAGTTTTAATTTACAGACTGCAAAACTTGTGCTGCAGTATTGTACTGTTTTGTAACAGTTTGGACTTTCAGTGAGTAAAGAGAGAAAATCTGCACTTAACCTTTTCACAGGCATTTTGTATTCATAGTTAGGCCGATATCGTGATGTATTATTATAGGATAGTCTAGGAAAATATTATCGCAAAATTGCTGTATTGTGATATAATCTGTATTGTGAGCCATGTATTGTGAGGCACCCTGTGATTCCCTTAGTATCAATGTTCCCATTGTATGTTTCATGCCAGTAAAGACTGAGAGACAAGAGTCTTTGGTAGCGTCCTTGCCCAATCTTGATCCAGTTACCTGTCTGAAATCCAGCTGACTAGAGTGACTCAGGCTAATTCGCCACTCAGCCAACATGGATTAGCAGCAAGTCTGCTTCTGTTTTTAGCTCCAGTTAGGGATATAACGATTACCAGTGTAACGGTAAACCACGCTAAAAATGTTGACGATAACAATTACCATTTTCATTTAAAATATCATTATTATCACGGTGGATTACCACAGTGTGGAAACCGTGTGTTTAATCCTTCCCAGCTTCATCCGAGTCTCCTGAAGTTGCAGCCTACAACGAAGTTGGAATCATGGCGGGAAATGTTCCTGACAAATAAGCTGTTTACATGCTGAACCCTTGTTCCTTTGATGTTAAAAGTTGCACTTTTGATAAGGTTTTGCCTATATTTTTGTAATATAATAAACACTGTTACACTTTCTGAAACTATTTCAGCTTGTGTAGGCCTATCGGTGCTTTCTGAACATATTGAACACACTTTTAAAAATACCGCGATAATACTGAAAACCGTGATAATTTTGGTCACTATAACCGCGAGGTTACATTTTCATACCGTTACATCCCTAGCTCCAGTGTTTATATATTGCAGCGATTTTTGTTCTTTATTGGGTTTTTTTTTTAATGTAATTGTTGAGCAAGTGTTTTAGTAAGCTAGTAGTTGATGCTATTGTTCATTATAGCCATGCTGCGTGGATTAATCTGTCATCTTAGATTTCAATAGGACCTCATGTGATACTAGATGCTAAAATCTATTCGGTCATTGGAATAGGTGGATAGCCTGTGTGCACACTGCCCGGTGTCCTGATAATAATGGACAGCACTTTGTCTCTTAGCTAGGTTCAAATAGCGATGTGATGTCCTGAATTTAGTTTGGCATGTTTTATTGGTTGTGATTGAAAGTGGCCTGTGTCTCTGCTTTTATCCAGAGTAGTAGTAGGTGGCTTGTGATTGGTCAGATTATGCGGAGGCTGTCATTCAGGAAGCAGCAGCGTCAATCAAAAGCAGGTGGTCTATTATTCCCTGGTAGGGCTGCACGATATGAGGAAAGTATGCGATAACGTTGTTGAATATCGCGATAACGATATTACTTGCAATAAATAAATATTAAAGTGTACTCAGTTCTGTTGCTTTCAGTATTCTGCTAAAATACAACAAACTTGCTTGTTGAATTTAAAACAAATGAAAGGAAATCTTTTCAAGCAGTATTGCACACACTCACTTTATTGTCTCTTATGCTCCAATGCATAGTGGCACAATCTTACGTGCACTGCTGTCATATTTGTTTAATATCTGTTCAATGCTTTTTGCTTTATTCCATTTGCACAAACTGTATACAGATTCTGTACTACACTCAGTATTTATAATTGAGCCGTATTTTTTGTAGACTCTTTTTTTGTATTTTGTATGTTTATTTTTGCATATTTAATGTGTAACTATGTTGTCTATCACGTTTTATGCCTTGGTCGCCAGGTCGTCGTTGCAAATGAGAATTTGTTCTCAATCGGCTTACCTGGTTAATTAAACGTTAATTAAATAATTTCCAACTTTCTATTATATAAAGAACTACAGTTACATTTTAAGTGCAGTTTTCTGCTGATATTTTCTTTCAGCTAGCACAAAAAAATCTTAGTGTCTTTTGCGATATGTCGCAGCCTTTTGTGATGTGTTTGTTGCGCCAGTTGATATTGCATGATGATAAAGAAACAATATATTGTGCAGCCCTATGCCCTGTGTTTGGGTCCAGTCCATCCAGGCATCAGGATACAGAGCACTGACCCTAAGCTACCCTGTGTATCAACACAGGGTAAAGGGCATGAATGACCAATTATGAAACATTATATATCAATATAATGGTCATTCATGCCCTTTTCCTGCATATCTGAATCAATCGTCTGCTATTTATGCTTTAAAGTTCCTGTGGGGACAATTGAAGCTCAATCTGAACACTGACCTCACTGTTATTGATTAATGGATTGATCAAGAGACTGAAAGTTAATATGAGGGGGGGGGGGGGGGGGTTGTGGGCTCAGGGACCGTCTGTGTCATGCCTGTTTAGATTTTTTTTGGAGCATCACATGAGCGGAGCCACACCGCCAAACTAAAAGCATATTATTGTTGCAGTAAAAGGTTAAACCCTTCATGTGAGTGTTGTGACTTATGACGAGCTGCTGCTTCTTTTCTCTGTTTTCATTTTATTGTAAATTGAATAGCCTACCTTTTTAGGGTTAGTTGATTTAAGGATGTCACCTTTGGCACTGGTGAATTGCTACGCCATTTTTGATTAGCATTACCAAGCCAATGTTGGTAGCAATGTGTTTTAATTGAACTAAATATCTATCCAGCATAGATATATAGTTCAAAGCACAGCTGTTTAGTACAACCTCACAGAGCTGCTAGGAGGGCTCTTAGTTTTGTTTAGCATGAGAAAAGAAGATCAATTATTTCTTTGTGCATTCTTGTGTTGGTATTTTTGTTGCAAAGTACAGAGATTGTGTGTACAGGCAATGCCATGAAGCTTTATGTACACACACATAAACACAGCTTTAAAGTTACTTAACAGGAAGGAAATGTGACTACAGGAAACAGTTTAACAATCACTCCCACTGACTCTGTGTGTGTGTGTGTGTGTGTGTGTGTGTGTGTGTGTGTGTGTGTGTGTGTGTGTGTGTGTGTGTGTGTGTGTGTGTCGGTCTTTTACATTCAGGGGAATGTAAATAATACTGTAACGAGCACATTCTACACATAATGGCCTTTGGCTGTGTCTGTCTTTCTGTTGTCTCACACACACATTAGCATATCTGCTAGACAGGGACAGCGAGAGAGAGCAGGTCAGTGTCAGTGCCAAACTCACGCTGGGCAAGCCTGTAGTTGCCACGGCAACGAAGCCACGTGATCATGGAGATGGTCACTGGGGAGACAGATGCTGCTGACCTTTTTTAGAGAGGAGGGAAGGGTGTGATAGAGAGTGGATAAAAAGGATTGGGCTGATGCAATGGAGATGGGGAAAGTGAGAGCCTATTCACACATGATGTGTGATTTTATCCTCTTAAGGAGATGGGATATTTATGTAGATTTTTTTTAAATGATAGCCATGTATGTTTTCCTACCTTTCTTTCTAAGGGTAGCGGAATATGAGTCAGCAGCACCGGTGCAGAGTGCCACTCTCTCTCTCTCAAAGGTGCAGTGGCTAGAATCAGATTGAGCTAGAGATGTTTAGCATCAGAATGTTCCTGTGGTCTAATCAAGACATGTTGCCACATTGAGGGTGTTGGCAGTGGTGGAATTAGCCAGATCCATTACTTAAGTAAAAGTACTAATACCACACTGTAATAATATTTGTTACAAGTAAAAGTCCTGCATTGAAAATGTTACTTAAATAAAAGTATGTAAGTATCATCAGATGATCATCAGAAAATGTACTTAAAGTATTAAAAAGTAAAACAGTAATAATGACAAATAATTTGTAGGCCTACAACATAGGGAAAACATTTACGAATAGTATTATTTAATGTTAATTACTATAAACGTTATTACAAATGTTTTGGTATGTGATCAGTGACTTTTTCTAGGCCTAGGACTTTTCTTTTTGCTGTTGTATCGAAAGAGGTATCGAGGATTGTTTCTTTATACTAGTATTGTATCGAAATTTAAGGGCCTTTTTTTTTGTCTTTTTTTTTTTTTTTACACCTGCAAATCCGAACAAACGTTCATGTTTTTGTTACATTGTATACATTTGATCTGGTTAGTTTTGGTTTCACACTGCAGTTATGCAAGCACACTAAATAACTATACATGACATAACTACGTCCTGCCGTCGTCTCATACGTGAGCTGCGTCTCCCGATACTTACACTACGACCATATCCTCTTTCTGGTTTCGGAATGTTTTGTGAATTTTTGTGTCTTCTCGTGCTACCGCCATGCTTTCACACTAGAAACGAACCAGACCATGGTTGAGTTTGATCCGGACCGACAGGGGCGTAGCACAAAATTCTGGGCCCTGTAGAAAGGCATTTTCTATAGGCCCCTCCCCCGCATCCACAGCTATTCATTCTAGCATCTTTTTGGGCCCTCCTCACATGAGGGCCCTGGGTACTCAGTCCCCTTTTCCCACCCAGTCCAACGCCCCTGCAGACCGAGACCATCTCTGGTCGGGGGTGGGTTTCACACGTATAATTTTGACTCTAATCAACCTGAAAAGGCCAAATTATAGGTAGGTGTGAAAGCCCCCTAATATTCTGATATTGTGACAACCTTAGATCAAATGGCCTGATGGATGAATATCTAATCTCTGCAATAGGTGGGAAAGATGTTAAGGTTTGGAGTAACATCATCCTTATATTACATAAATATGTTATATGCTGATGACACAATATTCACTATCAGGCTTTCTGACCTTTGACCTTTTCCCTGTGTAGGTATTCACCACCTACTCTAACGAAGACTACGATCGCCGTAATGACGACGTTGACCCCATGGCAGCGTCAGCCGAGTACGAGCTCGAGAAAAGAGTCGAGAAGCTGGACCTGTTTCCTGTAGAGCTGGAGAAGGGTAAACACACACACACACACACACACACACACACACACACACACACACACACACACACACACACCCACACACACACACACACACACACACACACACACACACACATCTTCACACTCATTGACAGTCACTCAGTCAAGCCTCTTATGTAACCATACACACATGCGCACACACATTCACGCACGCATACACACGCACGTACGCAACACACATGTACACAACTGACAGGCTGCTGTTGGTGGACATACTCTGCTTACAACTCCATTATCCCCTTATGGGATTACATTTAGCATGGATTAGCCTAATTAGCAGGTAGTAATTCTGAAGGTAATGGATTGGAACCAGCAACCATCCATGACGGCTGCTCTCAGCACAGCATGATGGCTTAAACACTGACTTGTGTTTCATTTTTAAAGCATTGAACAAGGATAAATATCTTCAGATATGTTTTATAGCTTTGACTGTCACCTCAGACTGTATCAGGTGATGTAACTTTATGGCTATACCAAAAGAATGAATACATACATACCTGATGATGCTAAGAACAAAAGGGAAGATATTGTTACGTGCATAATAATGCCAGCAACAATCACATCTGTGTGTGTGTGTGTGTGTGTGTGTGTGTGTGTGTGTGTGTGTGTGTGTGTGTGTGTGTGTGTGTGTGTGTGTGGGGGGGTGTGTGTGTGTGTGTGTGTGTGTGTGTGGGGGTGTGTGTGTGTGTAGACGGTGATGGTCTGGGTATCAGTATTATAGGTATGGGTGCAGGAGCTGATATGGGTCTGGAGAAACTGGGGATCTTTGTTAAGACGGTCACCGACGGGGGAGCTGCACAGAGAGACGGCAGGTACCCTGTCCACCTTCTTTATACATCTTTATCTGTGTCTCCCGCAGGATTTATTTATTTTTTTATATTATTTGGGCTTTTTTAGGTATTTATTTGACAGGACAGCTTAAGACAGGAAAGGGCAGATAGAGGGGGAATTACATGCAGCACAGGTGAGCAGCAGTAAGGACTGAGCCTTTGTACATGGGGCGCACGCTCAACCAGGTGAGCTACCCGGTGCCCCTCACGCAGGATTTTTAATGCTCTATTATCTGTTTTCTAATAACAAACTGTCAAAAATCTCATGAAAAAAACAGAACCTATAATATGTCAGTTAGACTGTCTATACTTCTCACTGTGTTGGTGGTTTGCAGCCTGACCAATTAAATAATTCCAGTTTTAACAAAGGCTCAGTTATTATCTTAAACAGCTCGGCACTGTGGTTTTACCAAACGTTACTCAAACAGAAGTAAATAACACATTTGAGGACTATTTTCAGCTGTGGATTAATACACATTTCAAGATTCAAGGTTCAGCTGTTTTTTTTATTATACAGTACATGACAGGATTGCACTATGTATAGACAAATCCGGTTGTAGGCGGAAGTAGACGGGCCACAATTACTGCAGTTTCACCTCACTTAAACTGGCGTATAGCACTGTAATTTATGGGGTTTAAAAATTTTAAGCACTTTTGTCAAGAAAACTGCAGAACCAATTATATGGTGAAAATATAGTTATCAAATCCCATTAAAATAACTTTTCAACAATATATAGTCCAGTTATAACAGACAGCCTATGATCTTTTCTATTCTAAACTCTCATCAGCTGCTCCAACAACAAAATGGAAAGACAAAACCAAAAGCCTCTGCTCCATGACATCAATTTCTCATCAATCTCCATTGTTATTAAATCCTCATGTTTCGATGGCGTTATGAGCTGTCAAAGGACAGATGAAAGCACATAAACATGGAGTTTGGTGATTTAAATGATAAGCTAGGTTTGATTAGCTCCAGACTGTGTCGGGCTGAAGCCTTAGTGTTATTCTTTTCCAAAGCCATGTGTCATAACCAATTTCTGATTAGTGTGGAAGTTAAAGGTTCCATATCATGGTTGTTTTTAGGTTCATACTTGTATTTTGGGTTTCTACTAGAACATGTTTTTATGTTAAAAAAAACATTATTTTTCTCATACTGTCTGTCTGAATATACCTGTATTTACCCTCTGTAATTAATATATATATATATATATATATATATATATATCTGTCAGTGTAATACAGCATGTGTCTATGTCCACCACCGCAGTAATGTCAGCACAGCTTGAGAGCAAAACACACAGATCATTTGTCTATGAATAGGACAAAGATATTTGATTAATCCAAGGTCCAAGCCCAAGAATGGGCTTGTGAGATGGTGAGAGTAGCAGCATTTGAAAAAATATCATACAAATGGTTTGCAAGATTAAGTGTTTACACTAAATGGGGAAAGTACCTAAACCTTCGGAGGGCTCCTAGGAT
Organism: Gymnocephalus cernua; assembly: GCA_023631565.1. Lineage (NCBI taxonomy): Eukaryota > Metazoa > Chordata > Actinopteri > Perciformes > Percidae > Gymnocephalus > Gymnocephalus cernua. The sequence goes on along the minus strand of CM042441.1, from coordinate 25,422,756 downwards.
GCCATGTACTGGGGATAGATGTATGCAATGTGCTTACAGTGTTATCATATATACACATAATGTTTATTTGGTTTACAGTGTGTTTATTTTGTTATTTTATAGTGTTGAATATTATGGCTATTCATCTTGTCTTAAATTTTGTATAGGGAGGTGGTGATGGCGAGTGGGGGGGTTCAGATGGGGATGTGATCTATCCATGTCGTGAGTTGTATGTTTTGTGTTAAAAAAATGTTTTTAATCAAATTAAAAAGAGTAGAATAAGAAGAAACACTGAAATGATAGTACAGTAGAACTGGATGGAGAAACAAAAGCTGTGGCTCGGGGAGGGTATTATCCTTTGTCTTTGTCTCTGTTTATGTCACACATAGTTTATTCTCTTTATGTCCGTGTGTGTGTGTAGGATCCAGGTTAATGATCTGATAGTGGAGGTTGATGGGACCAGCCTGGTCGGCGTCACTCAGAGCCTCGCTGCCTCTGTCCTCCGCAACACCACCGGCACCGTGAGGTCTGACACACACAACGCTCACTCACTCACTCACTCACTCACTCACTCACTCACTCACTCACTCACTCACTGCCTGCATAAACACAGTTTAATGGAGCATTTTCAGAATTTTGTTTTGCTCATTTCACATAAAATGTGTGGATTAGTTTTTTTGTTGCAGAGTTGTGATATAAAATATTTTTTTCAGGTTTTTGGTTGGTATATGCTAAAATTCTCAGGTTTATGACGGATGGATTTCATGTTTTTGCAGTTGGTATGGTGTGAATCTTCCGGTTTTATGCACTGGAATGTTTTTATGTTTGCAATTTGTGCGTGTGTAATGTTTTCAAGGTTTGCAATGTTGCCGTATGTTTGAGTTTCTCAGATTTATGCGTGTGTTTTGAGATCATTAACTTGGCCGATGGATCTCAAATGTTTCCCAGGTTTGTGATTGGTCGGGAGAAGCCCGGGGAGCAGAGTGAAGTGGCTCAGCTGATCCAGCAGACTCTGGAACAGGAGAGATGGCAGAGAGAGATGATGGAGCAGAGATACAAACAGTACATGGACGATGATGAAGAGGTACATGCTTAGATGCACAAACACATGCAGGAAGCACAACCATACATACACAAGAATATGCATTCATACATCTTTCACATGGCAGCAGCTTTGTCTTTCGGAAGTTACGAAATAAGGAAAGGTTTATGTTCAATAAACACAGAATCCAAAAAACATTTAATAACTAAGAACATCATTAGCTAATGTTGCTTTGTCAGCTCATGGGCCTTTTAATAGCTGCAGGAAATCAGAAGAGGGATTAAGAGAGAGAGACAGCAAGAGTAGGGCTGCAATGATTAATCAATTAGTTCTCAACTATTAAAACTATAGTGCGCAAAAAATGTATTATTTATTTTTATATTAATGAAAATGTTCGTTACATTCAAGCCATCGCCAAATGAGTTGATACAAAGCTAATTGAGACTATCAGCTCCTCACAACTCTCTGTATTTCTCAGTATGGCTATGTTTACAAAATGGTGTTGCGACATTCGCGCACAGCAGCTCAAGTGATAATTACCTCTTCTGAAGAGTCCATCATGTTTGTTTTTTTAACCCTCTGTGTCCTCCTTGATTTGACGGGTTAAACGCTTCTAGCAAATGCGCTGAGGAGGGGTGGGGGTTGTGTGCGATCCCCGAAGGCTTGCGTCATGTGGATGCACCGACAGTGTTGTTGTCAGTACTTAGAATTCTTCATGGGGGCGACAGAAACGACGCACTATAGCTTTAAATTGCCAACTATTTTGATAATCAATCAGTTTGAGTAATTTCTTTAAATCTAAAATCTTTGATTCTAGCTAAAGACCCTAAATGTGAATATTTTCTGGTATATTTACTCCTGTATGACAGTAAACTGAATATCTTTGGGTTGTGGACAAAACAAGACAGAGGACGTCATCCTGGGCTTTGGAAAACTCTCTCTCTCTCTCTCTCTCTCTCTCTCTCTCTCTGTGTGGGTGTGTGTGTGGGGTCAAAATGTCGGTCTGTGTGTCACCACGTGGCCTCTACTTTCAAACTCTGTCCAGCATCTCCACCTTGTGATCAGAGAGGGAAACAGACGGTTCAGCACTACAACGATAAGCATTTCAATTGTTGTTGAGTGTTTCAATAAAAGCAAATTGCAATTAACTAAGTATATTTGATTATTCCAGTAGCACCCTCCATTCCCCATTACACTGGGGTCAATGGACTGAATATAAAGTGTCCCTGTAATTACAGCATAACAGGGAGTTAGGTTGTCGGGGGCGATTAAAATCATGGTTGCAAGTTGCTGTCATTCCCCATCACCAGGCGCGTAGCTCCCACTAAAAGATGTCAAGATCATGTCCTTGGGAATATATCTGGAAATGTGGGGGTTTATAATGACCTAAAGATAATTTTATACTCTGATTCTAATATCTTTTAGACAAAATGTGACTGTTCTTAGGCAAAAAACTAAAGATATGAACAGGGCTCCACACTAACTTTTTGCTGGTGCGCCTAACTTTTATTTAGGTGCACCAGCACAAAATGTAGTTGCACCCACATTTTTTCCGTGCGTCGCCATTAACGCCACAATTTCAAGGTCACCTTTTTAATCACGCTCCATATACATTCATTTATATTATGTAAATGATTTTAAACAAGAACTGCGTATATAATTTTTTTTTTAAAGTGCTTCACTGAGCTGCCAAACTAAAACATTTAGAAAACTAAAACTAGGTCTCAACTCAAACTGAGACTTCACATTTCATGGCTCAAAGTCTTGTAGCGCCCCCCCCCCCCCCCCCCCAACACCTGTAATTTCCAAAATGTTAGTCGCACCCTTACAAAATTTGGGCGCATGTGCGACTAAATTGGTATAAATCAATTGTATGGCTGGGTGATATGACGATATATCTTTAAAACAATCAAAAAATGTCCATCGTATATATTTTTCTATATTGTTTCTGTCGCAATATTAAATGAAGCAACGGTCGAACTATGTTCCGACAACATTTACGTCATTTGGACAAGGCTTGCACGTTGTGTTTATTTTGCACTAAAGTTCTTAATAAAATGAGAAATACTCCGTACTTTTCATTTGTCAAGTATTTAATTCACACAGGAGTATACAAAAATAGGCTTTACCGTGTGGTTATTTCATATAGAATATATTGAATATATTGAATTACCAGAAAACATGCCATATCGTGATTGAGATATGAACTGACCTATATCGGGATAGAAGAGTTTGGCCATATCACCCAGCCATACTTGAAAATACTACAAAGTTTGGTTGGTGGCTTGTCAGTAATTTGTTATTGTGGTGGGATTCTGCCAGGGGAATCTGTAACGGACTTATTTCAAAAAGCCTGACTACAGCTGTGCTCACTCATCTAAACAGGGGTTTCCACCAGCAACGTCCTGAACTTTTCCAAATATGACCCAAAGAGACAGAAATTCTTTTAAAATAGTTCATGATAGTGCTAGTTTGTTCTCCTAAAAAAAATCAGAGTTGCTGGTGTGATGAATCAAGTCTTTATGTCATGCTGCATGGAGAGGAGGCATCTCCATGCAATCCTGTCCCGATATTCAGAATCTTTTGCCTTAAACATCCTCAAGCGAAACAAATGCTAAATTCAATACAATATATATATTTATCACAAGTCATGTTAATGTACTTCACAATAACCTTTGATGTGTTGTAACTGCCCCCACTGGTGTTACCCTCTTATCATTTTTCAGGAAGACATGATTCTTTGAGACTTTTTGTCTCTTGTCAGAAAGAAATCATCCTTTTGAGACTTTTGTCTCTCAGTTGACTGTTAACACATATATAACAAACCTTCATCACATCGCATTGTTTATTATTATTATTGTTTTCTTTATTATTCACCTTTTAAAATAGTTTTATTTTTTATATTTGTAGTGTATATTGTAGATTTTACTTTGCTTGGCATTCTGTGGACAGCAAAGGAAGAATTTCATTGTACAGGGAAACGTGTTTCCTTACTGTGCATATGACAATAAAACTTTGAAATTGAAAATTGAGGGGCGCCTGGATAGCTCACCTGGTAGAGCGTGCGCCCCATGTACAAAGGCTCAGTCCTTGTTGCAGCGGCCACAGGTTTGACTTCTTTGCTGCATGTCATTCCCCCCTGCTCTCTCCCCTTTCACATCTTCAGCTGTCCTATATAATAAAGGCCTAAATGCCCCAAAAATTATGTTAAATTGAAATCAAACCTAATACATGAAATAATCTTAAATCTACAGTTTATGTTCATTTGCCACAACAGAAGCTCCAGAACTGTGAAGAATCTGGGTTGAAGGCCATGAGAGCCAAAGAGACAGCATTCAGCAGAGGATATTAATGTAGACAGTAGTATGCACTCTGGTCTGATGCCTCATAATGAAAGCAGTCAGGGAGATTGTCTTTGTGTCAGAGGAGAAAAGTGTAACCAGAGCTAAAGATAAAAGAGAAATATATTGAGTGCATTGCTACATTTTAGTTAATGCATTTTTGTCAGCAATACAGTGGCTCTCTTAACCTTGAAAGATGTAGTGGTCATGAATTAAAGTGAAGAAGACAAATGATAAGCAGACTGATTGTGTGTGATTCTTTTTAGTAGAAGACATGTACAGGCAGAGGCTGCATTCTTCTTTCACTTAATTTTGTATTTGGTATTACGTAAATAAGTATGGGGTCTACCCCAGGCTCCAGTTATTATGTATGCCCTTTAATATGACACATACCTCTCCGAAAAGGAAATTATACAGCAACTTATGAAGAGAGAACAAAGTGGAAGTAGGAGTTTGAACTTTGTTCGGTATCACTGTGATCTGCAAGTAACATTTTCAAAAAATTGTTTGACATTTTGAGAAATGCTTATTTGTCTGTACAATAAATATGAAGCTAAAGTCAGCAGCCACTTACCTTAGCTTAGCATAAAGATGGAAACGGAGGGAAACGGCTAGCCTGGTTCTGTCCAAAGGGAACAAAAATCAGCCTTCCAGTAGCTTTTTTTAAAAAGCCCACTAAGCAGCTAGAACCCCCTTATGGAACCATAACTTGCTGTTTACATTTTTTCAAGCTAAGCTAAACAGCTGCTAGCGTTAGCTTCATATTTACCGTACAGACATGAGAGTCTTCTCATCTGTTCTCTTAGCAGCAAAACAAATAAGCGTATTGACAAATGTAATGTTTTTCTTTTCAACTTTCCACATCTCTTTCCGTTTACCTGCAGACGGGTGAATATGCGACGGACGAGGAGGAGGAGATGAGTCCAGTGTTTCCAAACTCCATCGAGGTTTTCGACCTGGCCGAGAACCAGGACATGTTGTCTCCTGTGGAGCTGGACCCCGAGAAGCTAGCCCACAAGTTCAAGGAGGTGTGTGTGATAATTTATTTCACTCATAGTGTAACGTTTGTTCGATATGCGTTAAAATGCATTGGTCTTTTTATAGCGAGTCAGCTTAACATTACAGTTACCTCAAAACAGTGGCATAGGTCTTAACAAGACACTCTGCTCCAACTCCCCCTTAACACAACAAAAGATAACACATTTAATGATACAACCAATACCATAAACCACAGACAATAAATACTCATACTCCCATACTCTAAGATGCGTACCGGTCTCAAAGCGTCAACTATTAGAGCAGTTCACACAGAAATTGTCTGTTCTCCCAGTTTTATCAGGCTTTTGTGTTTGTTTTTGTTGTGGATTTTATTTTCATCTCTGTCTGTAGCTCCAGATTAAACATGCAGTAACCCAGGCAGAGATCCAGCTGCTGAAGAGGAAGGTGAGAACATTTAACTTTGCATCTCTTCTTATTAACATGCAGAAATGAAATACACTGCAATAGGGCTGCACGATATGAGGTAAATATGCAATAATGTTGTTGAATATAGCAATAATGATATTACTTGCGATAAATAAAGAGATATTAAAGTGTACTCAGTTCTGTTGCTTTCAGTATTCTGCTAAAATGCAACAAACTGCTTGTTGAATTTAAAACAAATGAAATCATTTCCATCATTCTTTTATTGAACATCGAATTGAACATAAAAGGCACCACTAAAAAAAGAATGACAGTTACATTTTAAAGTGCAGTTTTCTACTGCTATTTGATTTTAACTAACACAACAAATCTCTTTCGCAATATGTCGCAGCCTTTCACTATGTGTTTATTGTGCCAGTTTATATAGAAAATAGATACATTGTGCAGCCCCACACTGCAATATCCAGGTTCCACTGCAGAGGAGAATGTACACTAGCATAACATCAGATCCTTTGCTGGCTGAACGATGACTTAACGCTGGCTCTACCTCCCACATACCTCCTCCTCCTCCTACATTTCCACCCCTTACCTCCAGCTGGCTCACGCGGAGCAGGATAAGTTGCGTTGGCGGATGGAGCGCGCTCAGTTGGAGCAAAACATCCGGGACAGTAAAGAGAGGATGGAGAAACTGGAGGGCTACTGGATGGAGGCGCAGTCCCTGTGTAAGGTAATCTATGAGAGGCTAAACACTCGAAGCAAGGAGGTCTATCAGTCATGAATGGATGAAGTATTTTCTCTTATTTATCTCCCCAAATGTTTTCATTTGCTGATGGGGTGTGTTTGTGTGTTTTCAGGCAGTGGATGAACACCTAAAGGAAACCCAGGCTCAGTACCAAACTCTAGAGAGGAAATACAGCAAAGCCAAGAGACTGATTAAAGAGTACCAGCAGAAGTAAGGAAAGGGAGATGCATTCAAGGTTTGAGAGGAGTAAAAGACACCAAAGCTTAAATGTGTTTGTACGTTGTAGGGAGATTGAGTACCTGAAGAAGGAGACTGCTCAGCGTCGAGCACAAAAAGAGAATGAGGCATCACACAAAGAGGAGGCGGACAACCTGCAGGAAAAGGTTAGTGAAATATCACCACTGATATTATAATAATATAATATATACCACACCACTGGTCTCAAGTAAAGCTTAGGTTGGGCCCAAAAAAATCAAGCCCGACCCTACTTGAACCCGTGCACATTGTGTCCAAGCCCGGCCCCGCCCGACACAATTTTTTATACGTGGGCCGCTATAACTGACGTTCTCAACTACAATTCCAAGTTGTTTGAACTTAGGGCTGGGCGATGGGGAGAAAATCAGATATCATGATATTCTTGACCAAATACCTCGAGGGTCGCCAATCGGTCAGAAAAAAAACTGTAAATTAGCATCCCTAGTTTATATTTGCATTTTAAAAGGAAAAAGACTGTTGCAATTTTGTTGGATTGTGTTAAAATGGACTTCAGAGATACTGCATTAGACTGGTTTAAATCATACTTGTCAAAAGAACTTTTTTCAATAATCGCTGGTGACGCTCCCTTTTCAGTAGCCCCACTGACATGTGGTGTTCCCCAAGGCTCCATCCTTGGTCCCCTATTTGGTCCACAAATATTTTTACACATTACAAATCCTCCATGCAGTGCAAGTCCACAAGCGTGTTGGAGACTGACACATTGAAAACAGTTCCGAGACTGTTCGGGTTCATTCATATAGTGGTGTTTGCAAAAACAAGTTTTAATTTTAAGAAACTTTAAAAATAATATGTAACATGTAAAACAAAAGACCATATTTTCAATTGAACTGTTATTTCATGTATGGCAGTATGGTGGTATTCAACTGCAGGTGGTTATTGTATGAATCCTTGTGATCACAAATAGAACTGTGCACTTTTACGCATGGAAAACATGGGGATCGTTGGATCTTCAACATGTCCAGAAATGAGTAATATCACATAACCTTCTCTTGGCATTATATTTGAGCTGCTGTATATTCATACAATATATATTCATATGTAAAACCGCATGTCCCAGACAAAAAAAAAGTAATCTGAGGACAACTCTCTACAGCAGAGGTGTCAAACTCAACTTCACTAAGGTCCACACTGGAAAAGGAGAATCGCATCAAAGGCCAGACATGTACAGTGTATTTTCATGCTTTTATTTTGAAAAAGTCAAATATCTTTGACTGTATTATTCCATGTCTAATATAGTCTTCTCACTTACAGTTTGGTCCACATAAAGCCCTAAAAAAGGCAGCAAATAGTTCCTTAGAAATCTTAGAATTTAGCAAATCAAGCAAAACAAAGATTACATTTTAAAAGTTGCCTCACAGCAACCTGTTTCCAAGCTTTCATTTTGAAAACTCTCTGCTTCTCTGGGAATTTCTGGGAGTCTCAAAGTCGGCAAATCTACTAAATTCTGCTCTAACTGTCGTGTAGTTGCCGTTTGAAAAACAGTTTCCTGTCTTTTTGTTTTGGTGCACAACTAGGCGGGCCAACATTTATTGTGAACCTAAATTGATATGCCAGGGACCAGTTTCGGCCCGCAGGCCTTGAGTTTGACACGTGCTATACAGGATTCCCAAATTGTCAGTGAAAGTAACAGATGTGATTGGCCTTGATTATCACAGCCTCTAACACACCCACCCATAATGTATGCAATGTGTGTGATTCAGGCCAAGAAGTTGCCCTTTACTTGGCGCACCCCCGAAGCACTCGGCACAGTGCACTTGAATGTGATGCGCACCATGCACAACAAAAATCGAGCCCTTGATAGTGAAAGCCATTCTTTAGAAAGAGTTGGTATTGTTCAAGTGTATTTAGTTGTCCTTATATGTTGTTGTTTTCCCAGATTACAGACTTGGAGACCAAAGTGGATGCCCTGAAGACCCCCCAACCCTCCTAGACTGCTGCTGCTACTTCCTACCTCCTGTCTGGGACTGGAAGAGGAGGAGCTCTGCCTTCATTCTGACCTAGGCTGTATTTTAATCCAATCAACCATTTACTGCACGGACAGGTAGTGGGAAAAAAAGAAAAGAATAACAGGGATGACAATTGTGAAAGAGAGGACAAGGGGGGCGACATTCAAAGAGGAAAGAAGCATCCTCTCATCTGACATCTAACCAGCGGCTTAGAGCTCTGTCAGTCAATAACCAATCCCAAAATGCTCCCTCTGTAATACCCAGAATTCTCCTTGTGTGTCTTCCTGGCAACCCGGCTTAGCAATCAACACGGAAACCACATTCAACAACCTGTGCTTAATTTATGGATGATCTGTATTGGCTTCTCCTCTCTTCAATATCTTACCCGGATTCAAATTCATTTTAAAAGAAGCGCTTTTATCGAACAGGCTCGTCACAAAGTGCTTTACAGAGTGACAAGAGGGCATGACCGCGGGATTTGTTGTTATACTACTTTGAACTAGGTGGTTTGCCGAACCATTCCTTCCGTTGTTTGGGACTTGACTGGATTCTTCTGAAGAGGACAAACGTGTTTTCTGTCGCATGGCATTGATCATTCAAATCCAAAACTACACGGAGAAGCGGCCACCGCATTTTTAAAAGACAAATTTGGAAGTGGAACCTTGGTAGTAATGTGCAACAAAAACTTTGAAAGGAAATAGCCACCACCTGCTGATAGTTAAGTAATAAAAACTACAAAACAACATGACCGACAAATTTCTGATTAGTGACATAAACTGTGAAATAGCAGAACGCCCACCCAAGCCTTTGGTTTCTCTTTTCTAGCCTGACTCGATGGAGTCAGTCAGAGGCGTGCTTTTTTTTCTTTACATCTGAACTGTGGTGGCATACTGTTTGTATATATTCTATACATGTATTTAATAGTGTTTAAATGGCTTAAGCAGTTAAGTAGGTCTGATATCCGAGAGAAAGGCAGTGCAATGAGCGAATGACTACGAAATGGTTCCGTAGTCCAGATTCAGTCTGTTTCACCTCTTTTTTATCGACATCAATGGTAAACAGGGTGTGAATAGTCTGTGTGCTTATAGAGCTTCTGATGGTGTGTATTTGTTGGTGTGTACTGCAGTATCTGTGCGTTTACATGCACACCAACATCCTCTTATCAAGGATAGTCATGTACTAATAGTGCGTTCCATTTACCTCTCGAACTTGGAAGCCAGAGCTGGGAGTGAAGTCACACCCGAGTTGAATGCGTTCCATTTAACAAGTTGGAAACACGCATTACACTGTTATTTTGTGCATACAAACAGCGTAACAACATGTCCACAGATAGAAGATGAACAGTAATGTGTGTACGACCGACCGGGTTTCCCCCAGAAAAGTTGTTAAGCCCGGTGGCAAGTAAGTAAGTAAACTTTATTTATATAGCACCTTTCACAGACAAGGGGGGGGGCACAAAGTGCTTTACAGTAAAAACAAATAAAAACAACACATAAAATACAAAAAAGTATATTTTTTTTGACGAGGGCCCAGCTCAAAACAGCCACAGACTGATGGCAGCATTAATGTAGAGCCCAATAGTTTCTGTTAAACAGAATCATGGACAGAATTGCGAAATTCAGAATTTAAAAAAGCTATAAGACAGATTCCATGGAGCCCCATATTAAGTCAGGGCTGAAAGTTAACTGGAATTAAAAAAAAAATATGGCTACATCTAAGTTTCCAACCGAGCTGTCCCCTTTGTAACTGTAGTTTAAAAAACTTCTTAAAAATACATTAATAATTCCCAGTGGCTTAGGCCTGGTGGGGGGTAACTTAGGCCCGGTGGGCCACCAGGCTTGCAATACACTGGGGGAAACCCTGACTGATTTAGTGAGACACAAATAAGACAGAAGTGCTAATAAACTGTATGTTACTACAGCTTTCACTACTGTTGATGCACAGAGCAGCCATGTTGTATTTTGAGCTCGGGGTACTGTGAGGTTTTCCGACTTCCCAACTCGGAAATCCGAGTTCAGGGGGGCGTGTTTCCGACTTTGACCTTGGCCAAGTACAAATGGAACGCACTATAAATTAATTGAGTTGGTGCAGGGTTTTCAGAAACCTACTCTTATCCTAGCCTGGAAATCCAGACCCAAATCTGAAAGATTAAAGGTCTGGCATTGAGTAATGAAAGTGGCCCAACTCAGGGGGTGGCACCAATCATGCATTTGAAAATCTCACTGCACGCAATTGGATAACACTACGACCAATCACAACAATACACGTGGTGACGTATCCAGAGCCCCATACGCTTAGCTACCAGCGGAGCTAACTGGTAGATTAAATTGTCGTCATCTGTTTAGCTCGCCTCTGGCCCACCTATATCAGATACACCGATGTGATTGGCTACAAGGGCACATAGTTACTGAACATCATTACTCAATGCCAGAGTGACTTGCTGAGCAAATTCAAATTGTGCTCTTGCAAGAACTCTAGATTTCCAGGGTACACTTATCCAGGATCACAGAAAAACTGAATCTGCTAGTTTGAATTTACTAGTTTCCTGAGGCTATTTTGTATACAGCTTCTATTTGCACTCACTGCATAGTTTCATGAGCCCAGGCTAAATGGAAAAGTTTAGAATATTCATTTAACAGCGGATATGTACAACAGGATCTCCTGAGGTGCACTTTATAGTGTCCGTTGTTCAAACATGTCCTGGAGGCAAAACTGTTCTGCAAATTATCTCATTAGTTGAGGTAAACATAAGTGGGTGTAGCCAGAGTGCCTAAAATTCCTGAGAGATCAAATCTGTTAACAATGTATGCATCAATATATATTATATACGTTTTTACATAAATACATAACTTAAACAATTGTTTATATTAAGGACATTTGGCTTTTAAAGAATATTGACCAATATGTACTGAACATTTACAGTAATTTGCCAGTTCTCTGTGGTGGACAAACTAACTATTTATCACGGTTTCCAAATGACCTCAAATATATTTTTTGGCTATTTTAAACCATTCCCTTTTACATATCAGGTAAAATCGATTGATATTAACTACTATGGAAACCAAGAAAGGCCATAATTGAAAAAAATTATAAGCAACTGATTACCTAATTTAAATGTTGAAATTTAAATTTGAATTTATAGCACTGCATTTTTTTTACTTTGAAATCTGTCTGACTTCATGCAGTTTTAATTCCCCTCTTTGTTTCCCAAGTGGTGCAATTTAAAAAATAAAATTGTGGATTCACAAATTAAAATAATTCCAATGTGCGCGGTTCCAGTCCCTTATCTGAGTGTTTCTACCGTGGATCATGTGACTGACAGGAAGTAACCAGATAGGTCAGATTGATTCCTTCAAGCTTGACTCATTTTCAAGTCTGAATGTCATTTAAAACAACCAGATTTTTTAAAGTGATGTAGAATTTGAGTCGAGTTTTGTGAATAATGGACGCAGGTCAGACATATGGTTTTGGAATGCTACACATTCAGTGGTATTTCAATTTCAACATTAAGTATACAGTTAAGGTTACATTTCAGACTTATCTATTCAGCTGCTTTTTTAAATTCTAATTATGGCCTTTCTTTGCTTCCATATTAGCCTGTCCCTATATCAGTATCTAATAGCTAGTCAGTTAGATAGTTATCTAAGTCCTGTAACTATTTATATATGCTAATGTAGCCTACTGACTTCCTTAAAGCTTAAAATACAATATTCATGAATGAAAGAATAAGTAAGCTATTGATATTGCGATCAGTATTTTACTTTTCTAATCAGCTAATGAAGCCTTGTTATGCTAACGTACCCGGATAGTTTTGCCTCTGAGAAATGTTTGTGGAACTAGACCTTGACATGGATATTATGTGTGATTCAGAAAATGGTGTGCATGTAAACACACTCCACATCTCTTGTATTAGGAGAAGAGTAGAAGGTCCCAGTGCCAGTATTATGACTTTAGAAAATGAACTTAAGTTAGCGATACATGCTTGACATAGTCCAAATATGGGTTGAATACAAAAGTGTTACTGTGGTCGGGAAAGATCAGATCTTTTTTTTCAGAACCCAAGGACCAGTGGAGGTTCAGCCGCATAAAAATTGTTTTATTTTTCCAAACGTTTCTTTTTTTGGTCTGATAAATCAGATAAGTTGCAAACACTCAAAGCAACAAAAGAGAGGGTATAGCTTGTTTAATGAAATATGCTCTTTGGGTCGGATCTTGAAAATATATTCCACCAGTAATAGAACTTGAGTCACTCACTGTAAATGCGGAACTGTCATAATTGGACCATGGAAAAACGAATTAAGACGTTTGTCCATGCATTATAGTCTCTGTTTATATAATATGATTTTATATATATAACTATTCTGATTAAACTATTTTCCAGTAGTAGTTGATGACAAATATGAGCTTCATATTTACATGTGGATGGCAAAATGGTGCTGAGTAAGACAGTGTTCACACACAAGTAACTTATACAAAACTTGGAACGGGCAAATTGTGTATTTCGCTGCTCTAATGTTGTCGATCACCACGGTGGTTATTATGATTTTGTGTATGTCTTTATCAAGATAATACAGCTTGCTGGCAAGCTCTGATTAGGTTGCATTAATAAAAAAAAAAGACTAAATCAAAAAACAATTTGATTATCAATAATGAATGCAAACAGCATGTTAACATTGTCACTGTGAGCACGTTAACATATTAGCATTCAACTCAAAGCACCGCCTTGATAGAGCCACTGGTGTGGCTGTAGGCACTTAGTCTCGCTGATATTATAAAATATTATAAAATAATCTCATCTTGCAAACACAGAAACACATTCACAAATATGTGGGTAAAGCAAGTTCTGCGTGTCATGAAAATTCAAGTCTAATGTTTAACTTCCAAGCACACAAATTGATGGTTGTTTATAGCATGTCACTTTGACACACAGTGTGACAGAGAGAGAGGACATGCCTTTTAAAATAAGGCATTTGCTCATAGAAGTTGTTTTGTGCTGACCTATCTGTCCCTGTATACCAGCGTCTGAATCTGTTCACCTCTGACCTAATGTTACAGGAAATCTTTTGCGCTAGATTTTGAGGGAGCAACGCTTGTGTAGTGCTCAACTCAAGAACTGTGTGTGAGAAATGTTAATCAACTGACAGTGGTCATTTTTCTGTTTTTCTTCTCTCTGGTAAAATGTGTCATAATAAGACCACCCAGAACAGTTTGAATGATGAACTGATTAAATATCATGATATAAGTAAGTTTGAGTTAGACGAGGGGGAGCGACTACAAACTGGTTGTTTTCATGTAAGATTTACATTTTTAAAGACATCAAGTATTTGTTCAAAACATGCAGTATATTTCCATTGGAGTCCTACCAGACAGGAACAACAGTCTTCTTGAGCATTTTTAGAGGAATGAAAATCAGCCATAAGCAATCTGCCTTGGGTATTTTTATTTCTTAAGTATTTTTTATAACAGTTTCATCTCTGTCAAACCAATGTGAGCTGTACAGTTGCTGTTTTATCACCAAATCAAGTCCAGGTCACTTTGGGTTGAATATCTTAACACAGTAAGTGACCACTCTGCCTTGTTATGACTTGTTCTTATTAGTAAATGGCAGGGTTGGTAATGTTGAAAAGCTAGCGAGATTTGAAAGTAGCATCTCTTCTGAGGTATCTCTCTTTCTCTTTTCCCCTCTTTCATTGGCTCTTTCCAAGCGGACCGTTTTTATAGGATTAATTTAGCAGATGACGCTTTTTTGCCGCTTTTTCAGAGCCCATAAGTTATTTATTGCTGTCGGGGTGTAAAGACCATTTCCAACAATATATACAAAAAAGGTGTACATTGGAAATAGTTACCAACCCTGCCTTAACATGCTGCTTTTGCCTTCACAAAGCCTTCTAATGTGTGCTAGCTGTAACGTTAGCTGACTATCCCAGTTGTCTGATGTCTGCCCATCACTCATGCCTGCATTAAAAAAAAGTGTTTATAGAGTGTTTACCAGTGAGTACAGTAAAGACAAACTGCCATGTTGGAAGACATATTAGACAGATATTTAACTATTATTACAGATTGTAGACAGATTGATGCCTTTCTCCACGACATATTATTTTCATATTTTAAATATTAATCAAACTCAGCTCTTTCCCCTGCTTCACATGTCCCACCGGTGGCCTCTGAGGGTTTAGTGCCTTGCTTCAGGGTTAAGGATAATGGTTAGGTTAGAGAGGGCACATGTTTGTCACACCTCGCAGTGCATTTTGGTGAGTAACGCCGAATGTAAACAGACCATTATACTTTCTTGTAAGTCTAATTTGACCTTTACAACTGGCAATTCCTGTCCTGTAACCATCGGTAACCAATCTCTAAACACTTCAGACAGAACCAGTAAAACAGATACCTGTTGTGTAGATCAAGTACAGTATATGCTTGTGCTCACATAAGGTGTTGCACAGCAACTTTTAAGAAACTGGAAAAAGGTTTAAAAATGCAAAACAAAATACAAAAAAGCACTGCAGGAAGCGTGGCAGTTTTTAAAATATATATATATTATTTTTGAATTTTCCTTCCATCTGCTTTGTTCTATTACACTCCAGTATTCAAATGTCATGGCATTTTGAAATGATTGCAGTCCTTTTTATTATTAACTATTAACCCTTGGCTTAACTTACATTGATGAAATTAGAGAGGTGTCCCGTGGTGTGCTAGATGAATGAGCATGGACGGAGTGGTGCCAAACAGTGTGAGCAGGACGATCTGACAGCGGATAAGATGATCTTTGAGTGCGTCTCTGGTCTGAAACAGATTTCCCTCTCTGCCTGGTTCTGTTCTTCAGTTGATGCCACCATGTTTGTCTGAACCCATTCCTGTCTGTCAGCATTAATAAATAAACATAAAATATGTTGAACAAGAAACAAAGAGGGGAAACTTGATTTAAATCAGGTGTGTGTGTGTGTGTGTGTGTGTGTGTGTGTGTGTGTGTGTGTGTGTGTGTGTGTGTGTGTGTGTGTGTGTGTGTGTGTGTGTGTGTGTGTGTGTGTGTGTGTGATAAAAATACACACATTAGCAGCTTAATGTACTCAAAAGTACTAAAATGAAAAGCACTCATTATGCATAACAGTCCTGTGAGATATATTGTCTGACATTATTTGATTAATAGTGATGCCTCAATGTGTACAGTACAAAGCATTTTACTGTGGTAGCAACTTGTTTTAACTACTTCGTATCTGCAGTTAGGTATTTTAATCTAGTGGTTCCCAAACTAGGGGCCTGGCCCCCTCCAGTTGTCATAAGATAAATCTGACGGATTGTCAAATGATTGCCCCTAATTTCCACCAGGCGTCTCTGTGCTGCGGTCTGTGCCCCACGAGCATTCGCGGCCATTCAAGTCAATGTTTGATAATCCACCAGCTGCATCACCCTGATGTTTGGAAAGCCAAACGGTTCAAATACACATGATTTCTCACACGTAAACAACGCAGTGGGGGGGGGGTCACCTACCACTATTTACCACTACCACTATTTAACATGCAAATTAGCCTGTCATTTCTTCCATTTTCTTTTCTTTCTCATTTCTTTTTTGTGTAGCTTATAAAAAATATATATTAATTTAAATTCAATAAATTTACTATTCAATTATAAATTATTTTCATCAAGATAACTATCACCTTTGCTCCACTGCTGCCTTTTTGGGGACATTCTAGCTTTAATACCATCCATCAAACTTTACAAACCAACAATCACAATAACCTGTCGCACATATATTATATATAATAGTAATGTGGTAGTGTTGTAAAAATTGATTACTGTCTACTACATGCAATGCATGCTGGTTGTGAGGATATCACAGCAGGTTGTTGCAGGGGGGTGGTTGTGTCATGCCAAAAGATTTTTCTGTTCCACTGCAAGGGAGGCACAATTGAGTGTAGCATTATTTCTTCTTTCTTGCACATATTGTACACTGGTTCCTGGTTATTTAGCTGTTGTATCTTTTTTCTGTACCAGCTTTCTTTATACATTTGCAATTGGCTAGTGTGTACATACTATGAGAAATAACTGTTTTGTTGAAAGTATAGTGTACGACGATGGATGGATGGATAGTGTAGGTAGATAGTTAGACTTTATTAAAGGGTAACTACCACTTTTTTTTACCTGGACCCTATTTTCCTATGTTTTTGTGTGTAAGTGGCTGATGGGAACAACAATCTTTGAAATTGGTCCAGTATCATGGGGCTAATGTTCATCGTCAGTTGTCAGACACTTAGAATAATAATCTGAGCCTGTCAATATCAAAACAAGCACTTTTGTGAACGTTAGTACAAGTGCATAATTGCCCCTATTAACTGACATTGTAGCTAAATACAAAATAAAAGTTTAATTTGAATCAACATTTGAAGCTATGGTGGAGAGGAGGGCACTGAACAATCATTATCATGGATAATCCTTACCACCTTGCACCTGGTCCAACAGCGGAGCACCTTCTCTAAGAGGCTCCGACAGGGTATCAAATCTTTCCTGCCACAATCCATAAAACTGTAGAACAATTCACAGCTGTGTGTGAGATAACTATCTCATTACCTCATTACAATATTGCACTGTTATGCTTCTTGCAGACTGGTTACTTTATATTTAATATTATACGTATTTTATTTTGTTATATGTGCTATGTACAGTTGTGGCCAAAGGTTTTGAGAATTACATAAATATTGGAAATTGGAAAAGTTGCTGCATAAGTTTTTATAATAGCAATTTGCATATACTCCAGAATGTTATGAAGAGTGATCAGATGAATTGCATAGTCCTTCTTTGCCATGAAAATTAACTTAATCCCAAAAAAACCTTTCCACTGCATTTCATTGCTGTCATTAAAGGACCTGCTGAGATCATTTCAGTAATTGTCTTGTTAACTCAGGTGAGAATGTTGACGAGCACAAGGCTGGAGATCATTATGTCAGGCTGATTGGGTTAGAATGGTAGACTTGACATGTTAAAAGGAGGGTGATGCTTGAAATCATTGTTCTTCCATTGTTAACCATGGTGACCTGCAAAGAAACGCGTGCAGCCATCATTGCGTTGCATAAAAATGGCTTCACAGGCAAGGATATTGTGGCTACTAAGATTGCACCTAAATCAACAATTTATAGGATCATCAAGAACTTCAAGGAAAGAGGTTCAATTCTTGTAAAGAAGGCTTCAGGGCGTCCAAGAAAGTCCAGCAAGCGCCAGGATCGTCTCCTAAAGAGGATTCAGCTGCGGGATCGGAGTGCCACCAGTGCAGAGCTTGCTCAGGAATGGCAACAGGCAGGTGTGAGCGCATCTGCACGCACAGTGAGGCGAAGACTTTTGGAAGATGGCCTGGTGTCAAGAAGGGCAGCAAAGAAGCCACTTCTCTCCAAAAAAAACATCAGGGACAGATTGATCTTCTGCAGAAAGTATAGTGAATGGACTGCTGAGGACTGGGGCAAAGTCATATTCTCCAATGAAGCCCCTTTCCAATTGTTTGGGGCATCTGGAAAAAGGCTTGTCCGGAGAAGAAAAGGTGAGCGCTACCATCAGTCCTGTGTCATGCCAACAGTAAAGCATCCTGACACCATTCATGTGTGGGGTTGCTTCTCATCCAAGGGAGTGGGCTCACTCACAATTCTGCCCAAAAACACAGCCATGAATAAAGAATGGTACCAAAACACCCTCCAACAGCAACTTCTTCCAACAACAGTTTGGTGAAGAACAATGCATTTTCCAGCCCGATGGAGCACCGTGCCATAAGGCAAAAGTGATAACTAAGTGGCTCGGGGACCAGAACGTTGAAATTTTGGGTCCATGGCCTGGAAACTCCCCAGATCTTAATCCCATTGAGAACTTGTGGTCAATCCTCAAGAGGCGGGTGGACAAACAAAAACCCACTAATTCTGACAAACTCCAAGAAGTGATTATGAAAGAATGGGTTGCTATCAGTCAGGATTTGGCCCAGAAGTTGATTGAGAGCATGCCCAGTCGAATTGCAGAGGTCCTGAAAAAGAAGGGCCAACACTGCAAATACTGACTCTTTGCATAAATGTCATGTAATTGTCGATAAAAGCCTTTGAAACGTATGAAGTGCTTGTAATTATATTTCAGTACATCACAGAAACAACTGAAACAAAGATCTAAAAGCAGTTTAGCAGCAAACTTTGTGAAAACTAATATTTATGTAATTCTCAAAACTTTTGGCCACAACTGTAGGTCAGTTGTACATTTTATTCTACACTTGTATAAATACAACTCTTTTCATTCCTCTAAGTATGTTAAGTAGGTGTTCTGGTATTTTGATCTTTTGCTATCTAATTGTATCTTACTTTTTATCTTAATGCATTTTTTGTATGTGATTGAGTATGTGTGTATGTCCTTGTAACTTGGTGCTGTAACAGTAATTTTCCAGTTTGGGATAAAGTCTATCTATCTATCATCTATCTATCCATCCATCCATCTCTTTTGGGTCTCTTTATTTTTTTAGTCATACTATTTTTAGAGACAGAAATTAAGCAGGATGACTACTTGTCCAACTGGCTTAATCTTTGCTAAGATGCTGGAACCAAAAATTTAGTCCAAAATGATAAGAGATATTCACACACTTAGATCTATCAATCTTGATCTGACAGACCTTATTGGAGCATACATCTCAACATTGGATAGGAAGGCACAAATAACCAATCAGTCACATTCCAATCACTGGCAGTAACAACACAATAGAAGCTGCACTTGCCCCTTATATGATTGCTAGTCACCTGGAATATGCAAGATATATGTAAACCGTTTGAGGAATTTAAAAAGGAGAGTGTTTCTATTTGTGTTAAAAACATAACTGTAAAAACAAAAACATATAAATTATTATATTCTGGCTCAAAACACAACCCATCAATGTTCCTTTACATTGTAGGAAGAAATCTCCAGTGAAGAAGTAGCCTAGTTCAAAAATATCTTATGCCACCTTGTACTTCTAGCGGAGTCTACATTTCAGAGAAATATTGTACTTTTTACTCCACTACATTAATCTGACAGCTTTAGTTTCTTTACAAATTAAGATTGTTTGGATCGTTTCAGTTTTTAAAAGGTGAGGATACTTCTGCATTAAGTACTTTTAATTTATCACATTTTACTGATACGTACATACTTTTACTTAAAAATAGTTTAACCCTACTGCTCAGCAGCCAATGGGAACTTAGGACACTCACTCATTCGAAAGTGGCCAAATGGCTCAAAATCACGTGAAATTAACGCTTTGTCTACGCGCTGTATACGCGTTTACGTGTTGTCCATGTGTGAAAAATGTACGTGTTAACGCATTTACGTGTTTACATGTGAGAAATCACGTGTATTTGAACTGTTTGGCTTTCCATACAGAAGCATGCGTGAACATGGACAACGGCAGAAAAGAGAAGGCATGGAGTTTAACTGTAGGAGTACTTGGAGTGGAAGGTAGATACTAGCTTAATAAACATGTGATTGTTCTGTAAAGTACAATAATAAAATCTGCGAGTCGGGCAGCAAGACGCTTCTGAGAGGCTCCCAGTTTGGTATGGCGTGTGGCGGAGGACGGAACAAAACCGCGGCGCAGCCAGAACGCAGCACAGACGCCACCCAGTGGAGAATTGGAGTTAGTGACAAACAAAAAGGCATTGATACACATTTCAATTTGTTTTTATTTTTTAGACTTTTTTTATAATTTTTTTTTTAATGTTAAGATACATTGACCTCTTAAGGCCTTGATCAGTTACTTAAATACCTTATTTTTCTAATTTTTAACAATGTCATTTCATACCATTATATGTACTTTAATGACTTTTCATGCAGCTGCAAAACTAACGGCATTCCCATCAGCTAAAGATGTGGTTTAATTACCCATTGTTAGCATGCTAACATGCTAAACTTATGTGACCATGGTAAAATAGTTTTAGCAGTGTACCTGCTAAAACAAGCATGTGTTAGCAAGTGTACACCCAATTATAAAACTACAAAAGAAGGCAGTCTTTACTTTCATAGGTCATATTTATTCATATGAAGTGCTGAATATAAATACAAAACATTTTTGAACCACATCTGGTAAAGTGACAAAGACCTGCTTCAGTCAAGTTTTGCTCATCAGAAAAGTTTTTGAAATTTACTTTTCTAGCTTTAGCTGCAGTTTGGAACTTCATTCTTTGAAACTCAGGTATATATGGTGTGTTTAAGTAAACTTGATAAAGATCAAAGATTTGTTCTTCATATCCATATGATTTAGAACAACACTCCACTTCTAACTGGAGCCCTCCAGCTGAAAGGGAACTACTCATTTGTCGCAAAAATAAATATAAAATTTGAGCAGGCATTGAAACGATGGCACAATGTTACAACGGATGACTCATGAGTATATATTTTACAAGTGCACTGCCATACAGTAACATGTTTTTAACATCCAATTAACCCAGACTGAGAAAATATTTCCAGTTAATTCCAGTTCAACTTTAGCAGATTTTACACCAGATTAGCATCATGCTATGGCAACCACACAGTCTAAACTAACTATATATTAGTAGCACATTCAGACGCCACATAAATAAACAAATCTGACAAGAGGGTTAAACATGCACTCTGATACTCAAATTAATTAGCTGGGAACCCGCATCTTCCCTGATTAATTATAAGGGCTGTTATTCATTAGTTCAGTTTGCTGAGATTTCTACACTTTGCAGTAGTGAAGGAGGCCTGTGTGTTGGGAGTATGTCCTGTAGAAGGCACTGGCAATCTTTCCCATACTATTGGAGATTGTACTGCAAGAGACATTCGATGCTAACAAAAATGTTCTAAGATTCCCAGATTTACAACCTTAATTTCTATGAAAACAAATATAGACAAGGTGGAGAAGTGAGAAAAGACTCAGATGAGTATAAACCCAAGGTGTGTAGAGGGGCAGCCATTGGAGAGATAGGCAGTGGTCCATTAATGACACATATCTGTGTCATTAATGACACATATCTGTGTCATTAATGACACATATCTGTGTGTGTGTGTGTGTGTGTGTGTTTAGTCATCTATGTTAAGCTGCATTTAAAAGGAAAGGGTCAGCATTTTTATTTGGATATTATGATATGAACAGGTAATGGATATTTTTGTGTGTGCAGCAATTTCAGTGTTTGACAATCACTTCTATGTTTCTGAAGACATCTGAAAAGGCAAAGTGTGTGTGTGTGTGTGTGTGTGTGTGTGTGTGTGTGTGTGTGTGTGTGTGTGTGTGTGTGTGTGTGTGTGTGTGTGTGTGTGTGTGTGTGTGTGTTCAGTCATCCACCCCTATGTTGCGGAACAGGTATGACATGGACTCTCCGTTGTGGATGCGGCGGATGGCCTCCGACAGGATCATGCTGATGTCGACCGTTTTGATCTTTGGACACTGGAGCTTCTGGAGCTCATGGGGAATCGTGTTGGTCACCACCACCTGGAGGAGGAATACGAGATGTGAGTGGGGGGGGGGGGGAGTTCATGCATAACATAACATAGTCTGGATCGACGACTATTCATTTGCCTTGCAAACCTCTGTTGGTTTTGGGAAACAACAACCTTCGAGCTAGCAAGCTACCTGCTGAAAATAGCAAGTTTTGAAGACAAATTGGATCATCCAACAAGGCAGGCCTGCTTGGTTCTTTTGGGGAATAATTGTAAGAATATATTTACGGCATTTACAATCTGACTGGGATGTTTTGGGACCGATTGGCGGAGATTTGATATTGAATATTTTTTTTCCTCCTATTCAGGGGTGTATGTGTGCTGTGGAGTAAGGTCATACGAGACTATGCAGAGCAAAACGTAAGTATGACACCAGGTCGTGTGTGACCAGATATTTCAAAGCGAGATTGCCTGCCAATCGGAAGGTTTGTGGTTCGATCCCTGACCCTGCAGTCCCATGTCGAAGTGAACCCCGAGTTGCACCCCCGATGCTGTGCATCAGAGTATAAATGTGTGTGAATGTTTATCTGATGAGCAGGTGGCACCTTGTACGGCAGCCTCGGCCACAGTGTTTGAATGTGTGTGAATGGTGGATGGTTCCTGTACTATGTTAAAGCGCATTGAATAGTCGTTAAGACTAGAAAAGCGCTATATAAATACAGTCCATTTACATTTACATTACACACACCTCATCGATGGCTGACTCCTCTATGAACCTGGGGGCGTCGCAGGAGAGGAGGCCGTGTGTTGCCATGACAAAGATCTTGTAGGCCCCTCTTTCCTTCAGCGTCTCAGCTGCTGCCACAAAACTGTCCACATCATCGATGATGTCATCCTACGAGACAAACGGAACCCGCATCAAACAAGTTAATCAACGTTCATTCATTCAGCCTGTAGAAGTAGCATGGCACCCTCTAGTGACAACATGCCACCACTAACATTTTGGGCTTTTAGATTTTTTGTTTTTGAGAGTTTAGGTTGTTCCTTTATGCATTCTGAATGATGTTTTCGGATTAAAAAGGTATTACAATATTATACTAAAGTATTGTTAACTTTAACTTGAATTGGGTTTTCCCCCTAAACATCTTCAGACACATTTAATTCATTTTAATTAACAGCAAATAACAAAATTATGCTTAATTTCAATTTAAAAATGTTGAGTGTGGATCTGACAAATCCCAGACTGATCCACAGTCAGCGCAAATGTACAGTAGCACAGCAGTAAAATGATAATTGATGCTGTATCATCAGACACTGGATCTCTGTCAGTCATTTATCTGCCATTTATTGTGTGCACGTGTGCTCATGCCAAGCCAACAGTCCAGCTGCTCGTACAGCAACAGTCACAGCGGAGACTAATCAATTAAAGCCACAGCAAAATATTGTAAAAAAATAAGCTATTCTGCTGATGCTTTTCAGTGGAAAGCCAGACTGGATTCCCTCCATCTTTTACAGAATGTCAGCTGAGTGTCAGCGCTCTGCCCTCCTGCAGCTGCAGACACACCTGCAGCTTCTTCTCTGCTGCAGCTGCTGATCCGCCTCCTTCCTTCTCTTCTCACACTTTATTGGGCTTTTTCTTATGGGGCTCTTGTTGAACGATAGTGTGTTCAAACCAGTCAAACTGTATGCTCTCACCACTATGATGGCAATGCGTCCTCCTACATCTCCTACCACAGTGATGGGAGGCTTCTCTTTAGGGATCAACACTGGAAACACAAACAAAAGGTATGTAAGCTCATATTGTCAAGAGGCAACACGTCTCTATGCCACGTAATGTTATTTGCAGTGGCAGAGCAAAGGTCAGTGTGTGAGCATCTGTATATCTACCTAAACATGTTCTGTCACGTGGAAGTTACATGATATATTGTTAGAGTGTGTGTGTGTGTGTGTGTGTGTGTGTGTGTGTGTGTGTGTGTGTGTGTGTGTGTGTGTGTGTGTGTGTGTGTGTGTGTGTGTGTGTGTGTGTGTGTGTGTGTGTGTGTGTGTGTGTGTGTGTGTGTGTGTATATATTACATGGTATCTCCATGCTGGGGTGAATGGCTCCAGTGGTCTTGACGGCGGGTGGCGAGTGTCGTCCGTCTACCTGGTCTGACTCTGCGTCCTGAGCTTCACCGTGGATCACTGCTATACCCAGACGCAGTCGCTCGGCAAACGACTGAGCCCTGCACACCCAGACAGAGGAGAACTCAGATACTACGGCTGTTTATGTACAATATAGAACATAACTTTTGTTACTGTATAAAATATGAAAGGTTCTGACTTTGGCACCCCCTGTGGTAGTATTAAAAAAAGATACCATGGCAGACAGCAATGATTGCTGCTAAATAAATGCAATTCATGACTTTAAAGGGATAGTTTAGATTTTTTTTAAGTGGGGTTGTATGAGGTACTTATCCATAGTATCCATATTATCTACAGTAGATGGCGGTCAGCATGCCCCAGTTTGAAGAAACAGACCGGAGTACAGACACGAAAGCTAAGCAATGTACTGCTGTGGACGGAGGCAGCAGCTAAACGTATTTTAGACACCTAAAAAAAGGCCCACCTAAAAAAAAAAAACAATATCTGTCAAAATATTTTGACTGCTTACCTTGCCATCTGACAGCCTTTTACGACGGCTAACTATGTCTGCGGGCAAGGTAAAGCGGTGAAAGTATTCCAAATATAGCATTCACTTAAACCGCAGTGGATTTTTTGTTTTAGGTGGATAAAGTCTGTTTTGCTGCTGCCCCTGTCAACAGCAGTGAATATCCAAACCTTCCCTTTAACTTCCTCAGGGAAGGAAAGGGTGGTGAGAGGGAGAACAACAAAAAAAACTATGATTAACTTATTAGCTAACAATATAATAATATGAGTTACAGCTCTGCACTGTTGAAGGTGATTTCATAACCAGCGAGTGAGGAGGCTACTGTACCTTTTGGCAGAGGCTGGGGATTTGGCCACAATCACAGCATTTCTATAGTCAGGGATCTGGAGGTACATGGGAAATAAAGACAGATTAAATTAGATTAGATAGACTTTATTGATCCCAAATTGGGAAATGTCAGTGCTACAGCAGCAACATATCAGACACACATGCACAATTAACAAGAAATGATCAATAGGATAGAATACAAGAACACATTTTCAAAGCATAAAGATAAAAAATACAAAGGAAAGAATGTACAAACGTATATACAAGTTGGTAATAATAAACATTTACAACTACTTAAATAATATTTATAAAGACATAAGTAAAATAAATGTCAGATTTGCAGACAATTGACAGTTCACTTTAGTTCAGTTTTAATATGCAAGTCATGCGTTTTGTATGCTGTGTTTTGACCTCTTCCTGTATGTACTGCAGCAGGAAGGGGGAGGCTCTCAGGTTGTCCACTGGGATGTTGAAGAAGCCTTGAATCTCTTTCTGATGGAGGTCCATGGTGATCAGGTGGGTGAGACCTACACAAACACCGGCAGTTTGATAGTGTCAATGCCTGCACTTACCATAGTTGTGGATTTGCATTTTACAACAATGTGTAAAATGTGTGCAATGATGGACACTAGGGGTGGGGGAAAAGAAATTGAAAATTGTACGCATCGTGATGTTTTTGCAACGATTTTTAAAAATCGATTCTTTTCCCTTGAATCATTTATTTTTTTATTTTTACCAATGATTCACATGATTATTTTCTGTTTATACGGTAACAACATCATATCCGTTTCCAACAAAACAAACAGACAGAAAGCAACAACAACAAAAAAGTTATATACTTCTTTACAGATGAAATAAATGTCAGACTGACATGTGATGTGCATTCTTCTTAGAAAACAATTACTTTTTAGAAATGTCTCGTGATCTATTGTCTCTAGAATGCAATTTTTCAACTTTTGTTGTGGTTAAAGGAAAAGAAAATTGCGATACTCAATACTACCCCATCACAAAAATTCTAGAATCACAGTAAATGAAAATCGCAATACAAAAATCGATTTGGAACCCATGTATCGTGAAAGAATCAAAAGCATATGGTCCCCGCCCTAATGGACACACACACTTTCAGATGAGCCTTGTAAACTGTTGTCCTACTTAAAGCTATAGTGCGTAGCTTCTGTCTCCCCCATGAGGAATTCAAAGTAATGACAACTAAAATGTTGCGCATCCACATGATACAAGTCTTCCGTAATCGCGCACCACCACCCCTCACTCTTTTTTCTTGTAGCCAAGGAGGACACGGAGAATGAACATGACGGACTCTTCAGAAGAGGTAATTATGTTCGCCCACGACGGCTTTAACAAATGCACTTTGCATGCATGTCAAACAAAATGCTAGAATCTCTGATGTCGCAAGAGAATAGAAACGTACTCGAAATGACAACTGTATTCTGACTCTTCCCGTTTATCCTCCTGCTCCAAAGCAATGCTCTCCCACTTACCAGCTTTACACATCATAGAGGCAATAAGCTTGGAGACGATGGAGCCCCTCTTCCTCATCTTGCACTGCTTGCTGTAGGGGAAGTAGGGGAGGACGCCCGTGATGCTTCTGGCACAGGACGTCCTGCACGCGTACACCAGGATCAGCATCTCCATTATGGTGGTGTTCACATCCCTGATGCAGCCGAGTGACGGAGAGAAAAGCCGCAGAGGAAGGGGAGAGGAGGTCAGCGTTGACAAAACCTGATGTAAGTGAGATGTTTCAGGGGAAAACTGTGCTGAAATGTTCAATTGTGTGCTTGTTCTTTCTTACTTGGACATTGTTTGGATCACAAAGACATCTTTGCCTCGCACCGACTCTTGGATCTGTACCCGCGTTTCTATGGAAACAAACAGGACGTGGGAACGAGAGCCAGAAAGCATGCACACATAAACACACACTCAGTCCCACGTCGCACACACACTCCTACCTCATACCAAAGCCTGCGAGGCCTGTCGGCTTCATTAGAGGGCTATCTGCCTCTCTCACACACACACCCTCCCCACCCACTGTGTGAAATTGTAGATACTAGCGTTTCAAAAATGTGCCTCCCACAGAAAAGAGATTAGAAAACAAAATGCTATCTAGCAGAGCCAAATGTCCAGCAGAAACAGTCAGAACTGATAGTTGATGCAAACAGCCAAGAAACTTTGAATATTCATGGTGTGGAATTTTTTTCTTTTATACATCTACTACTATTAATATTATATTAAACACTTCAGTTAAACCAACACTGACTGCAGCACATGCATGATTTTGCCCATTACCAAACAATTAGCAAAATTATACTGTACATTATGACTATTTTCCAAAGCACCCCATTATGGCTGGGCAATATACAGTATCGATAGATATGAGACATTGTCTTAAATTCGGAATGTTTTAATATGACAGAAGTGTTGTCTTTTCCTAACAGGCTAGGCTACATTACAGTAAAGTGATTTCATATTCTGAACTCGCAGTTCTATTATTTCCCTTTACCCACTTAGTCATTATATCCATATTACTGATGATTATTTATCAAAAATCTCATTGTGTAAATATTTTGTGAAAGCACCAATAGTCAACCCTACCATATTGTCACAATATCGTTATCGATGTATTTGGTAAAATATTGTGATATTTGATTTCCTCTATATCGCTCAGCTCTACACACCATACATTTATTTTTGACAGATTTTTTTAATTTCTCAGTATGCCAGAGAAATAATCTTGCCTGTACTTGAAAATGTCTTAAGATCTGATGTAATCTACCACGCTGATTATTTGCTCTTTGTTTTGTCTATCTTGCAGCAACATCGTGTCGCGGCTCCCTAAAACAGGAAGGAAAGCCGGCAAAAAAACAGCCGACGCTGTATATGCGTAAATTACAAGGCTTATCAATATTACTACCCAATCGGTCAGGCACAAGATCTGACCATAATTACACTTGTGCTTTCCATAAACTGTTGTTGCTTTAGCCTATTATTTCAATTGCAACCCTGGCAGTGGGAAGCGAACGTCAGAGAAAATAAAAATATAAAAACATAATTCAAACCAATGTGCGCATTGGCAACACACGGCTCAACAAGCCGACAAATAGCCTGATAATTCCCTCCGCTGAAAACCTATATCTTTCATAAAAATACCCATCATGGAATGTTAACAGGGTTGTCGGTCTCTAAATTTTTAACTTTAATCTCTCTCTCTCTCCCTCTCTCTCTGTTATCAATCAAGTATTGATTGGTCAGTAGGCGGTGCTTTTACACCGGTTGATCTCTAACCTCCAACATAACCTGCTCCCGACCAGGTTAGGTGTTCAGCATAAGTTACCACAGCGATTTAACCTGGTAACAAGTGATCCACCAATACACAAAGCCCTGGGTTGAACCTGAAGTTACCTCGTTAACGCCAAATTTTGCTTCGTAGTACAGGCCTCTGGTGTTCAGACAAAGACTTCTGCACAGTTCTGACAAAACTACGATGGTGTTCGTAAAAGTCCAAACTACAGAATGGAGAGGAATGCACGGTCTCTGGTACAAACATTAAACCAGTAAATCTGCAGTGTTGGAACAGTATATAACATTTTGTTATGCAACAGGCTTAAATTTACTTTCTGCTTTACACACAAGAAAACTTCCCTTAACCAAGGGGGTACCACAAGGTTCCATGCTTGGCCTATTATTATTTACAATCTACATGATGTAAATAATTAATGTGCAACCTAATCCTGGCCCTGAGTTGCAATGTATTCAGATGCCATCTGATTGTAAATCCTTGTCTACTAAGTACTGTTCATCTCAATGTCCGCAGTATGATATCCAAAATGGATATGATTAGAACATAGGTTAAATCAACAGATGCTGACATTGTTGTTATATCTGAAACTTGGCTGACAAAATCAGTTATGGATAAAGATATTAGCATGGATGAATACAATGTTTATCGAGCTGATAGACCAAAGAAAGGTGGCGGTGTTGCTATTTATGTGAAATCGAAATTTCATGTCACTGTAGTTTTGTCTGAATCAAATCAGCAAACAATTGGAATTTCTGGCAGTAAATATTGACATTGTTAAGGGCCTCAGTATAGCTGTTGTTGGGTGTTATAGGCCTCCATCTGCCCCAAATTATTTATTACAGTCTCTGATACAACTTTTAAGTAGATTAAAATATAGTGAAATTATTGTAGCTGGCGATCTTAACTGGGATTGGCTTAAGCCAGTATCTGATGATTTTAAGTCTTTTTGTGATTCTGTCACTCTTACACAGTTGATCAATTCTCCCACACATCCTAATCTTAAATGCCCGGAGAAGTCCACTTTAATTGATTTGATTTTGACCAATGTTCCTCATAAATTCTCATCTGTTGCATTTTTTTTTGCAATGACATAAGTGTTGTGGCTGCCATTAGGAACACTAAGGTCCCTAAATCAAAATCAAGTGTCATTTGTAAGAGAAATCTTAAACATTTTAATGAACAGGGGTTTTATCATGATTGTTTCATTTCAATTGGAGTAGAATAGAGCTTATCCCTGATGTGGAGACAGCTTGGACATTTTTTAATGAGGGTTTTACACAAATTATAAATACACATGCCCCATTTAGGAGATATAGAGTAAAAGGACGTGATAATCCCTGGTTTTCCTCAGAGTTAGCAGAAATTATTCGTAACCGTAACTTGGCTTGGTCAAAAGCAAGGAAATCAGGTTCTACATCTGACTGGCTTGCATATAGACAGCTAAGAAACAAATGCACCTCTTTTATTAAGACAGCCAAATCTGAATACTACTTGTCTATCACCACTAAAAATTTAAATGATCCCAGAAGATTTTGGAAAACCATAAAATCCCTTTCTGTAAGCAAGAATTTGCAAGTAGTACCCACCTTTGTTATGAAGGATTCAGTTGCTGTTCATGACAAAATGGAGATCTTGAATAGTTTTAATGAGCATTTTAGATCTTCAGGTTCTCTGTATGATTCTACTTGTTCTGCATCTGTGAATCCCTGTACTGACAAGCCAGGATACGTTGATCAGTCTTTTAATTTTGTACCATTTTCAGTGCAGGAAGTTCAACAAGCCCTAAAAGCCTTGGATTGTAGAAAAACCTCAGGACCTGACCTTATTGATCCTTATTTCTTGAAATTGGCAGCCGATTTTGTAGCTGTGCCACTTGCATATCTTTTTAATCTTACAGTGGAAAATAAGGAAATTCCAAGGATATGGAAATCAGCTTTTGTTCTTCTGTTATTAAAAGGGGGTGACCCAGCTATTTTAAATAATTACAGGCCAACATCAAATTTATCAGTATTAGTAAAAACTCTTGAAGGTCTTGGGAGTGATCAATTAAAGGAGTTTTTATACTCAAATGCAGTTTTATCTACATATCAATCAGGCTTCAGAAAAAGACATAGCACCATCACAGCTGCAATGAAGGTGGTAAATGACGTTTTGGTTGCACTTGACAAGAAACAACATTCGGCATTACTCTTTATTGATCTGTCCAAAGCTTTCGACACTGTTGATCATGAAGTTTTGAAACTACGACTTATTAACTCGGACTTTCAGAGCAAGCAGTTGCTTGGATCTCAAACTACCTTAGTGTTAGGTCTCAGTGTATTAGATGTGATGGTCTGTGTTCCAATACTGTAGCAGTCACTAAGGGTGTACCACAGGGCTCTGTATTAGGTCCCCTTTTATTTACAATTTATATAAACAATATGGGTCAGAATGTGTTAAATGCTAATCTTCATTTTTATGCTGATGATTCTGTCATATATTGCAGTGCGTCAAGTCTTGTACAAGCAATTGAATATTTGCAAATTGCATTTATTGAAGTTCAAAACACTCTTATGCAACTGAAATTAGTTTTAAATGGAGATAAGACCAAACTTATGTTGTTCACTAAATCAAGGAACAGGTCACAAAGCCTCCCTCAGATTGTCACTACGGGGGAAATTGAAATTGAGGTTGATAACTCTCATAAATATCTGGGTCTTTTGATTGATGACTCCCTGACTTTCAAACCACATGTGCTGTACCTGGTGAAAAAGCTGAGACCAAAACTTGGTTTTTATTTTCGAAATAAGTTGTGTTTTTCTTTTAATGTAAAAAAGCGACTTGTGGCCACCACTTTTTTATCTGTTTTGGATTATGGTGATATTTTATATATGCATACTTCTGCACAGAACCTTCATATGCTTGACACCGCTTACCATGCTTCGTTGAGGTTTATTACAAATTGCAAAGCACTGACTCACCATTGTGAGCTATACTCTCGGGTTGGATGGCCTTGGTACACTTTTATATATAAGGCAATTCTTGGTCTGCTGCCACGCTACCTATGTGACTATATCATACAAAAAAGCAATGGCCGACACTTTTTGCGTTCTCAGGACTTTTTTATGCTCTCTGTGCCAAAGATTCGTACGGAAATGGGAAAGAAGGCATTTCTGTATTCCGCACCCTCGGCATGGAATACGTTGCAAAAGGACTTGAAACTAACTGATTTAGTCTTGTTAAACGCATTTAAATCTAAAATGAAAGACGTAGAGGCAGATGCCTTACTATGTAAATGTGTTTTTTTTTTTAGATTGTAAAAATGATAATTATTTGAAGCATTAATTTTAGTGTTCTGTGTTGTTTGTCTGTACTAGGGCTGGGCGATATGGCTGAAAACTGTATCACGATATAAGTGTTTCATATCAGTCGATATCGATAATTATTGATATTTTTTATGACCTATTTAAAATAAGGACCAGGAGGAAAAAAATGTACCATATTCAATTTAAACGTTTTTTATTTTAAGCTTAACCTTCCTGCGATTATAATCCTCTCAGTTATAAAAGCAGAAATGTCAACACAACCATGGAAAACACTCAAATAATTCAAATGTAAACATAAGTCTAAAATCACAATGAACACTTCTGGTGAATGAAGTGTTTTAAAATATGTGCAGTGTTTTGTAAACGTAGGAGAAATTGAAATAAAACTGAGGTAGACTTTACATCTGTAACATAAAAAACAAACCTGATACAGTACAGTAACAGTTATTATTTTTCTCCGTCTAACAGTCACGCTACAGCCTAAACCGTACATGGTGGGGGGGTGCTCAGCGGAAGCATGTCTTTGCCTATATGATATGCCACTGCCTCCGTTATTTATTTGTACCGTTTAGCTTTTACAGTCATAAGTCACTGAGAGTACCTCTCCGTGGTGCTCTGCTGCTTGTGCGGGGTTCCAGCTGCAGATGTTGTTGGACGTTGCTGGCGAATACGGCTGTGCTCCAAACGGTGAGCGCGGCTAAAGTGGTAAAACAGGTTTGCGGTGCGGACGATGGTCTTGCATAATTTGCAGACGACATTGGTCTGACTACGGTCAGACTTATAAAATCCAAAAAACTGCAATATTGGCGAGCTGACGTTTCCCGTTTCATCAAGAACTTCCGCGCTCGCTGCTTCACGCATTTTCCACTTATCACTCCACGCCGCATCTGTTATTGAAGAATCCAACACGAGACAACGATATGGCGCAACCAAACACAATACTGTTACATGATTGGCTGTTAGCGTGTCACTCCCTACGTTGCTAGGCTACCAGAGAGCGAGTGCCTTTGTTCATGCAACCAAACTTGCTTTGAAACCTCTGGTTTCTTCCGACGAGAAAAAAAAAAAAAAAAAATGTCTATCGCGATACATATCGTTATCGTTTTATCGCCCAGCCCTAGTCTGTACCTATGTTTTTTGTATTACTTTTTATATGCTGCTGCCTGTCTTGGCCAGGTCACCCTTGCAAAAGAGGTTTTTGGTTAAATAAAAAATAAAAAAAAATGAAGCATATTATTACTCCCACCCAGACTTATAATTACAGCTGCCAGGAACAACTATTCTCATGGTTGATTAACCAACCGATTATTTTCTCAACAATTTCATTCAATTCCCAGAGTGTAAGATGACATCTTTACCTGTCTTGTTAGTCCAATTAACAGTTCAAAATCCAAAGACTTTCAGTTTACTATCATATAAAGAAATGATTGATTATCAAAATAGTTGCCAAATTAATTTGTCAATCAACTAATCCAATAATCAACTAATGTTTTTCAGCACTCTTTTTCACAGGGTACTTTGCACCATATAAATGGAATGAATTACAAAGGACTTCAAAACGTTATAGTCTCATCCTATTGGAGGATTTTAAACTTTTGATTTTAGAGATGTGTGTGTGATGCTGTTTGTAGGAGCTGGGTCTCATCTTGGATCTACTTCTGCTGTACTCAGGTCTATCTTGTAACTACCTGATCATATAATAAACAAATATCTACACATGCACAGGGAGTCACTATCTGTCAGACATCATCTTACCTCTGTTAGCTTCCTGGTACACCTGCACCTTGCCAAGCTCCACCCCTAACCGCCTGAGAGAGAGAGAGAGAGAGAGAGAGAGAGAGAGAGAGAGAGAGAGAGAGAGAGAGAGAGAGAGAGAGAAGAGAGAAAGAGAGAAAGAGAGAAAGAGAGAAAGAGAGAGAGAGAGAGAGAGAGAGAGAGAGAGAGAGAGAGATTCAGCTTAGGTTTGCAAAGTCAGAAGAGCTTAGTATGTTAACATTTGTACTGAAAGAAGGAATGATATTCTCAACAACAAGAAAACCATACACGATAATACACTATAAGTATAGACATGTATTTGTTGTTGCATTGCTTCACTTGAGACAACCTGACCTGCTCACTCTGCAGTCAGGACATTTACACCCTGTTAACAGTTTACATGTGTATTATTCATATCTGTCTCACACACAGAGCATGGGATTTGGTGTCCCACAAGCCAGGCCGACTATTTGTTTGCTCTATTTGTTCTATAAACACGCACTCCCCTGTCCCTTTGGAGTGCAGGAGTGCATTAATATGCGTTTCAAGTACAATTTGCAGTTCATGAATGTTTTGATAGTGTGACAGATTAAAGAAAATACACTCATAGCCTGTTATAAGTTACAAAGTCTTAGTAAGTTCATTGTCTGTGAGGATCTTAAAATCTGTGCCAAATTCAAAGACGTTCCCTCCAGGGGTTCTCCCTCCAGGAGATATCATGTTAACAAATATGGTACAGACAGAGGAATGCCCCAAAAAGATGCCTTTTAGGGCCCATTCAGACCAAAATAAGTGATCCGGTGATTTGCCGCAGGGTTGTGCGGCGGTGTGGAAGTGTCACTGAAATGGCCAATTTGTGTGACGTCCCGTTGTTTTCTTTAAGCCCCCTAATGTAGCACACATAGACTTTATAGTTCAGTTACTGTTGACCGCACTTGAAGGCAGCTTCATTTCCTGGAGTAAGAAAAAAAGACGAGCGAGAGAGATCGACTGTGCTTTGTTCTTCGGAAAACATTCAGCCGTTACACAAACTCCTGGGCAGTTCAGTGCTTGTATTGCGTTTTAAAACTTCATTGTGGCAGCGATAGAGGCAGTGAGTTTTCCTGTTTTCTGTACGGGACTCTCACACCTCCGTGACGTGACTTCATGTTGCATTTCTCCAAAAGTTGAGTCAGTCTCAACTTTTTGCCGCAGGCCCGCTGCGTTTTGTTTGCGTGTCCCCCCTGTGGCAAACCCCGCTGCAGCCTAAACGCACTACCCCCATTCAAAATGAATGGAAAGGACTTATGCATGGCTGTTTGCTGCGTGGAGGCATAACAAGCACTCTTTATCCCGCTCTAGTCCCATTTGGGGAAATGACCATTGCCGCTTACCCACTGCTAGTACCAGCTCTGCTCGGCCTGACCGCGGTGCCCCGTCCTCCATTTTCCATTGCAGATTTAGTACCGCCTCATGCATGAGGCGAACGTGGCTGGTCGTTGTAGTGACGCCGCAGGAAACTGCCGTGACCTAACGCGACACACACACAGAACGTCGAAGGTGTGTTGTTTTTGATTCTCGGCATGTGGCTGTTGCCACCAGGTTGCCACTGTTGCCACCAGAAGACACATTTTGTTTCAAAAGAAGCTGGAGGCAGCAAAAAAAACACAGCTGGCTAAACCATTTAAAAATGCTGGGTGTGTTCAGGACACCCCAGTCTGTCACTAGCTAGTAATGGGCACTAGAAACGATATGCAATATAAACGATACAAAATTGGCCTACGATAGAGATTTTAATTATATTGCACTGTTACAATAATGGATGTTGATGACACAATCTACCCGCAAAATTTAGAGCCGCGAGCTGCAACCGGCTGCAACGCATCAACATCATCATCTTGAGTAAACATGGCTGAAAGCGAAACGGAGGTACTTTTTTTCATAATGGAAAACCGAAAAAGGCGAGTAGAGTCAAGTCGAGCAGGTACGATGTAATGGAAAAACGCCATTTTTTGAAGCTGGGAGAGCTGATCCAGGATTTCCCTTATAGGGAAAGAACAGGTGAGGCTGAGGATTTGTTTAATTGTGAAGTTATGATGAAGTTTAAAGAGCTTCGTGCCAAATTTGATATTACTAACAATCACTTACATTTTTGCCATGCGTTTGCATTACAATTACCTTGCATACATTTACCTCTACAGCCTGAGTTGTTTATTCTAGGAATTTACTGTACTCACTCTGAAATCCTCTTTCCCAGCTCGCGGCTGGCGGGGTGCGAGTTGGCAGTGAAGATGACCAGGCCGCCCTTGGTGTGATTCATGTCTTTGGGGTCTCGGCCGCTGTTTTCCCCGCACTCAGGCAGTGGCTCCCTGGGCACCCACGCTGCGCTGAGCCCTTCCTGCAGTGGAGAAGGAGGAGAGGGGGGCAAGTACTTCCTTTAAAACCAACGTGTCAACTCTCGCAACTCAAGTAGAGGAAGAACAGTCTCAGTTAGTTCCCGAAGCCTTACAAAAAGCCACCGAACTGAATTTTTTTTCTTCATAGAAGCAACGTTTTCAGATCAATATTTAACTTGATTTCCTCATGACACACAATCATGAAAGTTAACAAGTGTATAACACACTACTGCCAACCATCCTTGATTGACTAGTGTCTGTCTGTCTGTCTGTGTGTATGCAAAGCTATTTTAATTTGCATTCAGATGATGGTTGGCCATCGGAGTTTCCTTCTTGGCGGTGTTGAAGTTACAAACAAGCACAAACTGCGGCATAAAAACGTTCCAAGTACCTCAGAACGTGACTCAGTTAATCATGAACTTCCTGCGAACTGCAAGGACTTATTTTCCTGCAACACTGAAGCAGCTGCAAACCTCTCATTTTCAATCAAGTATGACTCCAACACACTTCTCAATCTTTTAAATTGATAGTTACTAATATTTTGTCTGTCTCTTCTAAATCTAGGAGAGAATATGGCTTTCCTCTTTTGAAAAAGTTGATAAAACTCCTAAGCTAGTAAGACCAAATGTGCAGAATTTGCACATTAAAAAAAGACGCTTGACAAATACTGTAGATGCCCACTCAAAGCATTCATAGGATAGTTAATGAGCTTTCACTGTGAAGGGCCATTATAGCTACTTTAATCTACTTTAATACTCATGTGCTATTGTGGTGCTGATTTGACTAGCTAGCTACGTTCTTTTATTTTAACTTACTTTGGATCTTATTATTATACATACATTGTTTTACTTTATAAGAATGCCTGAGCATGATACGTGTTTAGTAGATAACAGTTTGGAGTGTCTACAGGAGGTTTCGCTTGTACATACCTTTCTATATAGCTACAGTCACATACACTTGAGAGGATATTGGAACAAATAACAAAGCAAACAAAAGGCTGGTTTGCCAATAGACGCTATGCATGTGCGACCTACAATAACTGGAAGGGTTATTATATTATATTAAATATGTATCTTAGCATTGCGAATTTTCTTTTAGGGGGTCAGTGGCGTTTAATGGGCTAACTCGTGATTTTAAAAAGGAGGTAGAAATCGTGTATCCACACTATCAACAGTCACGCTATTAGCTTCATCATGTTGCTAAGCTCGTTTACGTTTCCGTATGTTATTCGAGAATGAATGTGTTAATAAGTGCAGCCGTGTGTTGAAATTGTAGTTGCAAAAAAGCAGTTAGACGATGAGTTTAAATTAACCTCTGCTAATATTAAATGTTTGGCTGTAATATTATTATGAAATAACGTTAGCTAACGGTAACACACAAGTACTAACGCGATAGCTCACAGTAATCTTGCCATGGCAAAGCTCTTGAATGCGCGAATTGATTTTTCATGCATTAGAAAGCAAGTCTTTCTATGTAGCAAGTAGAGAATCAAACAACGACTATTAAATTAAACAAAGCACAATAGTAGCCCTCACCAGTTTGCGTGTTAGGTCCGGTTACAGTCTGCAACCAACAGTATTTGAATATACAAGAATCTCTTTTCAACCTATTCTCCTTACTCCAACTGCTTGCGATGTTCAGTTTTGATGTACGTGCAGCTCGACCAATCACATGCTAGGAAAAGGAAAAAGGCCGATCGTAAGATGCATTCAAGTGCTCTTTTTAAACCCGTAAATGATACAACTTTTCAGAGAAAAGTAATTCATTATCGTCAGTACGGATTTCAGTGAGGTCCAAGTAGTGGTGGAAGAAGTAACAGACCAGTACTAATATTGTAACAATAATAATTGTGCGTTCTTTTTGCCTCGCAACTCGTATTTTACGAGGTCAAAGCCGTAAACACGCCCACTGACCTCGTATTTACAAGTTCGGAACTCGTACATCCACCGAGGTACCCGAGCTGAAAATCCAACATGGCTGCCCCCTGTATCGACAGTTGTGAAAGCTGTAGTAACATAGTTATAAACACTTCTGTGTTATTTGTGTCACACTAAATCAGTCGTACACGCAGCGCTGTCTTCTATCTGTGTTGTCACGCGGTTTGTATGCACAAAAAAACAGCGTATGTTGTTTAAACTGGCGTTGCTAACAATGGCTAACCTGGCTAGAGCTAATGAAAACAATGAAAATCCCACTTGCAGAGTTGAACGCATTCAACTCGTGTGTGACGTCATTCCCAGTTGCGACCTCCGACTTCCGAGGCAAAAAGAACGCACCAACACTGTTAAAATACTCTGTCATGCATTGAAAATATTACTTAAGTAAAAACATTTATGTATAATCAGGAAAATGTAGCCTCCTTAAAGTATTAAAAGTAAAAGTACTCAATGCAGAAAAATCGTTATATTTTAGAAACTGGAAACGATGAAAACTGTTTTGTCAATCAACTCAAGTGTTTAATGGTCTAATCATTTCAACTGGACTTGTATGCCTATATATTGTATGCCTATATATTGTTGGGTAGTTTAACTTACAATAATAAATAATTCAATAATAATAAAACATCTTATTTTATAAACTACATGTGTTTTGTGTGCAAAAATCTTAATTTGTAAAGTAACTAAAGCTGTCAGATTAATGTAGTGAAGTAAAAAGTACACTATTTCTCTGAAATGTAGTGGAGTAGAAGTAGAAAGTGGCATGAAAAGAAAAGACTCAGGAGTTGAGAGAGAGCCTCCTGGCACAGAATATTCTTCCATAGAGACCTACTGTGACTCCGGATCACGAATGATCCATGCCACCACAGCTTCTATTTGGGCAGCCCAATAGTACAATTTGAAGTTAGGTAGATTTAAGCCCCCATTTTCCTTAGGCGACATTACAATTTTAAGGCGCACTCTTGGTCTTTTGTTCTGCCAAATTTCAACATTAGTTTATCTAGAACTTTGAAAGTAGATTGTGGTATAACAGCAGGGAGGTTTTGGAACAGAAATAATAATCTTGGAAGAATATTCATTCTTATACATTCAATTCTACCCAAAAGAGAAAGCGGTAGTACATCCCATCTGTTTAAATCAGTTCTGATTTCCTTTAACAAATTATCATAGTTAGATGAAAACAACTGCGTAGTCTTGGGGGTAGGAATTACTCCAAGATATCTAAACCCCTGTTTGGAGTGTCTGAATGAGACAAGATTATCCAACTGCAATGGCCAAGTCCCAGCAATCATTAAGGCTTTGGATTTGTTTGTATTGATTTTATAACCTGATCATACTATACTCCTCAAGACTGTGGAGCAAGGCTGGAACAGAAGTGATAGGATTTTCCAGAAATAATAAAATATCGTCAGCGAAAGGTTTGTGCTGAACATTTGATTTATCTCTTATTCCCTGTATGAGAGGATTGGATCTAATCAGTTCGGCTAACGGCTCTATACTGAAAATGAACACAAAATATTTCATGTTTTGTCTGGTCAACTTAATTTCATTTGTAAATATACATCCTTTCCTGTCATTCAGACCTGCAACACATTCCAAAAAAAGGTTGGGACAGGAGCAATTTAGGGCTAGTAATCAGGTAAATTGGTTAAATAATGATGTGATTTGAAACAGGTGATGACAACAGGTGATTGTAATTATGATTTGGTACAAAAGCAGCATCCAAGAAAGGTCTAGTCCTTTAGGAGCAAAGATGGGCCGAGGATCGCCAGTTTGCCAACAAATACGTGAGAAAATTATTGAAATGTTTAAAAACAATGTTCTTCAAAGAAAGATGGGAAGACATTTGCTTATTTCACCTTCAACAGTGCATAACATAATTAAAAGATTCAAGGAATGTGGAGGAATTTCAGTGCGTAAAGGACAAGGGCGCAAGCCTAAGCTGAACAACCGTGATCTCCGATCCCTCAGGCGGCACTACATCAAGATTCGTCATTCATCAATAAGCGCTATCACCACATGGGCTCAGGACTACTTTGGCAAACCTTTGTCAAGTACCACAATACGTAGTTACAGCCACAAATGCCAGTTAAAACTGTACTGTGCCAAAAGGAAGCCCTGTGTTAACAGTGTCCAGAAGCGCCGTCGACTTCTCTGGGCTTGGAGGCATCTGGGATGGACCATCACACAGTGGAAACGTATACTGTGGTCAGATGAATCAGTATTTTAGGTATTTTTTGGGAGAAATGGACGCCGTGTGCTCCGGACCAAAGAAGAAAAGGATCATCCAGACTGTTACCAGCAACAAGTCCAAAAGCCAGGGTCTGTCATGGTATGGGGTTGTGTCAGTGCCCTTGACAAAGGTAACTTGCACTTCTGTGATGGCACCATTAATGCTGAAAAGTACATAGAGATTTTGGAGCACAATATGCTGCCTTCAAGAATACATCTTTTCCAGGGATGTCCATGCATATTTCAACAAGATAATGCAAAACCACATTCTGCACACATTACAAAGTCCTGGCTGCGGAGGAAGAGGATACAGGTACTTGACTGGCCTGCCTGCAGTCCCGACCTGTCTCCAATAGAGAATGTGTGGCACATTTTGAAGCGCAAAATGCGACAACAAAGACCCCGTACTGTTGCCCACCTTAAGACTTGTTTGCAGCAAGAATTGGACAAAATTAAACCTGAAACACTTCATCACTTGGTGTCTTCAGTCCCTAAACGTCTCTTAAGTCGTCTCTTTTTTTTTAAATGTGTTGCAAGAACCAAAATAGGAATTTTGTTTGTTTTTTTAAAAAAAAAACAATAAAAATCATGAAGAACACATTAAATTATGTGCTGTTGTATTGTCTGCAATGAAATACAAGTCAAAGTACATTTAGAAATCACTACTTTCTTTTTTTATTTGTATTTTACATACTGTCCCAACGTTTTCTGATTTGGGGTTGTAATATTTAAAAGTCCACATCTAATCTTCCTATTCCGTTCTATCATTGCAGTGGTTGTTTTAATTCCAATTAGGTTGTTAAGTATAGCTCCTCTTTTATTAATCTTTGATTTAACCGATCTGAGTCGGGGGACAGACACCGTGGTTATTAGATTATGAGTCGGCGACTGCTCTAACGGAAGCACAGAGGAGCACGTAGCACTGCACCTCTGATTACTAATATCAAACTTGGGTCATGGTTTATGACCGAAAAAAGACTCGGTCAGATTTTTTGATATGAGAGCGGCTCCGTCCAAAGTGGGATGAATGCTGTCTCTCCTAATCAGACCAGGCTTTCCCCAGCCTGCCTATGGTCCCTAATTGGCTTGAAATGGTGATAGGTGTAAGCCGAGCCCTGGGTATCCTGTTCTGCCTTGGGGAAAAAGTAAGCTCAGATGAGCCGTTCTGGAATCCCCTCAAGGACTACAGTAACCCCTCCCCCACTGTGGGGACCACAGAACTAGAGAACTAAGCACCAGACTTGTGTAGGATGAGATTCTGAGGTCCCTGAGGTTTTTAAAGGGTCTAATGTCCCTTTAAAAAACTGTTGCTTCATTTTGCTTTTTACTTGTATACACAATTGATGTCAAATAGGGTCAACAACTGTGTCCTGCCAAATTTAAAAGGCAGTATGCTCACTTTTTGTTATTTGATGTATGTCTGCCATAACTATGAGGGGCCATCTGAGGTTCACGCAGAGCCGATCCGCCCTATATGCTCACTACGCAAGCTGCGTAGGGCCCCGCAAATTACTCGAGGCCCCGCCTCCCCCTCGTGCCATAGCGCGTCAATTAATGTTTACAACATCCATGACAAAATTAAGCAAAACTATCCTTCTGGTCACGAAAAGAGGAAAAAAAAACACCATGAGAGTGAATTGCAGGAACAACAATCAGGTAAACTTGTGTTCTCTCCTCTCCAAGTTTGATGTCAGCAAAGTAAAGTTATGTTTATGTGCATTTCTATTGTGTTTTTTTCCGGTCTTGCTAACCTAGCTGGGCAGGCAGGCTGTGCATCTCTTGTCTAGCTGCTAACGCCAGTCACTTCCGGGGCTGTGTTTTGTGACTTTGTGCCTGACAAAAGTGAGAGTAAAATACAATTATTTATTACGTTTGATAAACGACAAAGTGCAACGGTGTTTGTTTACTGCAGCTTGGAAAAGATAAACGCGGCGGGTGTGTTATCATGCGTTAGGCGCATACATGAAGTGAAACGTGCATTTTTCAAGCAGAA
The DNA here is from genome assembly GCA_023631565.1 of Gymnocephalus cernua. Taxonomy (NCBI): domain Eukaryota; kingdom Metazoa; phylum Chordata; class Actinopteri; order Perciformes; family Percidae; genus Gymnocephalus; species Gymnocephalus cernua. The sequence goes on along the minus strand of CM042441.1, from coordinate 25,380,738 downwards.
ATATATGTGAAGACCAGACAGACTGTAGGCTACAATATATGGGCGTGAATGATTGCACTCCTCATCCAAGTACACATTATACATACTTTTAAGACACTGATTATCTAGTCTCAGACAATCTGTAGTTAAAAACTCTAAACAACTGCACTAATTATGCAAGATGGAAAGCAATGTATTGACAATTTAACATTGATTTATAGGCTATATTGAATTTAAAATGTTGATTAGCTGGACATACTGGTCAATATGGATGCACATCCCTCAGTAAATAATAACCATAAATCAAGAATTGCTTCAACATGCATAATAATAAATACAAACTTTAACATGCTATGGCAAGCCATTTTAGCTTGTATTCATTCACAGTTTATGCATTTTTGATATCAAGAATTCGATTTGCAAAGTGAATTCTTGATTATTTTTACTAGTAGGGCCCCTTAGTTAATTTTTACCTACCAATGTCTATTTTGATATCAGGAATTACATGTTCACTTGTACAAAAGTTAATTCTTGATATCACTCACAGGGATTATTGATATCTGCATCACTAGTTCACTATTTAAATATTACAAGAAAGTTCAGAAAAGGAATATTTTGATGGTAAGATTTTAATTCAAACATTCAAATGTTTACACATTTGTAACATGTAACGAGTAGTGTAAATGACTGCTTAACTATGTGATATTCTTCTCAGTTTATTCTAGACAGTCCAAATAGTGGTGGTGCCCATACTGATGCTGAAAATGCCCAGGCTGTAGAGAGAACCAAAGTTAATCCCAAAAGCCAAAGTTCAGGGTTATAATTTATTATTTTCTTATTTATGTTTACGTTAATATTCACTTATTTAATAATATTCACTTGTTATCTTAATATTATAGAAAATACTCGATTCAATAAATATTGTTTGTTTGAACCTCATTTTGTTCTATATTGTTGTACTTATTCTTTGACTGTTTTGTTTAAAGGAGGGAGGATTGTATTGGGAGCACTGAAGTAGCAAAGTAGCAAATGGTTTACATAGCTCATGGCATCACAGGTCAGGTAGAGGGCCCCTTAGCAGAATTTTGCTTAGGGCCCCAGGGAGGTCAGGATCGGCACTGGGTTCATGTTTCAGTAGTGTTTATGTAGTGTTTTCAGTATTGTGTGTGACAGTGTTTCAGTAGTGTTTATGACAGCATTTCACTTGTATGTGTGTGAGGTAATTGTGAATAATGTCCCAGATGGCCTCTCATATAAAAACTCTCAACTTGTCTCTCTTTCAAACATTTCTCTCTTCTGTTTTGCCAACTGGGAGGAACTTTGTTCTGATCCCCCAGCACACCTCTCCAGAGTCCGCTGTGAAGGAAGTGAATGCTCTCTATGATGTGGTGACTGATGTCCGCGCCCGCTGGAACACCAATGTGATTATTCTACCCCACATACACGCACAGTCAATTGTTTAGTGGAGCTGAGTAAAAAAAAAAAAAAGGTGGAGTGCAAAGGATGATTGATTTAGTAAAACATGAGCTGAAGATGACAGAGGTTGAACCATTTCCCTCTCCCTGCAGGACATCGTGCTGCTGGGCGACTTCAACTCAGGCTGCAGCTATGTGTCGGGCTCCGACTGGCAGCAGATCCGCCTCTTCACTGACAAGAGTTTCCACTGGCTGATCACCGACCAGGACGACACTACAGTGACACACACCAACTGCCCTTATGACAGGACACACACACACACACACACACACACACACACACACACACACACACACACACACACACACACACACACACACACACACACACACACCACATACAATATTAAAGTGAACTGTTCACACAATAACGTGAGCTATTTAAATTAGCTAGATACATGGTTAAACATCATTAGCTCTTCCCAGCAATCCCACCAATCGGCCCCAAAACACATAGTAAATGATGAAAAACATATTCTTTGTAAATCTTTACAATCATTCCCCGAAAGAACCAAACAGGCCTGTTTTGTTGCACAATCCAAATTTTCTTCAAAACTTGACATTTTCTGTGTGTAGGTTGCTAGCTCACAGTTTGTTGTTGTTTCAATTATCCTGGAAATGTACTTTTGTTGTATCAGACTACAAATAGACAGACAGACACACACACACACACACACACACACACACACACACACACACACACACACACACACACACACACACACACACACACACACACACGCAGACTCTTAATTCCACATCTCTTTCTGTATTTGCAGGATTGTGGTCACTGATGACATGATGAAGGGAGTGGTGCCCGGCAGTGCTGAGGTCTACGACTACATGGTGGATATGAATCTCAGCCAGAGTCTGGTAAAAACAACTTTAGCGTTATAATCCCCTCTATAATGTAATTCACTTCCCTTGCCAGGTACAGAAACGCAGAGTATGTAAAGAACCACTAGCTAAAGATGTGTTTTTTTGATTGCTCTCCAGTAGCTTGTTTCCACCTTGCAGCAGGGATGTGGAAATGTAGTCAGCACGGTCAGTGGTGACATCACTGTTGGGTGAGGTTACAGGTGCAGCAGACTGAGTAAATCGTTTTTTGTCTGAGTGTTAAGTTACTCTTTAAATAAATAGTTTGGCATTTTAGGAAATATGCCTATTTGCTTTCTGGTGGAGAATTATATGAGAAGATGAATACCACTCTCATGTTTGTACAATCAATATGAAGATACTGCAAGTAGCCTGTTAGCTTATCACTAAGACTGAAAACACAGGGAAACAGCTCTGTCCAAAGGTAACAAAGTCAGCCTACCAGCACCACTAAAGCTCAGCTCACATCTAGTTTGTGAGGAAAGAACAATCCACCATTTTAAGGAGGGTTACGTGCTGGACTTTCCTGTGAGCAGTGGCCCGGCAACCAGAGGAGACTCAAGGAAATGTTTGGTCCCAGCCAAGAAATAGTCCCACACAAAGCCAAAGACGGTATATAAACTGGACCAACAGATCCCGTTGCTCTGGACGGAGACGAGTGAAGTCTATTAGAAGCACTTTTCCGGTGATGGCTGAGCGTTACTGCGCAGCTGCAAACTGAGCTTGCCGACGTAGATGTGACGTGAGCAACGTGTCTAAACGTTATAAGTGTTCTGGTAGCTGTGCCAAGAGAAATCTCAATCATTCCCAATTTTGCAGAGACGGAGAGCGTAGGTATATGTAAGGAGATAACATAGGCACAGCAATTCAACTAAACAGCTAATGTAAGTCGAAACTGCCTGCAAGCTTCTCCTGTACTATACGGTAATTCCTCTACTATGCGACAGTAGGTCGCTTGGTTATGACACAATCGTTAGCCTATTTTTACAAAAACGTCTGCTACAGAGCCATAACGTGAGGTACAAGGTAATGGAGCCTTTTATACATTGTCATGTTTCTTTAGAAATAAACGATGGACAAATGAAATCTTTAAACGCTTCAGATGTAAAGTTATTGTCTGTCAAAGTGACGCCAAAATGAATGGCAGTCAATGGGATGCTAACAAGGGGGTGATAGCTTATTAGCATCAAAATGGCGCCAGAAGAGGCTTCACTCTGCGGAGAGAAGCTTGCCCCCTTGCATATAGCCCCCAATAAAACTCAAACAAGTTGTCATTTTTACCATTTTTTGTGCTGTTTACTGCTATTTTTTATAAACAATACTGTAGCAAGCAAGAAAAGAACATTATTATGGTATGGTCAGCACTTTTTGTTGATAGGCTAAAACAAGCAAACCAATACTGTAAAGGCCTTTAGTGATGCTGATGGAAAAGGTATTTTGATGGCCTATTGAGTTTTACAGTACTTAATAAAACATAGTGTTTAACTGAGGCAATCTTATGTATGCAAAGCTGGACTAACAGAATTGTGCCACAGGGAAACTATCTGCAATGTTTGTTTTTTTCTCTCTCAGGCATTGGTCAGCTATGGCGGCATAATAATGTCAATAATCGCGAGAAGATTTGAGATCCGAAAGCCGCACGCGCGCATTTTACTTTTGCGCGCAGAATTTCTCTGCTCGCGTGAGCAGGATTGTAACCCGCGAGGAGAAAACTGTGCTTTGAGCGCGCGCAGAATCCCATGTACATCTCATCCCATCATCCATCTCTGCTGCTCGCGAAACTTTAACCTGCTCGCTCGCTCGCGGTTAATCTTTTTGGAAGTAGGTGGGCGGATCCAGTCGGCATCATTTCACTACACATGATTGGTTACAGTTCCTGTCCTCTGTGATTGGCTGTACCATTTCGCTGTGTGCCAACCGGCAATAAAATCCCATGAAGAAGAGCGGCGGCGGCAATAGCAGTAGAAGTAGAGCCAGGACAGGACAGCAGCATGGCTGACCATCAGGAGGTAAGTTACGTAACGTTATATCTTACAGTGCATAATATTCTTTGCATATTGGGTAAAACACAGCTTATCATTTCCTTAGATTGACTTTCAGTTAAATATTTTACTAGCTTACCTTACATTGCTATCTGCCGGCAGCATGTTGTAGACTTGACGTAAGCTAACGTTAGCTTTTTTGTTGTTTATGTCTGTATAACAGCATAGACAGTATATAAAATGGATCCCGCTGTTTTTGACGGAGACAAGTGAAGCCTCTTACCAGCACTTTTCCGGTGATGGGAAAGTGTTACTGAGCGTTACTGCGCAGCTGCAAACTTAGCTTCCCGCCGTAGATGTGACGTGACCAACGTGTCTGCAAGTTGTAAGTCTTCTGGTAGCTGTGCCAAGAGAAATCTCAATCATTCCCAATCTTGCAGAGACGGAGAGCGTAGGTATATGTAAGGAGATAACATAGGCACAGGCTAATTATTGCTAACTTAAATGCTAGTTAACATTAGTAATTAAACTAAACAGCTAATGTACGTCGAAACTGCCTGCGAGCTTCTCCTGTACTATACGGTAATTCCTGTACTATGCGACAGTAAGTCGCTTGGTTATGACACAATCGTTAGCCTATTTTTATAAAAACGTCTGCTAAGGAGCCATAACGTGAGGTACAAGGTAATGGAGCCTTTCATACATTGTTGTGTTTCTTTAGAAATAAATGAGGGACAAATGAAGTCTTGAAACGCTTCAGATGTGAAGTTATTGGCTGTCAAAGTGATGCCAAAATGAATGGCAATGAATGGGATGCTAACGGAGGGTGATGGCTTATTAGCATCAAAATGGCACTCTGAGGAGAGAAGCCTGGCCCCTTGTATAAGGCACAGTTACAAAACGCTGCCAGGTGGGTGGTAGCCTTGTTAAGGAGTGCCCTGGATAATGAAGCTGAACCATCTTCACAAAAAAAAAAAGTGTGCTGTTAACATTGTTTAAGATTATTTAGCTGTATGTCATTCCTTAAGATACCGTTTTATTGTTTACAATGGCTGCACAGTAAGTAACAACAAAACATAATATCAACGTGACCACTGAAACCTTTACAAACCTTATTATTTTCAGGTCATGTGACTATTTATCATGTCCAGACGTAATTCTAACTGTTTCACAGGTATTTTTTTAAACTGAGCCAGGGAGACAGATGCAAACAGCGGACGAGCTTGAGAGAGATTGAGAAACAGGAGAGGACTGTCATTTGCTTACTGGACAGGCCCATCACCTCAACAGGGAGATGGATTTATGCTTCAAATTGAATTTGACCATCATTGTGGAGCGCACTATGGTAGCAACATCACATGTGTATAATTTCTGTGTTTTCAAGATTAGAATACTCCGGTGCTCAAAGTGAGAAATGGAAATAAAAAGAAATGAAATCTCCACAATGTCAGTTTCTTATTCTAATATGTTGAATAGTCAACCATAAAGAAAAGACACTTTCTAACTGGCGGGTTACAATCCTGCTCGCGCGAGCAGAGAAATTCTGCGCGCAAAAGTAATATGCGCACGTGCAGCTTTCGCTTGTGCGCGCGTGGATCTCATTTCCTCTCGCGAGGATTTCAAATCTTCCCGCGATTATTGACATTATTATGCCGCCATAGTCAGCGACCATTTCCCTGTGGAGGTAAGGCTGATTGGACAGGCGTCTGCCTGAATCATGACTCCCACCACCGGTCCACCGACCTCCAGGCTGAATCTGAATTATGACTAAACAGTGGTGGAACACCCAGCAACCATGTAACATTGAATTTACAGGACCAAAATAAAAAAACTACAAACAAATTATTTCATTGCAAACTTGTTTCGTTGAAAACAGGCTTATGAAATAGAAGAGTGGGACATAAAAGGGCATAGGTGCATTTCTACTGAATGTCAACAGCGCTGTAGACTGGGACAATGATTCTCATTTGGCACAAATAAAAGTCCATTTACTTTTATTGCATTACTTTTATTGTATATACACACACAAATTTAAGGCGGGACAGTTTTCAGTGACTGGAATTAAAAATCTTTACACATAACACTGAAGCTATCTGCATATTATGACACCAGCAGGAGTAGTAGTACATCTGTCTCTGTTGTTTTCAAACCGAGACTTTATTGCGTTTTCTGATCAGTTTGTCTGTCAGCAGGATTACAGAAAAAACTACTAGCCTGATTTTCATGAAACTTGGTGGAAGGGTGTAGCATGGGCCAAGAAAGAACCCAAATACACACTTTTGTTAACATTGCGAGACAGGGCATGGCTTTGGTAGTCTTAATTTCTCAATGTGAACAGAGGATAAGATTTTAAGTCTCTTGAGATAAGTACTGCCAAAAATAAAAGTGACCTTCAATTCCTTCTTTAAAATCACACCAATAAACCATCTGACCACATAAATGCACCCATTTATTGAGAAATATCAGGCTAAAATGTCAGTCATGTGTTGTAGATAAATCTGTTAGAGATCACAAAGGCTTTGCCCACTGTGGACAGTAAGGCTAGGCACTGGTGGTGTCCAGTAATTGACTGTTTGCTAGACCCCAGCAGTCAGAAAAGAGTGCTTTATTCCTCTGACTACTGCTTTGTTCAGCATTCCCTTTTTTTTTTCCTCTCTCTCTCTCTCTCTCTCTCTCTCTCTCTCTCTCTCTGTATTATGCCTAACAGTGTACTTTGTTTATTTGCTGTGAAATGTGGGTGTGTTGTGTTTTGGAAATCTTTTATTTGTCACTGAATCATTGGTGTCAATCCTGGGTATGTCTCTCCCTGTGCTTGCTGGTTGAACACTGTTACGAAGGTAAGTTGCAGGGAGCTGTATTCAAGGGTCTATTAACACTAATGCACACATGATGCTGTGTTTTCAATACATGTCACAAACTCCCTGTAATGTGTGTATATGTGCGTCACTTCATAGGTTTTCTCTCCTTTAGACTCTTCTCTTTTTAAGCATCTCCAAATACATGCAGAGCGACTTCTGAATGGAGTCTTTGGTGATGAAGCTGACAAAGTTTTGGATGTCGGCCTCTCTGTTGGACGTTAGCTTGTCGATGGTTGGCTTCCTCATCATGGACTTGGTGATCTGTCTGGCGTGGTCTGTAAAGAAAGAACCGATGAACAGTTAGCTCACTGATTCCAATTAAAGTTAAGTTTGTTCTTCTGCCCCTACATTAATGTTGATCAACGTTTTATTGGTTGCATCAATAGGTAGCATTGACCCAAGGCTGACATGTGACTTTAAAGCCCAGTTCAGACCAAAGATTCACGGCGAGATGAAAGTGTTTTAGAACGGTGCAGAGAAAAGTTGCAGCGGTCTGAACCGGCCTGTCTCAGCTCCTCGCCAGAGGCTGGTTTTAGAACGTAAGAGACGTCTCCTGTTTCAACAGCCAATAGCAAAGTCATCTTGTAAAGTCAGCTACAATAAAAGCATCCATAATCCATTTTATTTCTGTTTCAAACATGTTAACGGAGGCTCAACGTGCGCCCACAAGCACGTGCAGTGGAGCGAGCTAGAGAGTGACAGAAGAGAGGGAGCGCCTAGGACTTTTATTCAGAGAAATAAAACATTGTTTTCGCCGATTCATCACTAGAAATGTAACTGTAGCAAGCATCTCACTATCACTGACGTTATCCACATTCATATTTAGACGCAACAAATGATATATTTAGAAAATTATTAAAATATTTCATCATGATTAATCACATTAATGTCATAGTTAACTCGCAATTAATCGCACATTTTTCTCTATTCTAAATTGATTTGATGCTAACAGGGGGTGAGTGCTTCATAGCATTAAAATGGCACCATCGCGGCTTCGCTCTGAGGAGGCTGGCTTGCCCCCTTGGCCTCCACAGAGCGAAGCCGCTTTGGCGCCATTTTGATGCTAACAAGCCATCACCCCCCGTTAGCATTCCATTGACGGGTGTGGGAGAAGTTCGGAGAAGACATGGAGAAGGACTTTCGGTCGGCACCAAGGTGCTTCTGGAAAACCGTCCGCCACCTCAGAAGGGGGAAGCGGGGAACCATCCAAGCTGTGTACAGTAAGGATGGGACGTTGTTGACCTCAACTGAGGAGGTAATAGGGTGGTGGAAGGAGCACTTTGAGGAACTCCTAAATCCAGCTGATGCGCCCTCTTTGTTAGAGGCAGAGCTGGAGGATGACGGGGGATTGCCGTCTATAGGGGTTTTCCCACTGGATAGTACTTGTACTTTTTAGGGGGAAAGTACACTTCTAAGCAGTTCTACAAACTACTCTCCCCAAAAAAATGTTTTTCCATTTGCATTCCCACCGGCTAAGTGGCCACAGGGACTGGTAGGAGGGGTAAGGGAGTGACGCAAGCATCGCAACAGTCTTTATAACATTGCCACTAGACCTTAGCGCCACATACAACAACAGAGCAGCATGATGGAAGAGAACACCAGAATGTTCCTGTTGTGCCTTGCTGGGATTCTCATAATGGAGTTTGAACAGCAGCGTTTAAAGACTAGGCTGGAGTCTCTCTCTCTCTCTCTCTCTCTCTCTCTCTCTCTCTCTCCCTCTCTCCCTCTCTCTCTCTCCGTGTGTGTGCGTGCACGGCGGACCAACGCAGTTAACCACACATTCCCGTTAATCTCATGATGGACATGTGTTGTGATATTTAAACAAACAACGGCGAAATAAAAGCCTCTTACGAGACCGCGGTCTGAGAGTCCGGTCGTTTACAGCGAGGCATCCCAGGAAGACAGGCCGACCAGCAAACACCAGCTGCCAGTCCCTTCACTTTATGGAGCTCCGAAAACTTTGAAGCAAATTGTCAATTCGGCAACGATTTTCGGAAGACTGTCTATATTCGAAATCTAAACAGTTCATTTCTCGCCTAAAACTTGAAGTGACTTTAATGATGAATAAGATGGTGAAAATTGTTAAAAATGTCCCGCTGTTGTTCTGTCTGCAAACAGACTGCGCACTGCAAGATCTGGGTTGGCAGTGGGCGGGACTTATAATTTCGACCAATCAAGTAGACCTAGGAAAAGGGAAAAAGGGAAAAGACCCTGCTCTGAAGTAGGAGCTAAAAAAGTCCCAAAATACGGCCTGAAGAACAAAAATATCCCCAAATTTATACAGTGGGAACACAACGAAAAAAAGTGTTCTAGGAACGTTTTAGTTCTAAGAACTGCAATAATCCCTCCGGTGGGAAAACCCCTCATTTCCCTGGTGGAGGTCACTGAGGTAGTCAAACAACTCCACAGTGGCAAAGCCCCAGGGATTGATGAGATCCGTCCAGAAATGCTGAAAGCTCTGGGTGTGGAGGGGCTGTCTTGGTTGACATGCCTACTCAACATTGCGTGGAAGTCAGGAACAGTGCCAAAGGAGTGGCAGACCGGGGTGGTGGTTCCCCTGTTCAAGAAGGGGGACCAGAGGGTGTGTACCAATTACAGGGGTATCACACTTCTCAGCCTCCCTGGTAGGGTCTACTCCAAGGTGCTGGAAAGGAGGGTTCGGCCGATAGTCGAACCTCAGGTTGAAGAGGAACAATGCGGATTCCGTCCTGGTCGTGGAACAACGGATCAGATCTTTACTCTAGCAAGGATCCTGGAGGGAGCCTGGGAGTATGCCCATCCAGTCTATATGTGTTTTGTGGATCTGGAGAAGGCATATGACCGGGTCCCCCGGGAGACATTGTGGGAGGTGCTGCAAGAGTATGGGGTGAGGGGGTCCCTTCTTAGGGCCATCCATTCTCTGTATGACCAAAGCGAGAGCTGTGTCCGGGTTCTCGGCAGTAAGTCGGACACGTTCCAGGTGAGGGTTGGCCTCCGCCAGGGCTGCGCTTTGTCACCAATCCTGTTCATAGTATTTATGGAGGCGTACTCGTGGTAGGGAGGGGTTGCAGTTCGGTGGGCTGGGGATCTCATCGCTGCTCTTTGCAGATGATGTGGTGCTGATGGCATCATCGGCCTGTGACCTTCAGCACTCACTGGATTGGTTTGCAGCCGAGTGTGAAGCGGCTGGGATGAGGATCAGCACCTCTAAATCTGAGGCCATGGTTCTCAGCAGGAAACCGATGGAGTGCCTTCTCCAGGTAGGGAATGAGTCCTTACCCCAAGTGAAGGAGTTTAAGTACCTTGGGGTCTTGTTCGCGAGTGAGGGGACAATGGAGCGGGAGATTGGTCGGAGAATCGGCGCAGTGGGGGCAGTATTACATTCAGTTTATCGCACCATTGTGACGAAAAGAGAGCTGAGCCAGAAGGCAAAGCTCTCGATCTACCGGTCAGTTTTCGTTCCTACCCTCACCTATGGTCATGAAGGCTGGGTCATGACCGAAAGAACGAGATCCATGGTACAAGCGGCCGAAATGGGTTTCCTCAGGAGGGTGGCTGGCGTCTCCCTTAGAGATAGGGTGAGAAGCTCAGTCATCCGTGAGGAGCTCGGAGTAGAGCCGCTCGGGCATCTGGTAAGGATGCCCCCTGGGCGCCTCCCTAGGGAGGTGTTCCAGGCACATCCAGCTGGGAGAAGACCTCGGGGAAGACCCAGGACTAGGTGGAGGGATTACATCTCCAACCTGGCCTGGGAACGCCTCGGGATCCCCCAGTCAGAGCTGGTTAATGTCGCTCGGGAAAGGGAAGTTTGGGGTCCCCTGCTGGAGCTGCTCCCCCCGCGACCCGACCACGGATAAGTGGACAACGATGGATGGATGGATGGATGGATGGAACTAGCATTTTCGTTAGCAATAATTAGCCTGTGCCTATGTTATCTCCTTACATATACATACGCTCTCCGTCTCTGCAAGATTGGGAATGATTGAGATTTCTCTTGGCACAGCTACCAGAAGACTTACAACGTTCAGACACGTTGCTCACGTCACATCTACGTCGGCAAGCTCAGTTTGCAGTTGCGCAGTAACGCTCAGCTATCAAAAACAAATCCTATATATATATATATATATATATATATATATACACACATTTATTTAGTTTTTTAAATAGTTAACTTGTTGTAGTAATTAAATTGTTGTTAAATAGTGTAGCGATGTGACATATGATCGGGAGTCTCCACAGGCTGTGGCCCTTCGACTTCCTGCCCTGCCTGTTGATGGACCCCACGGTTCTGTCTAAAAGAGACCTGGTGCGTATTTTTTTTAGCAGAGCCGCTTTTGGAATGCTTCTACGATGCGCTGCAGTGCGATTGGTGATATCATAAGTATTGTCTTGAGAGGCTGTGATTGCTGGTGGCGGCCTGGTGCCGCCAAAACGCAGCGCAGATGTGCCTGGTGGAATCTAGGGGTAAAGATTAAGAAACACTCAGCGACAATGTCTGAGTCGAGATGAAGCTCAAGTACCACATGTGGAAGTTCACTGATCGTATATGCTATAACATAGTCCCGCATTGCCAGACCTTCCTCCACAGCGCCGCGGAGGAGGGTCTGGCTAGTCCACACGGCATTCCGGCATGGGAGAAAAACGTGCTCTGGTTTATTGGCATTTCTTTAAACCAATCACAATCGTCTCGGGCAGCGAGAATAGCCTCAACCTCAGGAAGGAACTTGTTTTGGTGGAACATATGTACGTTCAAAGGTAGACAGAAAACTCAGATTGGACAGATAGTCTAGCTAGCTGTCTGGAATCATCCTGCAGAGATCTGAGGAACAGTTAATCATAGTCCTCATAAATCACCTGGAGTTTAGAATGCCAACACAAAGAAAGAGGAAGGTAACGGACATCTGGCTGTAAAGAGGGATATCCATTGGAATTTGCAGCGACACCAGAGCAATCCCGGAAGTGGAAGGTCGTGGATATAGACTAGCTATAACACAAACCTCCTATTTTGTAAGGTGCCAATATACCTGGAATAGCCAACCACTTGGTCATGGCCTGTGTGGCTGTGGTGAGGACCTGGTCTTCAGGTACCAGCTGGTCCACCAGTCCTATCTTCAGGGCCTCTGACGGGTTGTAGAGCAGCCCCAGCTGCAAAGCCATCTCTGTGGTTCGGTGGCCAACTGTGTTCACCATGGTGTCCTTGAACCTGCAGACGGCAGCAATTGTTTCTTCAATCAGGTGAAATAGAGCAGGGGATCGGCAGAGACCTTTTACTGTACATACTAACGCTATCATCATCACAAAGACTTGTACCTATTTCACCATCTTACCATCCTAATACACCTCCACCCTGGACATCACCTGCTCAGCCTGGTTCCCTCTGGGCGGAGGAACAGGAGCATAAAAACCAGAACAATGAGACTGAAAAACAGTTTCTTTCCATGGGCCATCAAAACACTCAAAATACATCCAAACCATGAACTTGCTTTTATCATCCCACAATAATATAACAATAATCATACACCATGTGCAATATTTTTCCTGTCCCATCCTTAGTGTGTTTATGTCTTAAATTGTTCTTGTTTTTAGCTATTTATTGTCTATCTTGTTTATTACCTCTAATGCACCTTCAGTTGTGGCACTCACAATGTCATTGTATGGGTCTGCAATGACAATAAAGGTTTATCTTATCTTCCTGCTCTGCATGGTTGCATGGTTCAAGAAAATGGCTATCCTCTGTGTTGTTTGGCTGTGTTTTGTTGCTTGCATGGCTTCATGTACTGAATGTGGATACTGTTGATGTGTGACTTTACTAGTGTCTTGCTGCTTCCGGTCACTCTGCAAGGCTTCTGGAGGAAGCTTATTGTGTTGCTCTGGCGGTCTTTATGGCGTCTTACTGACTCCTGTCTGTACATTTGAACCCATACTAATGTCTAGCGGTTTACTGTTGCTCGGGTCTCAATCAGAGATGGGAAGTAACGAAGTACAAATACTTCGTTACTGTACTTAAGTAGACTTTTCAGGTATTTTTACTTTACTATTTATTTTTGTGCCGACTTTTTACTTTTACTCCTTACATTTTTAACACAAATACTGGTACTTTCTACTCCTTACGTTTTACAAAAGTGGCTCGTTACTTACCCACTTACAAAAGCGCGAATGTAGGCCCTTATCAGCAGATATTACTGCTAATTGATACAAACGTTGTATGATGATGCTAATTATTAGTCATGGTTGTGTGTGACAGTGTAGGGGTGTCGGTTAAATAGCTTATTTGTGTGATGTGATGTCCTGTTGCGTTCAGGTTCGGTTGCGTTTCTCAAAAAGTTAAATCTGTCTCATCTTTTCTCAACTCTAAGTGTTGTTTTTCCAGGACTTTAAATAAACGCCATCAATACTTAAACGTCAGTTGCCCGTGTACAGTTCGTATTCAGAAACGTCACAGTACCGACTGTCTGGGGTGTCGCTCTGGGACAGGCGAGTATGAGGCTGGGAGGGGAAAATCACAGTATACTCACTACAAAAAAATAGACTACACCACTGGTTAGTTGTAGGCTACTCTAAAAGTATGCAGAACTTACATGTAGATTCCTTTAAATGTTGATTAAAAATGGAACTGGATCTGTGAATTATTACAGAATCACAATTGAATTCATATCTTGTTACTCAGTCAGAATCTTATTAACCTGGAGTCCCAGTCTCTGTCACAATAATCATATATGTGATGTTTTAGGCCTTTTGGCAGACATCCATTTAAAATGTAGACAATGGCATATATACATAAAGAACCTTTTCTCCATGGCTACTGAAGTTTCTCAGCTTGCACTCTAGTAACATTTGTGGTCCAGGTAGCTTTGCATAAAAAATGGTTGTCATTCGCAAGGCTACTTTTACTTTTATACTTTAAGTACATTTCCAAGCCTGTACTTTGTTACTTTTACTTAAGTAAATAAGTTAAATCAGTACTTCTACTTTTACCAGAGTATTTTTTAACACAAGTATCTGTACTTCTACTTAAGTATGAGAAGTGAGTACTTTTACCATCTCTGGTCTCAATACATCTCGCCAAAGGGCTACAGTTGAAAGGTAGGTGGCTGGCTAACACTGGCACATTTGCAGAAATTTGAACTAATGTGTGTTTTCCTTTATCTAACCAAATAAATTAAATGAAATCAGCATAACCGCCACAGCTGTCATGGGTGTTGTCATACTTAGAATTCCTTACCAAAAAGGTGCTACGATGCCCAGCTGCGTCTCATTGAGGCCAATGCTGTACCGAGGGTTGTCCGCCATTATCCTGTAGTCACACGCCATAGACATAAGACAACCACCTGCAGGACTGGAACCCTGTGGGGGGAGTGACGAGTTATGCTAAAGGTCAATCTGAGAGGGCTTTCACAACTGTCAGGTGTGCTGCAACTGTAGCAGCTTGCAATGTTTCTCTCACAGAAATTAGGGATAGACTGATTATCGGCCCTGGACGATTATCGGGCTGTTTTTTGGCATTTGCAGATATGGATATCCGTATCAGCGTTTTATTTGCCTGATAACCGATAAGTTAATGAATTAAAAAGTTTTCTACTTTGGCTCGGCTACAGCTCTGTGTCTGTCCCTCTGCTTCGGTTTCACTCACCACTGAGTCTGACTCCCTGTAAAGCCTGACACATGAAAAAATAGCCAGAAAATTCAATTTTTTTTAGAATTCAGATGTTTATTAAACCTTTTAACAAAATCCCCCCCAAAAATGTTGCTATATGATTTTGTTTATGATATATTTTTTTTGTATCATGTTTGATACATTGGGCGTTTTGGACAATGTTTTGCTCACAACAATGTTCATTTTAGGAAAAAAGAATTGTTGTTTTTGGGACCTCAACTTACATGCTTGTATGGGCTACACTTTCATCTTGACAGTCTTCATCACTGCTATCTGAACTTCCATTATCATGCATGGCCTTAGGATTCCATTCCTCCTCCTCCTCATAATCTTCCCCTAACTGCTCCATGTCACTTGAATTGCCATCTACTATCATGGTCAATGTACTTTCTTTTTCTATCTTCTTCCTCTAGTCCTTTTGACAGCTAAAAATACACAAATTGGTCGATATAGCATAGCGATTATGTTATTGTTATTGTGAAAATACCCAAAATGTATTTTAAAATGGCATTTTAGTCATTAATTACATTAATTAAATCATCAAAATAGTGTGTGTTTGTATTGTGGTATGCATGATGTAGATTACATTACAAAAATGTGACTGTAAAGTTGAGGAATAAAGCACCTTAAATACCTGCAGTATTACATGTGATACACACATTTTTAACACTATTTAACTGTAATATAAAAATGAATTGTTAAGTAATTATGCATTGTTTCAATAAAGAAGATATTTATTTAAAAAAATTAGTAACAATATAAATGTTATTCTTACCGTAACTATATGAAAATTAGCATCTCGTTTCATGCCAAAAGTGTGTGGAGGATTTAATGACAGCAGCCATTTTGAAAAGGTAAAAAAAAAGCCCTTCCACTGCTTGTAGTGGAATGATAATCCACTAGAGGGCAGAATACATGTATCAGATCATATACAACAGGTGCTTAAGGAAATTATTGATCAACTTGATGAGATAGAGGTTTCACAAACTTGCGTAGCAAATATGATACAAATGGTCCTGCCCACAACACTATCTGACTCTCTTTTACTGGGTATTATGTTGAAAGTTTCTAAAACAATTGCTGAAAGCAGTTAAACAAAGTTCTGTGTTGGAGTTTGTAACTTAATTTAGATTTTTATTCTCACTATAAATGCGTATCGGTTCCAAATATCGGTTATCAGTATTTCTTTTATTTGATCGGGGACAGTGCACAAAAAACATTAGTCTATAAAAGAAGAGATGTCATGTGCCAGGTTATAGCAGAAAATGCTAATTTCCACCCGCAGTCCCTGGACAGGTTGATGTTATACTTACAAAAAATCATAAAATATATACACAAAATACATGAAAGCATTACTTCACTCATATCATAAAAACACTCTCCACTTCAGGAGTCTATCATTCACTCACAGTTTACATCATTCATATCACAGTCATTCAGTGCGTACAAATTTGCTTTGATAATAACCACTGTTTGGTCAGGCGTGTAAAAGTACTATAATATGTGCATGAAATAATTTCGTTTGGAAGAGTGTTCCAAAGGCTCGCTGCTTTATAAGAAAATGATTGTTGACCATATGTGGTTCTACGTCTTGGAACGCTGCACTCTCCTCTGACTGTCGACCGTGTGGCTCTAGAAATTCTCTCTGAATTCAATGTAACAAATTTTCTCAAAGGGGGAGCAGCGATATTATGAATAATTTTAAATAGAGCAGAAATGTGATTATATTTAACAAGGTTTTCAAAACTCAAAATGTTATATTTATTTAGAACTTTACAGTGATGATACTGACGAGACTTTTTATCATGAATTTTTATGGCTCTTTTATATAATGATTCAAGTAATTTTAACGATGTTTTACACGCCTGAGACCAACTAGACATGCAATACAGAAGATGTGGAACAATCATAGTATTGAGATATATATGTATATATCGGTCTAATTAACTACTGATAATCGGTATCGGCTTTGAATAACCAGTATCGGTCGATCCCTAACAACAATCAGTCCCTCCAGAAAAACGTGATTATGCGATCGCAGAATTCAATGCATAATCAGCCAAAGTCCGCATATTAATGCGGGGGCCGCATTTTTTTAAATACGCCGCACTTTCGCAGCATAAATTGCCGATTTTCGCGCAAAATATGCGGGGCTTGCATGATTTCATAATCCCCGCATTTTCATTGCAAAAATGTCACATATATCAGTCCCTCCAGAAAAACACGGAGTTTTTTTGTGATTGTTGCGGGCAAAAATCCTTGATTATGCGGCACGTTTTCTTAAAAAATGCGATGGAATATGCGGGAAATTTATGCCATTTTATGCGATGAAAATGCGGGAACTTGCAAAAATTGCGGGAACTTGCGGGAACTTGCAAAAACTGCGGTTTGATGAAAAAGAGAAAAGAAATGATTCCCCCAGCACAGTGTTCTCAGTAGGTGAAATTACGTCACTTTATAACGTTCCCATGGCAACAGGGGAAAATGGCTGCTCTTGTGTGAAGTAAACGCAACATTTTTCAACTTTCTGCTGAGATATATGTGACTTTTTTGCAACGAAAATGCGGGGATTATGAAATCATGCAAGCCCTGCATATTTTGCGCGGAAATCGGCAATTTATGCGGCGAAAGTGCGGCGTATTTGAAAAAATGCGGCGCCCGCATTAATATGCGGACTTTGGCTGATTATGCATTGAATTCTGCGATCGCATAATCGCGTTTTTCTGGAGGGACTGATATATCTCAGCAGAAAGTTGAAAAATGTTGTGTTTACTTCACACAAGAGCAGCCATTTTCCCCTGTTGCCATGGGAACGTTATGAAGTGACGTAATTTCACCTACTGAGAACACAGTGTTGGGGGAATCACTTCTTTTCTCTTTTTCATCAAACCGCAGTTTTTGCAAGTTCCCGCAAGTTCCCGCAATTTTTGCAATATCCCGCATTTTCATCGCATAAAATGGCATAAATATCCTGCATATTCCATCGCATTTTTTAAGAAAACGTGCCGCATAATCAAGGATTTTTGCCCACAACAATCACAAAAAAACTCCGCGTTTTTCTGGAGGGACTGAACAATAGAAGGCAGTGAAGCCGTCACTCACATCACTCGTGACTCTCAGTGGGTGGATTTCATACGTACATTGATTGCTGCTATAGTGACTATGTTGGAGCTATAGAGCTTCAGCCACATCTCCTGAACGGCTCTGCAGAACTCTCCACAGTGCTCCGGACTCTTCCCGTACATCTCCATGATGTCCAGCCCGGCTGAGAACACCTTGGGCTGGTTCTGGATTGACACAACACACACAATACTCAGGCTAAACTTTCAGATTGTACTGCAATATTTAAAACAAAAAAAGACGACATAGTCTCCAGCTGTGAAGATAAAGAATATTTTCTATAATGCAATTACAAACATTATTATAATGCACTTTAACTTCCTAGTAATACACAAAGCTAAAAGTCCCACTTTTTTAATCTCTCGCACAAAGGCTCTGCTGCTTTAAACACTGAGGTTTTACTGTACCGAGGTGATGATGAGGCCTCGGCAGCCCTTATCCATCTCCAGCTTCTCCACACCGATGCAGAACTCTGTGAGGAAATCTAAACTGAGGCTGTTGACCGGCGGACTCTGCATGCGCATCACAGCCACACCTACAGAGAGACAGAGATGATGATCTTTTGTCCTCAATCTTTCACATAAATTCAATACAGACTCCAACATGAAAAGAAATGCTATGAAATGGTAGAAATGATTACATGATAACGTAAAGCCTCAGCTCTAATTGTGTTTTATAGGCAGTTAAGTAACGTATAGATGGCCATTAAAGACATAATTTCCATTTCCCTGTCACAGCCAAACTCAGGGACTGGCTGTCTCTTGGTAGGTTTAGTCAGGGACAAAGGCTACATCCACACTACTACCTTTCCAATTTTAAGTGACAAGAAACAATCTCCGTCCACGCAAGAGTTTTAGCTCCAGCAGCAAAACTAAGCTCTGTTAATATTAACACATCTGACAACGCATATAACATGACCATTCACACACACTGGGTATGTGCGTGCCGGTGTAAACAGGAAGCAGATTGTCCAACATTACTCTGCTGTTCAATATCATCAATGTATATGTTCAAAATATCAAAAATACACAAAAAGTAAGAGCAGGGATTTATTAGCTTTATTAGCCTCGTGAGACCATCCTGATCTTGCGAGCTCTAGTTTTCTGCTCGCAGATCAGTCTGGCATCTTGAGGCAGAGCCATTTGGAGCCGTTCACCAAACGACCGGGCCAATCAGCGTTGGTTGAGGCGGGTTTAGGTGTGATGCAACGAGGAGCTCGCGAGATCAGGATGGTCTCACGAGGCTCAGCAAGCCGAAGCAACGCATGCAAGTCTGACCTGATCTAGACACATTTTCAGACAGCGGTAGCCCTGATTCTGTTAGCCGCTCGTTAATGCTGTTTTCTCTTGGATCCTTCTTTTGGAATATGGACCGGGAACCTGAAATGGGGCCTTTTATTCCTAAATTCTCGTTACACAAACGGCAAATATCCTTTACCGACATGTTGCTTGCTTGCTGAGCTAATGAACTATGCTTTGCCGGCAGCAGCAGGGGCAGCCTGGCGTCGTCGTTGCTCTGTTGGTATGTCATACACTTTGTTGATCTGATTGGTTGATTTGGTCCGTCTAACGTAGGTGGTGATACACAGATGGTTTATCCAATCAGCTAACCAGTATTTTCGCCCCTTCCCAAACGTTCTCCAACGGAAAGTTCCCAGATGGATATGCTGAGCAAATGCGAAGCAATCCATCTGGTGGAGTAAGCAAGCCTGCCTCCTCGGAGTGAAGCCTCCTATGGCGCCATTTTGATGCTAATAAACCATCACCCCCCGTTAGCATCCCATTCACTGCCATTCATTTTGGCGTCACTTTGACAGTGAATAACTTTACATCTGAAGCATTTAAAGACTTCATTTGACCATTGTTTAAGAAACACGACAATGTATAAAAGACTCCATTACCTTGTACCTCACATTATGGCTCCATAGCAGACGTTTTAGTAAAAGTAGGCTAACGATTGCGTCATAACCACGCAAATTACTGTTGCATAGTAGAGGAATTACTGTATAGTGCAGGAGAAGCTCGAAGGCAGTTTCGACGTACATTAGCTGTTTAGTTTAATTACTAATGTTAACTAGCATTTTCGTTAGCAATAATTATCCTGTGCCTATGTTATCTCCTTACATATACCTATGCTCTCCGTCTCTGCAAGATTGGGAATAATTGAGATTTCTCTTGGCACAGCTACCAGAAGACTTACAACGTTCAGACACGTTGCTCACGTCACATCTACGGCGGCAAGCTCAGTTTGCAGCTGTACAGTAACACTCATCCATCACCGGAAAAGTGCTTCTAATAGACTACACTCGTCTCCGTCCAGAGTAACGGGATCAATGACTACAAAGCAACCCTGGAGTTTTCAAACCAAAACAAGGGCAGCAGTGTTTTCAAATTTCTCCATTTTAGGGGCTCGGAAATGCCCGAGTAGTGCGGACGTGAGGCGCAAACGTAGCAAAAGATATTTGTTTTTCAATCATAATGTAGTAGTGTAAAGAGAGCAGCCATGTATTAAAGTGCTCATATTATGCTCATTTTCAGGTTCATAATTGTATTTAGGTTTAATTTTCCAAAAAAAACATATATTTGTTGTACGGCACATTGCTGCAGCTCCTTTTTTCAACCTGTGTGTTGAGCTCTGTTTTAGCTACAGTGAGGCAACGCACTTATGTTCAATCTTTGTTGGGAGTCGCACATGCGCAGTAGCTAGGTAAGCACCGCTAGCTAGTCAGTTGCAGAGTATAAAGGCGTGCCACGCTAGCAGCTAGGCAAGCATTATAATGTGTGTTATAATGTTTGTCACGGAAGTAAAGGCTGGACTACAATAGAGCTGTTTGGAGCAATTTGTGAACAATGTTTTCTCTTTTTCTCTTGTTCAATGTTCACCCTTTGGTTCTGTGCACAAACAATGTTTTGTACTGCAGACCTTGTAAACTGCCATTTGTTTCTTCTTTGCCCTGGTCAGATGTGTAATCCTTATAGCCAAACTTTATTATTATTTTCGGTGCAGAGGAATCCATGACGTTAAGTAACAGCCGTAGCCAGTCTCGTTTACTGCAGGTCTGCCGCCGCGTGGCGCGTTATCATATCAACAGGTTCCCGCGCATGCAACAGCACTAAAATCGTAAAATTAACTCCTCCTCAGTATCAGAGGCTAAAAATATATATTTATTAAACAGAAAGTCAAGTCATTTCAAGTCATTTTCAGTCTCAAGTCATGAATATCAAGTCAAAGTCAAGTCGAGTCTTTTATGTATGTTTATCAAGCAAGTCTCAAGTCCTAAAATTTGCAACTCAAGTCTAACTCGAGTAAAGTCATGTGACTCGAGTCCCCCATGCAGGCCTCTCAAGTGTCACGCATTAAGCGTGACAGTCACTCATTTCGGTCTTTTGTCACGCACTCCCGCCACACATTATATTTCTCACGGAGAAAAACTATTTATAATATATTTAATATGCCGCAGCGCCCAAAATGTATCTGGCCGCGCCGCTCTCACTATGGAACCGGCAGGAATCAAGCGAGTCTCCCCTGGAGTTCTTAGTCGAGCCTGCCACTTATCAGCCAATCAAAAAAAAAAAGAAAGGGGCTACACCAGATGCAGCTCGAATGTTTTGAGTCCTAGTGTGCACTCTCACTGTAAAAAGCTGTGCAGCTTAAGGTTTATCGATGTGCTCTGCTGTGGACATGCTGCGGCAGATGTGTCGCGTTTGAGCTCCGTTAATTCTGCCGTATAGTTTCTGTTTTCCACCTCCGACGTAGACCAGCGTTCAGCCACTTCACTAAACTTTGTCTCATTCAGAGACCAGAGACCCAGACGGGGATCTGGTCTGTCAGAAGGTCTGAGGTAACCGTATCAGCAGAGCAATCACGTAATGCATAGCAGACTATTGTGCAGGTGGATTATTTTCTGAAATATTGTGACTGTATTCTTGTATATCCTATTATCACTTTATTTTTCACAAAATATCATGACTCCTCCAAATCTCAGAGAGCATGGGATGAGGTATATTTTGAATGTGCAAAAGTTTTGGACATGAGCAGAAATCTTGCTCAATGTTGGTTTATGAATCCATTAAAATGAATAATGTATAATTGAGGTGAATAATTGTCATATGCACATTTAAGGAGGTTACTTCCCCAACAAAAGATGCAAAAGAGAAGGTAAGAGTAAATTATGCGTAAGCTACATGTGTGCTGACTCAGATATAATTAGGAAAGTTGATCCAAAGGAGAATAAATAGTTGAAACCAATACAGAATACCTGAGACCCTTACTGCAATATATTCCATTATGTTTTTTTATATTTGAGTTGTAATTTGTGTCCCTTTACATAAAGATATTTCCAGTATATTGATTCAGAAAAAGGTACTAATAGGTGCATAGAAATTCACCACAATGCAGGAAATGAAGTGTTTAATGCTTGTAATGGCAAAATTATACTTTACCAAATTAACTATGTCTTTTCTGTATGTGCTCTTGTTATGTCTCCCCCAAGGAGAAGTTAAATACATTTGTCTGTGAGAAAATAGCCAACCTAGGTTTACTGAGATACAACCATAGTCACAAGGTCTCTACAGGTTATACGACACAACATCCCTGTGAACCAGACAGACCAGAAGGTCTATCTTCATTTGTTATTAGATTGAATTGTGTGCTTAAAGCGATGTCACTCCCTCTCTCTTATCTGTGTATTTAAGCTTATGTTCTTGATGTGTGAACTTTGAAGACTCTTCCACATTTTTCTCCGTGCATCCTGTGAATCAGTCCTCCTATTCTGCAGAATACATGTACTTTAATAAATTACAAAAACCTACATTGGTTTCAGTCTACTATTTCTTTGTACTTGTTTCATCTTCAATTATTCTAAAACAGTTAACTAATCTACACCTGCTGCACCCTGGGTATTTTCCATCACAAACTGGCGACGAGGATGGGATCAGTGCTGGGTGTCTGCTGGTGAGCTTCTGTGCTTGGGCTGAGGACTTGCTCTCCGGAATTTCTGTGCCCTCCATGGCCAGAGATAACGCCTCAAACCTCTAAATCAAAGTTTCAGAGTGGAGGATCAGTAAGCACGCACAGAGCTCCCCGGGTCACTCCACGCTGATCTAAAAGAAAAGGAAAATCTCCTAACAGCAGGGTAAATTTATGTTTTTCTAAAAATTACAATAATTTGAATTGACTTGTGAAGACATAAGAAACAAATACTGTCGTGTTTGACACGTGAAAAGACTGAGGACCTTTTGGGTTGTTTTTTTTCCCTGTTATTCTGACTGCACAAGCAACACTCGGGCTACCATGTCTCAGAGAGGGACCCTGTCAGGGCGGCATTCGGGTGACGTCTTAAGCGACACTGACTTGCTTACGGTTTTTGGGTGGTTTATCCGGGAATTGAACCATTGATCGGTTTTTCTGTCGCTTTATGTCCGAAAGCGACCTCGTAAGCGACGGTTTACAAGCACGGTTAAAAAAACGTTTTCCCTCATTTCGGTATTGAAATGGGCTCCAACCAATCGTCGTCACCCGCCCTGGCAGGGTAGCTTATTGAAGAAATGGTTAAATAGGCCTTCCGAGTGTTAAATGTGTACCATATTGGGTTGAGAGTTTTGGCTTTCCTGAAAAGGGAACGCTGTGCACGGGCAAGCTAAAAAGATCTGAGACAGGGATTAGAGGAAGAAGAAATCAGAGTGGGGGGAAATCAAAAATTAAAAGGTATTACAAATTAAAGTTCTTACAGGATAACAAAAAATGCTTTCAAATATGGATAAACGAAGCCAACATCAGGGAGAAACTGCAATTACAACCTGAGTCTTCTCTGCTAAACACTGATAACATGCACACACACTCTGACTGTAATGCTTCTTACTCTCTCTATCCGAGTCCTAGGGTCGTGAGTTTCCCGCTTGGAAGCCCTCCGCCAACACCATCTCACCCACTACAGACCACGCACAGACCAGCCGTGCCCGAGCAGCCACAGACCACGTGCATGCCAGAGGAGAAGACACCTGATCCACTCCCTGCCTCAGCCCCTCCACTGCATCAGCAGCGGACAGAACTCAAAGATCTTGACCCACGCCTGATAGAGCTGCTCGTCCTGCTGGACATCGAGCGGATAGATAGAAACATGGACAGAAGGTCTCAAAAACACCGCGAGGAGAAACAGATGAAACTGTTGGAAACCATGACAGCTGCTATTGTCAACAGAGACAGGGGTCACCCTGGGAGGCAGGTGAGAGGTGGGGGGAGACGACTCCGTGGCAACATTCAACAAGTGGATAAAGTCACTTGTTTCAACTGTGGTCAGCACGGACATTGGAGACGGATGTGTCCAAGGACGGTGGGACAGAGAAACGAAACGGGCGGAGGTGCTGAAAAGTCTGGGGACCACGCTCACGCCGGCTACAGATGAGTAAAAAACTATATAATTATAATTTTATTTCCTTTTAGGTAGAATAGACGGCAAGTTAGAAAGTTTTTTCCTACAGATTATCCAGGGGAAAAACTAAAACAGGCCGCAAACTAATTTTTCCCCCTCCAAAGCTTTAGTTGCACAAGCCTACTTATTAGGCAGAAAGGTTATATGTCTCCATTTTGGAATAACGTTTGTAAAGTAATACGTTTTGAAATTGTGTGTCTGAATACCAATCGTTAGTTGGCTAACTATTTTGGACACATTATAAACACACACTTTTTGCTTAAAGCTCCAAGTGTGCGTTTCTCTCTGTCAGACTGTTAAACCTCCCGTCTGATAAGACGTAAAAATTGTTTTTGCCTAGAGAGATACACCCTCTCGTTTTTCTTTTTTTGTTCCAGATGAAGAACACACAGATGAGTTTTTTGGATTAAAGGATGAGCTTCAGTGCTTTTCACTTGACTGATAAAACCACAGCATATTTTTCTTTACTCATTGTCTCACATCCTGTTTGTTTTTCTCTCCTATAGATCAGGAGACACTATCAGGATTTTTTTTCCCTGACTGGACTGTGACAGACCGACTGACTGCACTGATTAGTTCAGACACATCTTCACCGCAAGCGCGTGTTTGTGCCTGCAGGTGCCCACCGGTTGAGGGACCCTGTGCTTCAAACACACAATTCGTTGTGCACGGTAAAAATAAAGTTTTTTTCAATTGATGTTTCACTCTCAGATACCGCGCTATCTCTGAGCAACTCCAAAACGTTGATGTCCATTTGATCACTGTTTCTTTTTCTGCTTGTAGTCCTCACACGACAACTCGGACTACAAGTCCCAGAAAAACAAAAACCACACCTCTAAGACAGGAAGTGATCTCATGCGTTTTTTCCGGTTTTAACTCCCTATTAACTGTTGGGGGTCGTTTCTGTCCAAGTTTGATTTTCCTTTAGATAAGTAGGAATTTTGAGCTCTTGTAAAACATTTCGTGTTACGGACTTACTTCGTACACTATTCTTCAGGGGATTATAGGGGATGTTACGTAAATGTGTTACTGTTGATGCATTGTCTAACTTTCCTCTTTTCCTCAGTGCTCCAGTGGACACGGAATGTCAATTCTGATCTATTTTTCTATTTTTGCATGACGACCTGAAATACTTTCACATGCCTCTGTTGGGTTATTTTGCATTTTGTTCCAAATGAATTAGCCACACTCCAATAACACGGCTCTCCTCTGTCCTTGAAGAAGGACAGCTGGCAGACAGGCTCTCCCTGAGTAACACACACAGAAAACGGACAACAAGCATTATACATACAGTTTCCAGGCCAGTGAATCATTTTCGTTAGATGGGAAGATCATTTTTGAGTCTCTTTGTCTTAAATAAACAAACCAAACATTTAGATACTATTGTAATCTTACGTACTTTTTGGGGTAACACAAATGGGACTTTGTTACACAAAACATGTTTGTGATTGTATTACTTGTTTTAGGGTTGTCTATCAACTAGACCTACTAATCAATTTAATGAGTAGGTGCTAAAACCATTTAATTGGCTAACAGAATTTATTTGAACACTTACAGTTTTCTAAACTGTGAGTCAACATCTTCTTTAAAGGCGTTGACATGTGTGTGTTACCATGCAGAAAGGAGGAGTGTGTTTGTTTCTTTCCCTACAGAAGCTCAGAGAAGCAGCCAAGGTAGGGGCTTTCACACACACACACCCAAAGATAACATAAGGCAGGGTTTGTGCATGTGGAGGAAGGAGACATTTGGATTTCGAATTTAGGTTCAGCAATGTTGATTTTGATACATGTCTTGGCATAGATCGTACAATGTGATATGTTTTCAAAATACAAATTGGATAAACAGACTGAAGCACTCAGCGCTTAGTTTAATTTGTGACTATGCTAAATACTAGACAGCAATTAGTATTATTTTGTGTTGCAAACATGATAAACATAGTTTGCTGGGTATATCTGAGTTTCTTGGTTAAGACCATATTGAAACTGATTCAGGTTTATAGAGATTAGATTCTATCAGCATTTAATATTGTACTCTAGTGGGATTTCAGCAGAACTGCACTATAGATTTTGGTTGCATTTGAGTTACTATATGATAAAATTGTTTAAACTATTAACATGATGTTGAAAACGTTTTCTTTTGGTGATTGGTGTTTTAACTTGTGTTGCTTTTATACAGGTATTTCTGTGTAAGACAGGACAGTGTTAATGGAGAAACCACTAAAACATTATTTATATATACTGAGTGTTTGAGTCATGTGTTTTACATGCCTCAAACAGGAGGGATAATAGTAGCTTCATAAATAAGATGTTAAAAGTATAAAGTGTTCACATCATTTGGATTTTTAAGTAGATTTTTAAGTAAATTTTAGTAACAGTTAAAGTTCAGTAGGTAATTTGTTTAGCCTAAAAACAGGAGCACATTACCCAGACAGTCAGTGAAAAGATAATGTTCCTCTGTTTTCCTAAGTTTCCAAGAACTACTACAAATCAGAGCCGAGGAATCTCTGCATAGTGTCTGTTAGTTCATTGCGTATTTCTCACCTAAAATTCTTTCAGAAACTTATTTTAGTGTGCAATTTGGTTATTTCCCTAATTTGTTTCCACAGATGATCTGATTGGTGAAAGCAAATATTGAGACAGGTTTTTATCAAAGTTTCAAGCTGTAGCTTTAAATAACATCACTACTTGCATAGTAGCCTTCCCTGCTTAAAGGCCAAATAAAATGCCTATAATTAAGTTTGTAGCGTTGACTGAGTAAATAAGGTTTCTAGTTTAGCACAATTAGGGACAAAGCATTTCTTGAGCAAAATGCCTGATGCATACATTATATTATGTGATTCCTGTCCCTGGTCAGGTAACACTTCTATTGATAGATTGTTAATTAAAGTGCCCGTGTTTTCGATAACCCACTTAACTTTAATTCATAACAATTTCAGTTATTCACAAATTTTGATTAGCCTTACTTTGTATTGCTTGACAATATTGCCTTGAAATAAACATATCTTTTGTTAATTCACACTTGTTTTGTTTTGACTAGATTATAACGCGGTATTGGATTTATATCGGGTTTAAAGCTACGCTCAGTTCATTTAAGATTTTGCCCTAGTCAATTGTTTTTGAAACTTGCATTATAGTCTTCATTTTGTATTTTTAAGCGACTAAATTACAAACTGTCTACATTGCATTACTAAGTGCTAATCAAAGTAAAACACTTTGTTGGTGATTCT
The DNA here is from genome assembly GCA_023631565.1 of Gymnocephalus cernua. Lineage (NCBI taxonomy): Eukaryota > Metazoa > Chordata > Actinopteri > Perciformes > Percidae > Gymnocephalus > Gymnocephalus cernua. Next base: position 25,353,162 of record CM042441.1, on the reverse strand, counting down.
TCCCTCTAAACAAATGTTTATTGGACTTTTTCTCTTGCTCCTATACAGGGTTTTGCTGTATTACCACAAGTCAGTGTTAATTACTAAACTAATGACACGGATTATTATATTTGCTGCATATTAAGTCATGTGCTTTGTCATGCCTTAATGAGTAGGGACATGGTAACATATAATAATATAACGGGCTTAATAATAATTAGTAGGGAAATAATAGCATTCAGTTGAGTTCACTTTTTAGGGTGTTAAAAAAAATATAATTTTGACACAGGTAGGGACAGAGGCCCCCCCTCCATCCACCGCTCTGTGCGAAGTGATAGGATAGAATGTATGCAACTCTCCTATGCTCTTTCTGCCATCAGAGTCCAGTTTTCCGCAGGTCTGCCCAGAGCAGCAGAGGAGCCCGGGGACTTTTGTTGGCATCAAAGATTCTCGGAGAAAGAACTGGCAATCCAAACGGTGGAAAGGCCCATTCCAGGTTTTTTCTCATCACCCACACCGCCGTAAAAGTCGCTGAGAGGGCAACTTGGGTTCACGCATCGCATTGCCGGAGAGTCCCGGATCCAGGGGAGGTCTCAGGCGAGCCAAAGCCTGCTACAAGTGCCCTAAGCCAGGTGTCACCTACGCGGGAGGATCCAGGAGTCTCAGGCGAGCCATAGCCTGCTACAAGTGCCCTAAGCCAGGTGTCACCTACGCCGGAGGACTGAAAAACGTGCCTGACAGACGGACTCTGTGCACTTTTCAGCAACCCCCCCGAGACGACTACGTGGGAACAAACCGTTTGACAGAACGGCCAGATAACATCTCTAATAGCCAAACATTTGGTATCGTACACTTTTCTTCACACACACGTGCAGCAGCAGCAGTGACGTCACACATTCTCCCTCTGACAGACATTCCTCTGCTGTGCTCTACACTCACACACACAGCACATTCTACAGGGAGCAGACTCTCCCTCCATCACAGCATGGAGCAACAGAGACCATGGAGAATTCGGTGGCACCAGCCGCGTTTGTGTGAAGTAATCAGATGTGTAACCAGTTTCTTTTTCATCACTGTATGTCTGATTATCGCCTTGTTTATGTTTAGAGAAGTTTGACAAACCACCAGTCAGCATAACTACTCCCTTTATGATTTTAACGACACTGACCCTTCCATGTAGGTACTATGACAACCACGCAGCAGAGAGAATCTTCCTCTTTTTCTAGAATCGACTGTCAATAAAAGAGTTACATTTTCTTCTCCTGCTATGTTAGTGACACTGAAAGACGCTTAATCATCCACATGGATGTCCTCCTCTAATGAGGATGGCGGAGCCTTCTCTACAAATAGCTGGTTAGGCTCAATCAGAAAGTTCACTCGCGATGCGGGTTATAACAGGTCTTGTTACGTCTGTTCTCTCTTCGCCCTCTCACAAAAACAGGCCGCACCCATTAAACCACAACCGTTAAGTCTGCATGATACTATTTGTGTAATGACCGCCCTCATGCATGTCGAGACTAAAGGGGAGCAGCTTTATACCTCACCGTCCCAACCGCCCGTATGCGCTGAATTCGCTAATCGTCTAGTACGTTCCCTTAATGGTACTCTGATTAAAACTAAAAACGGTAAAGCATCCGATGCTATTCGGTCAATTTCATCACAGCCTGACAAATTTGACTCATGACCTTTGCATAGAACACGCTCGTCTTTTGGGGTCCCATTACTTGGGTTCGACTACCGACTGCAAGCGCACACTGAACAACACATGCGGAAACGGTAAATTTAAACTTAGTGCATGCTTGTTTTCATCTCCAGGGGTCATCGAGGCATCCATTCTGGATCCATCCAAAACCCACTTGCTTGCGCTGGCCAGATGATTCTGGTGCGGGCTCGTTAGTGGATTTTGTCTGGCTCTGTGGTGACTCCTGATATCAATTTCTGCCACCCTTATGGACGGGTAGATGCATTTTAATTTATCTGACCCCTTCAATTACGGTCTTGTCTTCCCTTGTGCAGGCCACTCATCACTACGCGCATTACATTCCTCCGTGGGGCGGCTTCATTAGGGTAAAGCGAAAGGTGCCAGGGGAAGGAGAGAAATTTGTTTCAGGCCTTTTTGCCTTAGTATAGGACAGTAGCCGATTCACACAATATTGATAAAGTTCACAGAGTTTTGAGAATTTGATTGTAATTGTGAATCTCTGGCTTTAACAACTTTCCCAGTTATGACCAACAGACTGACGACACGGACGACTCAGACACAGCGTAACCTTTTTATTGGACAGCCACTCAGCAATCATTCAAGCAATCAAAAAAGCATGCTGCTTCAGCATCAGATCGGGCTCGATTTGACATTAACTGCCCAAGGGGGAATGTGCCACATCATAGGTACACATTGCTGCACCTACATTCCTGACATTTCTGTGATCACATTTTTAGTTGGCTTTTTGATTATTGCTTGCTGTATCATTCCACTAATCAGGAAAATGTTTTCATCTCTGTTCATGACGTAGTAAGTATGATCCAATACCAGGCCTTGCGGACTGCTGAAGACTCTACTGAGTTATTCCAAGTGCTTAAGTACAAAGATAACTTCAGTGACACAGACAGTGGTGCCGTATAATCCTAATTATTTGTTTTATTTTGTTTTTTTTTATTATTCCTGAGTTATACAGAGGACTTATTTTGTATTCCTCAAACACCATTTGTGATATATACATATATATATAGCTATATGTCCAAGTGCTTGAATCATTAACAGTAATTTTGTTTATGTGATTAGCTTGTAATCAAAAGGGTGGAGTGTAATGGCAAAATTATACTTTACCAAATTAACTATGTCTTTTCTGTATGTGCTCTTGTTATGTCTCCCCCAAGGAGAAGTTAAATACATTTGTCTGTGAGAAAATAGCCAACCTAGGTTTACTGAGATACAACCGTAGTCACAAGGTCTCTACAAGTTATACGACACAACATCCCTGTGAACCAGACAGACCAGAAGGTCTATCTTCATTTGTTATTAGATTGAATTGTGTGCTTAAAGCGATGTCACTCCCTCTCTCTTATCTGTGTATTTAAGCTGATGTTCTTGATGTGTGAACTTTGAAGACTCTTCCACATTTTGCTCCGTGCATCCTGTGAATCAGTCCTCCTATTCTGCAGAATACATGTACTTTAATAAATTACAAAAACCTACATTGGTTTCAGTCTACTATTTCTTTGTACTTGTTTCATCTTCAATTATTCTAAAACAGTTAACTAATCTACACCTGCTGCACCCTGGGTATTTTCCATCACATGCTCAACATTACTTCAAAACTTGAGAGCCCTGCCCATGTCTGACACACATATATATATAACACAATAAAGGAAATGGAAAAAGCCAAAAAGCATAATATGAGCACTTTAAAACCCAGCCCCAACACAGGCTGACAGAAAAAAAGTGGCTCCAGCACTTTCATCAAATACAGGAGATGTGTACTGATCTTTTAGCAAATTGTTCACCTGTGCTTTGGTCAAATTCCACATCGATCTTGGGCGAGGTGGAGTTGTTCCTCTGCTGAGCGACGAGGACGGGAGACACACAAACTCTGCCATGACTGCTGCAGGAGGACCGCTGGAAAAGAAGACCTACACACACACACACACACACACACACACACACACACACACACACACACACACACACACACACACATTGCATGTTGTCTTGTCGTAGGCATGTATATAGGCATGTGTACTGTATGTCCAGACCAGAGCAGGAAAAACCCTACATCTGCCATATTGTTCATTCTTAAAAAAAATAAAGATCATTTTACTCCATAATGTTTTTCTGCAAAAACTAATGTATTGGTTGTTGTTGTTTTAAAGTACATTGTATTTGTGTTAAATCTGTAATGTCTTATAGAAACATAAATAGAACAGTGTTTGGAATCAGAGAAAATGGATCATTTGACAAGGAGGCACCTTCACGCAATACAAAGTCAATAGAGAGCTATGCTTATTTTCCCCTCTGGTGTGGGCGGGACATAAGACAGAAATAACATAGAGACAGAAAGCTTGAATTACTCTTTAACGTGTTACAATTTTCAAATGAACTATAACCTGACACGCATTGATAATGAAAGTTATGGTGCACAAGCTAACATAAACTTGTATTATGTCCGTCATGTATCCATTGGCAGCTATGACCTGTGACCTAAGCTGCTTTCCGACCAAATAGTATAGGAACGTAGTTATAAAAGTCCACTTCTAAGCAGTTCTACTAACTACTCTCCCCCAAAACCATTTTTTCCATTTGCATTCGCACTGGCCAAGTGGCCATAGGGACTGTTAGGAGGGGCAAGGAAGTGATGCAAGCACAGCAACAATCTTTATAGCATTAAAATCAGAAAAGAAATACACCAAAAAAAGTATGAACTAGGCTATATACAAAATCTAATGTAGGGGAGATCCGGGACAGTTGAAACACTTTTTAATTAAACGTAATTTAAGAGGCGATCATATGGCACTGAAAGCTAATATTTTGTCACTAGCAACCTACAACTGTCATCTGTCAAATACAGTTGCAATTTCAGCTTTGAACAAAAGCGTTCAGGAATTATTACAGCAAAAGTGGGGCGTGCGTAATGTTTCATCCGTCCCTCCTGGTCGGGACGATTGAAACAGCATGGGGGGGATGGATGAAAGTCCTATAAACTTCCCACAACTTTAATATTTTACTACATATCCTGAATGGTATTCCCAAAAGGTGTTATTTTAGATAGATTGTTGCTGGGCTATACGTCTTTGTGAATGTCTGTTAACAACTCATTGCCATCACCTTGAAGCATGTATGAAGCGGTTATTGAAATATCATGCACTCTGGATGATTCTGCTATTTTGATAGCTAGAAGAGTGCATTTTCCCATTTATATCATGTTTCTATTATGGAAAATGTCGTTTCACTAGGTTTTTACGTGGCTTAGGCCACTGCACATCTAAATAAGTGCCCTTAACGATCCCACAGCCCGTCAGTCTCCATAGGATATAGGATGTCATAATTTAAACAAGTCTCCCGAAGAGAAACGGGTATCTCTCTCTCTCTGCCTGCTGCGCTGTGGCCTTGTGTGTGACTGTGACTGTGTGTGTGTGTTTGTGTGTGTGACGGCGGACCAGTGAGGTTGTCAAGCCCGCAGGTGCTTGTGGAGTTTAACGCCAAAAAGGTAGTTAACCACAGGTTCCCTTTAATCTTATGATGGACATGTGTTATATTTAAACAAACGATCCGTCAACGGCAAAATAAAAGCCTCTTATTTACAAGACCAGTCTGAGAGACCTCCAGCTTACAGCAGGATATCCCAGCATGACTGGCTGGCCGGTCTCTCAAGCTCTCAAGATTCTGGGTTGACATTTTCAGTTTGTACAGTGCTGTTTATAATAGACAACTAGCTGACTGTCTCTTAGTAATATTGGGCTGCTCCAACAATTCTTTGGCTCTTCCTTTTGCTTTACAACAAGCCCTCATGTTTGGTATGACCATCGCAAAACGGGTTATCCTTAAGGAATGGAAGTCAGCTTCCCCTCCTTGTTTCAAGTGGTGGCTTAATGATATGGTTTCCTGTTTATACCTTGAAGAAATTCGATTTTCTATGTCTAACTCTCGAGATAAATTCAAGAAGATTTGGGGTCCTTTCATAGATTACATCAGAAAAAAGAGACCACAAACTGGGACCTAATGTATTAATCATTTTTTTGTTTGTTTTTCATTTTTATCCTTACTGAGACCCTCACTCCCCTCTGGCCCAGGCTTCCTAGACTCAATCTGTGGACGTTTTAGGGCATCTGCTCAGTGAATGGACATGTATATGTATACTTTTTCCTTTTTTATATAATCTGTGATTGCTGGCTGTTTGTGTTTGTTTATTTATTTTTATTTTTAATTTTTTTATTTATTTATTTGTATTATGTATGTAAAAAATCTGCATAAATACAATTATTAAAAAAAAAGAAATACAATGTGTGACAAAAGACCGAAATGAGTGACTGTCACGCTCAATGCGTGACACTGTGCTGCACAGCTTACACAACTAACACCGCTACAGTAACAGCCCAAAGAGCCTCAGGTGAAATGGCAATTTATAACATTTAAGGCATTCTGTTAGAATGATAGGTGCCTACTACACATGCAGACATACCTGACAAGCCGCACTTGTTCCTTAATGCAGCTCTTAATGCCATTTTGTCTTGTTCAGATTGATTCTTTTTGTTTCCTAACCTGGTCGGGAGCAGGTTTTCTTCAATAAACCTCGTGTTTCTCTCAGACTCCTTCCCATGGATGTATGAAGAGAATGCTCCTCCCTCTGACACAGCGCATTTTCATTTCCTTATTCATTGGTTCAGTGCCAATCCTGACCTCCCTGGGGCCCTAAGCAAAATTCTGCTAAGGGGCCCTCTACCTGACCTGTGATGCCGTGAGCTATGTAAACCATTTGCTACTTTGATACTTCAGTGCTCCCAATACAATCCTCCCTCCTTTAAACAAAACAGTCAAAGAATAAGTACAACAATATAGAACAAAATGAGGTTCAAACAAACAATATTTATTGAATCGAGTATTTTCTATAATATTAAGATAACAAGTGAATATTATTAAATAAGTGAATATTAACGTAAACATAAATAAGAAAATAATAAATTATAACCCTGAACTTTGGCTTTTGGGATTAACTTTGGTTCTCTCTACAGCATCAGTATGGGCACCACCACTATTTGGACTGTCTAGAACAGTGTTTCTCAACGGGGGCGTTCAGAAGATGATGGGGGGCGCTGGAAGCAATATTTTGGAAAGGGGGGCGTTGAGGTGCCCATGGGGGGCATTTGTTTGAAAGCTAGTTTAAAGCAAAGATTCATAATAACAATACATGTTTGCACTTTAAACTACTAAAAAACACTAGTGGTCTGCAACATTAAAACCTGCCAGTTTACAGCACTGCAGCTGGACGAGACGGTGGATTATTACTCTTCTGTGCTTCTGTCAGCTTGGTCTGGCGCAGCTCCGTGCTGCCTTCATGGAAATGGGACGTCAGATTACTGTCTTAAATGAGCTCTGTAGGCCTACTACGTGAAGCTGCGTTCAGATAAAAAAAATAAAAAATGCAATCGCCCCTGTGGTGTTCTTTAACCCCCCAATGTAGCACAGGTAGACTTTATATTTCACAGTAACAGTTTTTAGTCTTTTATTGAACCCAACGTTTCCTACTGCACCTGAAGGCAGCTTCATTTCACGGAGAAAGAGAAAGAAAAGTGACGGGTGAGAGATATCGACTGTGCTTCGTTGTTTGGCAAACATTTAGCCAGCGTTTCCCCTATGTTGATTTGCAAGTGCGCGGACACGCGCTTCACAGGCAGAGCACAAACCCAGCCCCCCGTCTCTATTCCTGCAGGTGTCGTGCCAATGTACTTAGCCCCGCCACGATTCGTATCCCCTGGCCGCGGGAGCGCGCGTGCACTCAGAGCGGAGTTTACCTGCTACACTTCGCATTGTTTAACTGCTGCACTTCGAATTCACCTCTTAAATGCAACAAATAGCGACGTGGAAGACTCGATAGGGTTTTCCATAGTAACAAGGGTCTCTATTAATAAGGGTTTTTATTAGGCCATACGTTTATTTGTCTGTTACATTATGGTGACGTGTGAATTGTTTAATGCGTCCATTCTCTGTGGGTGTGTTCTGACGAGGATGCCTCGTCTTTGCTACCAGTCCCTCCCTCCCCTCTAACGTGATTTCTGTTTCAATTTGATTTAGTTTAATATGGCTTTTCAATTAGCCGCTTTGTTCACCTGTCTACCATATAAGTTACGTAGGGGATACACAAAATATCAGGCTGTTTTCACCTGATATTTTCTGTATCCTGTCCCCTAACTTGCAAAGCGTCTGTCCTCTCATCATGTGTGTTATGTCACATGTCTACCAGGTCACAATAAACAACATCAGATAATATGGAGCTGTCTGCCTTTTTATAACAAAAGTTACGTAGGGGATACACAAAATATCAGGCTGTTTTCACTTGATATTTTCTGAATCCTGTCCCCTAACTTGCAAAGGGTCTCATGGCTAAGCCTAAGTATTTAAAGCCAATGAGGGGCTGATAAACAGACTTGAAACAAACAGTCTATGGCTAGTAAACTGGCTGATTCAGTAGGCTGTGATAATGTACTTACCTACAACTTGGTATAACAATATGCAATAGTAGATGCATATTTCAGCCACTGGTTTATTTTAAAATGGGCAAAAAAAGACAAATGTTTTATCATTGCTCATTCTCACAGTGCCTCAATAGTTCCAATAACGCGGCTAAACACCGAAAGCCTTCCCAGGATGTGCATGCTTTGTGACAGGCCACTTGAGGGCAGTGTTTGATTTTCTGAATCCTTCACACAACAGCCCTATTTCAGTTCTTGTTAAATGAAGTGACTCTCAAGTGGTTTCATGTGTAGTGTTAGCCTGATAAGCATTACTATACGATTCCCTTTAACCACACACTAAACAGCTATTCCAAATCCTTAACCACCATGAAGTCAGGATGAGTCACTGCAGAAAGATATGCTTCTGGATTCAAATGGAAAGAGATATATAGATATACATCTAATTTAGGTATGAGAATGTTACATTCAATGTGCAAAATGTTTACTGAAATATTATGAAATTGTGCCACTACATACTGTCTATTAAATATGCATCTGAGCACTTCATCTCTGCTGTTTCTTCTTATATCTGCTTCCAAAGATCACAGTTGTCCTTGTCCTTTAAAGCATTGCAGGTTGTAGTCTTTGCTTTATCTCAAAACAGTGCCCTGTCTTGTTTTCATGTGTGCAAGCTTACATGCACCAATTTCTCAGAACCCAGAGAAAGTACCATACTGGTAAGGAATTTCACTCCCCATACCACACAATAAACACACACCGATAGAGAGAAAGATAACAGGTCTACTTTTGGGTGTAATAAATATGGCTACAGTAAGTAGCTCATGAATCTACAGTTCCCTCCCTTGGACATAATATTAAATTGTGTCTCAAACCAACTGTTCCTGTCTAACAATGCCAGAAAAAAAGACAAGCAGAAAGATGGAGAGGGAGGTATGAGTTGTGCAGGTAAACTCTAAAATTATGAGCATTTATACATCAAGTGTGGGGAAAGTGAGCAGTTTTTGCATTAACAGAGACCGATTTATAAATACGCTCATGGGCTACTCTTCAGTATTCTTACATAACTCACTGGATATGTGGAGGAGGCAGAGAGCAGCATCCAGGCACTGCACACTGCCCACACACACACACACACACACACACACACACACACACACACACACACACACACACACAAACACACACACACACACACACACACACACACACACACACACACACACACACACACACACACACACACACACACACACACACACACACACACACACACAATGGAGAGGAGAGTGGAGTTAAAAATCTGGAGGAGGTTGGACAGAGAAAGAAGACAAGTTTGTTGTTGCAGTTAGAAGTCAGGGTCAAAATCACTGATATGTGCTCTGCTTTTCCATTTGTCTTCATGACCACAGGATATGTGCATTCACTGTAGGCTCTATATGTAGGGTATACAGGTTTGTGGAGAGACTCGATTCCTAAAAATGCATAAAATATTCCAAATATAAAAACTCAGTGTACTCTGATATGTTATCTAAAATGGAATCTAAACGATAAGTTTGACATTATTGTGAAATTCTCTCATTCGCTTTCTTGCTGAGAATTAGATGAGAAGATTGATACCACTCTCCCTATCTTTGGCTACAGTGACTATGAAGCTACAGCCAGGAGATAGTTAGCTTAGCATAAATACTGGGAACAGGGTGAAGTCTTTGTGCTAAAGCTAAGATAACCTGCTGCCAGTGGGTAGCTTTATATTTACTGTATAGCCATGAGAGTGGTATTGATTCTCACATCTAACTCTCAGCTAGAACGGAAATAAACGTGTTTCCCAAAATGTAGAACTATACAAACATACAGAGAATTAAAATGTGTGCCTAAGCATGAGTGGCATTGTGATGACATGTGACAATGATTCTAGGAGCCCGAGTGACATAAATGATGCTAGAGAATTACCATTTGATGAAGGCACTGACTGATGGGAGTGCTTGAATCCCGGATGAAAGAGTTTGTGATTGCATTCTTTGTAAGGAACAGTGTTTCCAGCCATTTAACAACAGCATACAGGAATGTTTCAAAGCAGTGTGATATACAGGAATATTTAAGATATCCACTTCTATGCTATGGTTTATAAGCCTTTATTGGTGTTTTTTACTGTACAAAGTCCTGCTGTGTATACAATAGGAACGTGATACACAGGGGTGCCGCCAGGAATTTTGGGCCCCATGACAAAAAATCTAATTGGGCCCCCCTCTGCTGCCCCGCAGCTGTTGTCACCACATCTCTAGGACCTAACCGTCCCATCAAAAGCTTTACATAACTCTAATTAAAGGCTTGCAACTGTCTTGCTTCTTGTAGTTCAATACTAGTACTAGCACAATATTTACTGCTGGTGATTTGTATATGCATGCAAGTCTAGTATGCAGTTCACTATTTGATGCAAGATTAAAAGCAACCATAAAAAATGTGCTGAAGGCCATCGTTTACAGTCTCATTGTATTTTTATTGTAAAATTCTCTTAACAAAATTATTATTATAATTATAATTATTAATGAAAGGTTAAAAAAAGAAAAACAAACAAACTTAAATATATAAATACATATTAACTGCCCTTCATGATGGGAATAATAAAGTCTGTATCGATAGATGTCATTCCATAATTCAATCTAAATGAACGTATCAAACTGGATTATTTTAATATTGTCTGTATCTTACATGCAAGCTCAGGTAAGCTGCTCACTGTTTCGAACTGTCCAGCATCCAGTACAGACAGTAGGTTGTTTTAATTTTATTTCATAATGATCATTATGTGAGAAAATAATTGCTATTAATGTTTTTGAATTTCTGTCATTGGTAATTGTAATGGTAAAAAGAGCAAGAGAGACAGAGAAATCCCCACAGACTCCCTGCAATGATGCTAACTGGCATGTCATTGAACACAATGTTTCTCTCCTTCACTGGGACAGGGAGGGGCACAGTTAAGGGGAGACTGGGGTGCTGCTGACCAGTGGCGGCGCCAGAGATTTCTTTTTGATGGTGCTATGGGGTTGCGCGACGTTTCATTGAGGGTGCTCTGAAAGTTAGAATTTCCCTTTACACATGTAGCCCACACACACACACACACACACACACACACACACACACACACGCAGATAAGCACCCTCCTCCACAGCAGTTTACTAAGCGAGTGAACGAGAGGGAGAGAGAGTGATTCTTTTCATGCACTAAAGTTGCCAATACAACAGCACCATATAACTCTGATTAGCCCACCGAACATATTTCAAAAACCAGCCAACAACAATCATTACTGCAGCTTTCATACATTAGCTTATATTTGCAGAAGAGTAATGCAGCAGGCCAAATACACCACACACAGCCAACTACACACAAAAACACACAAAAACATACACGCATGCTTGCACACATGGTAACAATAACGTAACGTTTTTCATATCTGTAGTGGCTTAATGTATCTTGTTTTCAGGGCTATAAATAAACCAATGTCCTGTGCGCGGTATAACTTTGGATTTGGTGATCCACTTATTCACAGTTCTGTAAAACACATTTTCACTGTAATGTTCTACTACAAGACAGATATAATAGTGAAATTCTTGCATGGACCCCTATTAGTTGACTCCTCAGCCACTGTGGCCTGGCTGTGTGATCCCCTGGTCTAATGTCACTTACAGCAGGGTAATGTTAAGCAACCTCAGCACCAATCACGGCCGCGGTCAGGTCATCTTCCTCCGGCTGCTTTTCTTCGTCCTGGTTGGTGACAGTCTCATGCTGCGTTCCAGACACAATTTTTAGCCCGTAAATTACAACTTCAAGTCACGACTCACGACTTGGTAGCGTTCCAGGCAAAGTCACGAGCTGGCTAGCTAAACATTGTGCAGTTGGCAGGGTTCAGGTTAGGCTACCTAACGTTACGTTAGCTAGCGGCTACCTAATGTTGATGTTAGCTAGCACTAGCTAATACTAGTGATTTCTTAGTCAGCAACATATTTTGGGCTTCATTTAATAAGCATAACCTGTAGTAGTACACAATCATATGTGTATTGTTTTGATTACAATGTGCGGAATTACTTTACGTTGCCTGTTTATGTCTATTTCTCACCGTTAATCACCAGCGTCTGTACAGCATCAACAGGGGTCGCCATTGTTGTTTATGTGTGTGTGACGTCAAAAACTCTAACTGGGAGTACAAAATCTGGTACGAGTTCACGGGTAGTAAGTTAAAGGTTGGACTGCCGTTCCAGGGCACTTTCACGGGTAGAAGGTTGTGAAAACACGGGTTACGGGTTGCCTGGAACGCAGCATCATTTACAGGTGTTTTGATAAAGTCTCCACATGTTGACGTTTAAACGTACAATATGTAACTTTCTGCTGCTAGGGGTCTCTCAACCAAAACAATGGATTGTAAACACAGACTTTTGATGACGTTGGTAAGTTGCGTGGAATTATGGGAGTTGTAAACACCTTCGCTGATTAGAATGCATCTGTTCACGGACACGTTTACCCATTCAAATTTATTCACTTTACGTGTAGTAACGTTTATTCATGTCATTCTAATAACATAGCTGCATTTTCCCCAACATTTACGTTTTTCTTGATTCGATCTGTATTGGTAGCTGACCAGTTAGCTAGCTAGTGAGCCAGCAAGCTAACGTTAGCCAGCAGCTAAAACACAGTGACTATCACAATATATTTCACATGTCACTGTCACCTTTTGAATGGTTTCAACACAATGGACGGGGTTTGTTGTAACGCTAGCTAGCTACTCAACGAGCCTGAGTGACAGGTGTGGGTGCTGGTGGGGATTTCCGGGGGAATCTCTGATGGCCGATGTGAACATCTCCAAGCTGCCCGGAACGATCTCCCCCTTCACTTTTCTTTAATCTTAACTATTCGTTTTGGTGCTTGTCGGGTTAATTTAGCTAAACACGAAGTGGTGAGAAATTCGGCAGGGAGGAGATTTTTGGCACGAACATCGGTAGCTAGCGCTAACAGAGACTAGCTAACATTAGCTATGGATGGCCGCTGTTGCGACTCGGATCTGGGTCTGATATGGTCTGTTTCCCGACGCTTCATTAAACTGCCGTTAGTGTCGTAAGCACCCGGCACCAGAGTTAAGGGCTGTATAGTACTTATACTGTATGGATTGCTGTAATGGTGCCTGGCTGTTGGCTGGCTATGGGCTAACGGTATCTGGCTATTGCTACATGTCCCAGCACCAAACGAATAGCCGGGACGGCTGTGTTGTCAGCTGTTATCCCAGGCAGACAGACCTGGGTGCTAGCTGGCAAAATTAGCATTAGATTAGTCGTCTTATCTATACAGTTAACGTTAACATTACTGGTAAACTCATTCGTGGGTTAGCCCAGCGCTGCTTTTATCCGTGGTGAAAACAATCATGCTACTAATAAATTTATGAGCGTGTTGAACGATGTGGTAACCCTATAATGTTATCCACCAAGCATTAGCTAGCTAGCATTAACGTTAGCTACTTGTCAACCAACACATTGTAGTAACGTTAAACTGGATCGATATTGATATGTATCAATAAATAAGATCTCTGCTGTATTACTGTGTTGCAAAGTGACATGTTATTAATCACAAAATGATACTGCGTGGCAGAAAAAGCAGTATTGTGGTTAGGAGTATTTTTGTGACGTGTCTGAAAATAAAATAACAGATTTCTCTGGGTTTGAAGTTTGGTGGAAACATTTGGGAGAGTGTAACTACACATCTCAAAAAAATATATAACATAGGTATGGTCGTTTTTAGACATTTTAATGCAGAATGTTACATATTGTACCTTTAAGTAGTAAAAAACGACCAATTGCTAGCGTTACCGTCACCTCGCTAATTCTAGAAGCTCCAAATATTGCGCTCTTCTTCTTCAGTGTGAATGTGTTACTGCGGAACAAAGGTCAAAGGATGAATGTGTGCTGGGGGTGCTGGGCGGGTGCTATGGCTATTATAGGGGGAGCTACCAAGGGGCCAGGCTTCTCTTCTCAGAGCGAAGCCGCGATGGCGCCATTTTGCTAGCCCTTTCCCATCACCCAGGGGCGGACTGGCCATCTGTGTGATCTGGAGAATCACAGAACGGCCGGTACTCCAGGACGGCCGGCGGGCCGGCCTATGGCGTCATTTTTTAGTCAAAAGTTGTGAGCGTGTAAGACATGATCACGAGCACATTATGTTATTTCACACGCGCAAAAATGAACCTTCAGCTGGCATGATAAAAGTACTCGCGCACAAATTCAACAACCGAGAGGTGTAGGTAGCTGCGAGCGAGCGCCTTACTCTGCTTGTACAGTGGAATCCTGCTCGCGCGCAGCGGGCTTCTGCTCGCGGAGTGCTGTTTTGCTCGCGGAGTGGATTTCTGCTCGTTCAGCTGATTTCTGCTCGCTCGAGTACATGACTTTTGACAATTTGGGGGCGGAAACCAAGGAGGGCACTGACCCTCTTATGATTGGTCACTTTCACACAGGGACATCCTTGATTGACAGCTCTCATTACAGGAAGCACGGAGTCAAAGTATCTGACGGAGTTCAGTCATTCAGTTAACACTGCACAGTGGACGGAATGGCGGCGACACCTGAAGATGTAGGCGTAAGTGTGTTTGACAGTGTTATAGCCATTTAATCTGAAATTTGTTGAGAATAAACTCATTAAATATTGAGAATAAAGTCGTTGTGTTTCGAGAAAAAACTCATTAAATATTGAGAAAAAAACTCGAAACACAACGACTTTATTCTCAATATTTAATGAGTTTATTCTCAACAAATTTCAGATTAAATGGCTATAACACTGTCAAACACACTTACGCCTACATCTTCAGGTGTCGCCGCCATTCCGTCCACTGTGCAGTGTTAACTGAATGACTGAACTCCGTCAGATACTTTGACTCCGTGCTTCCTGTAATGAGAGCTGTCAATCAAGGATGTCCCTGTGTGAAAGTGACCAATCATAAGAGGGTCAGTGCCCTCCTTGGTTTCCGCCCCCAAATTGTCAAAAGTCATGTACTCGAGCGAGCAGAAATCAGCTGAACGAGCAGAAATCCACTCCGCGAGCAAAACAGCACTCCGCGAGCAGAAGCCCGCTGCGCGCGAGCAGGATTCCACTGTACAAGCAGAGTAAGGCGCTCGCTCGCAGCTACCTACACCTCTCGGTTGTTGAATTTGTGCGCGAGTACTTTTATCATGCCAGCTGAAGGTTCATTTTTGCGCGTGTGAAATAACATAATGTGCTCGTGAGCATGTGTTACACGCTCATAACTTTTGACTAAAAAATAACGCCATACCGGCCCACCACCCGCCACACACGCAGTCATTACCTGTTTTTTCCCCCACTAATCTGTTTCACACTCCAGTACTGTAGGTGGCAGCAATGCACCTTTAAGTTGGATGCCAACTGGCCGTGGCCGCCAAGTAAGGAGAAGAAGAAGTGGAAGAGGAGGAAGAAACCAACAGCAAGGACGTTAGATAGAAGCATAGAAACAAACAATATACATAACGCGGCCGCGGGTAAAAAACGGAAAGAAAAGGGTGGGGCTGAGAAGGCGAGAGAAAAAAAAATGCGGAATTTAGATACTGAAGCCGCTAAATGTCGTAAACTAACTGAAATATTTAGCAGCACAGCCAGCAGTGAAGAAGTGAGCCAGACAGCTATGCAGCAACATGCCACCAGTGATGATGAGGGACAGAAAGATGAGCTGGTCTCACAGGCAGATACAGGGCAAGTAAGTCTGGAACATGAGGAGAAAGAGAGTTACTCGCTAGGGATGATGTTAGGAAGTGATATTCAGGTTGCTACATTTGTAATGATTACAGTAGTTAAAACAGCTAAACAACATTTTAGCTGTAAAATGCGACATGCAGTAGCTAATATTAAGAAATATGTTGTGCTTTTACTTTTAAAAATGTTGGTAACGTTACAGTTAATGCTTAAAACTTTGAAGATTTTGAACACAGAAGTTACATTTGTAATGGTGCATTTTCATTTAGATGTGTTATTATTTGTGCAGTAAGATTAATTACTGCAAAAATAATTAAGATTATTAAGTAATAAATTCATTTTAAGACAGCATGGAATAGATTGTATAATAGATTGTATTGCATATTACACAATCTATTCCATGCTGTCTATGTATCTATATGTTTTTTTTAATCCATTCCATCATTTGTTTATTCAAGTTGAGCTTAGACCAAGAGCAGAGAAAGACACCCACTCCAGCGGGTCAGTGAAAGTAAAGAGTTTAAACATGTTTAGTGTTCCTGGACACAGACCAGTCAGAGACATTAAAAAGGAGTTCCACAGTATTGCAGGTGAATTATGTATAAACCCTTTGCAATAAAAGATTATGAATTATAATTCTGTTAATGATGGTGCTGCAGCCTCAGAATGAGATTAGTAGCCTAGGACGTTTTCGCCCGCAGTGTTGTACCTAAATGAAATAGATTTTCAGTAATATTAGGCTATACTTATGATTAAATATGATATACATTATATTGGAATATACGCATTTACTCCAGCAGCAATTTTCTCCAACGCAAATTCTCTCTCAGCCGCTGTGTTGCTTTTTTAACTAAATACATGTTCAAACTCGCATATGTGTGCATGAGTATTTCCGCCGACCCGTTTGTTTTTGGTTGTTGCCATGGTGAATCGTAGTATCATGGCTCCATTCATGCTGTCTTTGGTGCACGCGCGTAACCCTGAGTCAACTTACTCCGAGTTGATTGAACCAACTCGAATCAGCCGTTGTGAAACCGAAAACTCTGAGTTTCCCATCTCAGGGTAAATCAACTCAGAGGTCAGGCTTAGACTCAGGGCCAGATGTACGTACATTTGCGAACGTAGCGTTATCAGCGCCATGGCTCACCCGCAGATAGCGAACGCAATGATACCGTAGTTTACGCCATATTTACAAAAACCTGCAGGTCATCCGTAATTAGCGCCTTTCTCCGCCCACTATAGCGTAAACTGTAAGTACTTGTGCTATGATACGGCTGAGTGCAGACTGCGATATTCCCACTGCTGATGCTATGACTGTTTGAAATTATCCTGATGCCAATATTTGTAATGTAGCGAGGAGTTTAACAACTGCTGGAATGTGAACTCTGAGTCGGAGATTCGATGTCATCTTTGATTTCTTCCAGTAACTGTAATCTTGCATGGCTGCTTAATCTGTGATCCTTGTGGCAAAACTCCTTTCAGCTCGTCTCCTTGGCCTATGTCTTCGTCTTGCTCGGATTACTGCTGTCATTTCACCAGGAGGCATATGTGAGGAAACCCGCTTCCAGGTTTACACCTGCTTTTAAGAGGCGGAGAATTTTCACCGCAAAATAGAGGCGCGCTATTACTGCCGGTGTTTGTACATACCGCGGAATACGTAATTAAGCGCTCTTTACGCTTCCCCTCCCATCTCTTTACGGTAAACTCCCACTTTCCCCGCGACCCTCCCATGAATAAATATGCATGACACGAAAAACGCAATTTGCCCTTTTCAGCTCCCACGACATGCAGTTTGCGCTTTTACATCATTGCGGCCTGTTTGTACATACCTCGCCATGATTTTACGCGCACGTTGCGACACAAATACGCCTGAAGTGGGCGCAAAAGCGTTAGTACATCTGGCCCTCAGAGTTTATTGAACCTCCTACCTGAAACGGACCCCTGTGCTATTGCTATAATTTGGATGGTATAGTGTCATGAGCCACAATTAAAGTCTTGTGACACTCATGCCAGGCGGCAGGCGTTATTGCTGTTGTTGTCGAGTTTCCGCGCGCCGATTGCTTTGGGCCGGGCCTAGTCAAAGTCCAGGGCCGTTTTTTAGTCCCAGTCCGTCCCTGCCATCACCCCCATTAGCATCCCATTGACTGCAATTCATTTTGGCGTCACTTTGACAGCCAAAAACTTTACATTTGAAGTGTTTAAAGACTTGATTTGTCCGTTGTTTATTTCTTAAGAAACACAACAATGTACACAAGGCTACATTACCTTGTACCTCACGTTATGGCTCCGTAGCAGACGTTTTTATAAAATAGGCTAACGATTGTGTCATAACCACGCGACTTACTGTCGCATTGTAGAGGAATTACCGTATAGTACAGGAGAAGCTCGTAGGCAGTTTCGACGTACATTAGCTGTTTAGTTTAATTACTAATGTTAACTAGCATTTTAGTTAGCAATAATTAGCCTGTGCCTATGTTATCTCCTTACATATACCTACGCTCTCCGTCTCTGATAGATTGGGAATGATTGAGATTTCTTTTGCGCAGCTACCAGAAGGCTTACAACGTTCAGAGACGTTGGTCACGTCACATCTAGGGCGGGAAGCTCAGTTAGCAGCTGCGTAGTAACGCTCAGTAACCCTTTCCCATCACCGGAAAAGTGCTGGTAAGAGGCTTCACCTGTCTCCGTCGAAAACAGCGGGATCGCTGTGTCCATTTTATATACTGTCTATGGGAGCTACAGCACCACCTAGCTCCTCCCTGGCGCCGCCACTGCTGCTGACTCATCTGTTGGAAAGTCTGCTAAAAGGGGCAGGGACAATGATTTAATATGAATATCTTGCTAAACGTTTCCCTGCACTGATTAAATAGTGATTAAATGTAGGCTAGCTAGCTAGCTTATTTCACTATATATAGACATTAAAGGTATAATGGAGGATTTTCCCGAATTTTAGAAAAGAACCGCCCTCTCCACTTTTTGAAAAAATGTACATGCGCAACACCCTACCTGCTCCCAAGAGGGAACGCCTATTAAACGTGTGCACGAGAGTGCATGCACGAGCCTAGTTCTCCTCGTGCACGCTGTTTACAAGTTGCTGTCGACATGGCTCTACACTACAAGCCTACTTTCCAAAAGAAGATCTGCACTTTTTCCACTATGTCAGGCTCGCTACCGGTAAGTGGAAATCTATTTACGACAAGCATCTCTATAGCTAACTTTAGCATGCTACAGGCCAACAAACAAGCTATCGCCGAGAGCGGGTAGGCAGCGCCGCGGTCGGAGGCTTTTATATATTGTCTATGGTCGGAGGCCGTGGCCGTCTGCTCGCTGACCTGTCACGGCACAAACGACGGCCTTACGTAAACATATCCCAGAATGATTGACAACTAGGAGGACCAATAGTCTTGATGATCCACCCGGAAAAAGAAAATCCTCCACTATTGAGAATGAGGACATACGTCACGATTTGGGAGGGGTCTGAGCCCGTCGGCCATTTTTGGGTGCCTACACTATCAGTTGCCAGGGGCAACATTGTACGAGCGAGTGACACAGAGACGGACCTGAAAATTATTACCACTGTGTTTAAACTTAAGAAAATTAAGAGGAAATGGAGAAAAAGGCAGCAAAAGAAAAGGGACCTTACAGGGAGAAACTTACTACCAGCGCCAAGCAGAGGTATTTAGAGAAGCTGGCTGATATCAACCATGTCGACACATACGAGCTGCCGGCAGCACAATGGAACAGAGACTGGACTCTTTACCACCTTTACCACAAACGAAGCAAGCAGGAAAGGTTAACACGTTGAACATTTGAACAGCTTATTTACGTGCGCTTATTGCCTTGTGTGCGCTGATGACCTCATCTGTTGACATTTCCGAATGCCTTCCTACATTTGTTTACTAAAAGCGGGCTTTCCACACAAACAAACATAGCCTACATGTGTCATTAATATGAGAAAGAAATTAGATTTTAACGGTGTCTGGGTTCGGACAGAAAAATTTGGCCGATCCATGCTCTAACCTACGTGGAGATTATTAATTACTTGGTTTTTGGCATCAGTTATTACACTATGCAAGAATTCAAAAGCATGAAATCCTTGGAAAGCTACGAGACTTTCTGCTGCGGCTGGGTGCAAGACTTGGTCATCTACAAGCCCCAAAACACAGAAGATATTTGTGCTGATAGTTACATTAATGCACTGTTCATTCTAAAGCACCTTAAAGATGTATGGCATCTTATATATTTTACACTGTGTCACCCCCTGTCATGTAAATGTGTTAGATGAAGGACATGTTAGTCACGTAAACTAATTTGACATGTCAAAATTTGCACTATACGAAAAAACTGTGACATGTGGTTCCTACGATTTCCACGAAAATTGTGTGAGGAACTGAATCAGTTTTTTACACAGCAGTGTGTTCCAGACATTCTAAAATAGTGAAATATCTTGAATCTAGACTATAGAAAAACAGAAGAACCTCCTCTGCTACCAACACAAACAATGAATATGAGCACCTAAAAATGGCGGAAGGGGGCTGTGCATGGATGTATTAAGAGAACTGGATACAGCGTTCGGCGGGAAGCCCCGTACGTTCCAATGAGAGTGCTCAAAAGCGCATACAGACAACATGGAGCTCGGATCTTCCGCATTCTTGGCCCATGACGTTTCGATGGACATGCGCACTAGCAACAATTTGTTTGTGTTGTCGTAGCAACCGGTAACAACATGCGCGTTCATGAGTTCCCCTCTTGTGTCTCGATAAACGTAGCGAGTAAACGTAGCGAGCTAGCGAACTTAAGAACCGTTATATTGTCTAAAGTATTCACTGACGTTAAACATTGTGTTTTCGTTGTTCTCGATCGGTTACATGCTTAGCTAAATAAACGATGGATGTATTTAAACAACCAAGGAGATGTAATTACGATGTCGTGCTACTAGCTAGCTAGCTAGTAGGTTTGCCTCTCTTATTACATCCATGCTCTTAATACATCCATGGTTCGCCTGCAGTTTGGTGAACAGTGCTTATCTTAAACATCCATGGCTTTATCTCTACAGGCGTTACAGCATACAGCCCTCGGATGTATCGTAAGATAAGTGTTAAACCCTAAACCCACATCGGCTTTTACGGACGTATAAGATATTATAAGATAAGATAACTAGCAGCTTGACCTGCATTCAGCTTTTTTTTAGCTTTGCAATAAACCACTAGCTAAACCAGGTCGAGTGGTAGTGACACTGTATTTAAGTTACAAACAACATTTTCCATATTTTAAAATTAATTATCTTAATTTAAGATTAATACTGAAACTTTCCCTCATTGTTTTGTTAAATTGCAATATTTTTTGGTCAACGACAATGCTCATTATAACACTTCACTTTGGCATGTATTAATTAGTAATGTTTATCTAAATAAACGATGGATGTTTTGAGAAAACTACATCGATGTAATCACTATGTCTGTAACGTTATCTAAGTATAGACCGTATGTACAGTGTTACCCTTCTCCCATGCTAGCTAGCTACCGCTGATGTTAGCTACTAGCCGATAGCCCCGGCTGTTTCGGGAAACGCTTATGACGTTACAGGCTTTACAGCATACATACATCATATACGTATCATAAGATAATACCATGGATGTATTAATAAAACACATTGTGAATTACAGCCATTAGCTGGAGCTATATCAATTACAGCCAGCTACGTGACGGGTACATGCCATACAGGACCGTTCTCTTACATCCATGTACAGGACCCACAACAGTCATATGAGCATGCGCAGTGCAGGCGACGTGTACGGGCGCAGTCCCGCGGGTCTGCTCGCGTCCATTATGCGCGTTCATCATTTCAAATTTAATAATTCTGTATTCGCTACTAGTGAATGTTAAACATGTTAAAAACATGACATTTTTAACAAGGAACCTTTAAGTGTTCGGACTGGTAAGTTTATATACCCTGAAACTAATTATTCGCTGAAATATAGACGTTTCTTTCACCATGTAAGTCTACGTGAAAAAGTCTTTCTGGGCCATGGAGTGCAGTACCACCGCTATCCGCTAAGCCCATGATGTCTGTTAGACTTGGCGCTCTTCCTGGGGGCCTGGGGCTGTGTCGTGACGACATCTCCTCATTCTCAATAGTCTACCCACCTTTCTTGGTGAAAAACTGGGTTACAGTTTGACACCCTTTCCTTTCTCTTTCCTCTCTCTCTTTTCTCTCTTTCCTTTTTTGAAAACCTTTGCGGTCACTGCTAGTTCTGGCACAACTACTGACTGCAACCAAAGACAGTATATAAAATGGACCGACAGATCCCGTTGCTCTGGATGGAAACGAGTGTAGTCTATTAGAAGCACTTTTCCGGTGATGGCTAAGCATTACTGCGCAGCTGCAAACTGAGCTTGCCGCCGTAGATGTGACGTGAGCAACGTGTCTGAACGTTGTAAGTCTTCTGGTAGCTGTGCCAAGAGAAATCTCAATCATTCCCAATCTTCCAGAGACAGAGAGCGTAGGTATATGTAAGGAGATAACATAGGTACAGGCTATTATTGCTAACTAAAATGCTAATTAACATTAGTAATTAAACTAAACAGCTAATGTACGTCGAAACTGCCTGCGAACTTCTCCTGTACTATACGGTAATTCCTCTACTATGCGACAGTAAGTCGCGTGGTTATGACACAATCGTTAGCCTATTTTAAAAAAAAAACATCTGCTACGGAGCCATAACGTGAGGTACAAGGTAATGGAGCCTTTTATACATTGTCGTGTTTCTTTAGAAATAAACGATGGACAAATTAAGTCTTTAAACGCTTCAGATGTAAAGTTATTGGCTGTCAAAGTGACACCAAAATGAATGGCAGTCAATGGAATGCCAACGGGGGGTTCTCTTAATACATCCATGGGGGTGATGGATAGGGTTAACATAAAATCGCGGCTCACTCTGAGGAGAGAAGCTTGCCCCCTTGACTGTCACTGAGTGGCTAAGGCAGGACCAAACCATTTCATGCAGATACATGGGGGAGTTCGGTCAATATGGATGTTTTACTTTTTGGTCTGTGGGGATATTTAACATTTACTGCCAAAAACAAGTAAAAACAAAGAGATCATTAATTATTATTATATTCGAAATATATACTGAATGATGATGGTTTAATAATTTTATATTAGTTTTTACCTATTTTTTGGGGCCCCTGTCAGTCATGGGCCCTTGGAATTGTCCTACAGAAAGCTGACCAATCAGAGCAGACTGGGCTTTCTCGGGAGGGGGGCTTAAAGAGACAAGAGCTACAAAAGAGTGTCTTATAGAGGCTGAATACAGGTGCAGCAGCCATGGGCAGTATGAGCAAGATAAAGTGTTTTTTGAACAGTAAAGCTTTAGTTTGAGTACAAAATACAAGAATGAACCTGAAAATGCTATATAATAGCTCCCCTTTAATTGAATATTTACAATGACCTCCATCCATCCATCCATCCATCCATCGTCATCCACTTATCCGGGATCGGGTTGTGGGGGCAGTAGCTCCAGTAGGGGCCCCCAAACTTCCCTTTCCTGAACCACATTAACCAGCTCTGACTGGGGGATCCTAAGGTGTTCCCAGGCCAGGGTGGAGACATAATCTCTCCACATAGTCCTGGGTCTTCCCTGTGGCCACCTCTCAGCTGGACGTGGCACCCATTTCAGCTGCTTGTAACCGTGAGTTCTTTCAGTCATAACCCAGCCTTCATGACCATAGGTGAGCGTAGGAATGAAAATGTACTGCTTACAATGACCTACTGACTATATTGGCTTTGTAGCCATGTTATTCACAGATTTGTGGCCCTTCTGAAATACAACTGTTGGATGGATTGCCAAGAAATGTTTTACAGATATACACTGAGGTTGACATTTGGGGTTTTGCGTAAAATAAATATTGCCATGAAATTTACAGACATTCATGTGTGCCTTGGAATGAATTTTAATAACTTTGGCAAAAGAAAATGTTTATACATTATACAAATATAACTTTTCATCCATCCACACACCGTTCACTACACTTTCAAACGTATAATGCTAATCTTTAGTTATAGAGAATTTTTTGTTGCTTATTAGCCAATGTTAGCACACTAAACTTAGATGATGAACATGGTAAACATTTTACCTGCTTAACAACATCATGTTGGCATTGTCATTGTGCAGTAAGCATACATCCTTACATGGCTGTAGGCTATAGACTTTTAGCTTTGTTTTCCTCCTACACGCTCCAATTTATGCTTTGTGTAATTTGTTGTAGCCTACTATTACTGCATTAGACCATTGCTGCTCTGTGCAGGGCCATAGGAAAAAAGGGGAGCGGGGCCAGTTCTTTCAGGGGAGGGGAGCTAGAATTCCTCTCTACACACCTGCTCGGAAGCTTATTACACAGAGGCAGGTGTGTCTTTATAAAATGTGATAAGAGGACCGTGCGTTTGAAATCGCTTTCCCAGATAACTGTAATGGGTTACATCTAACTCTGCGCATCACTTGGGGAAAAGGTAGGCTATATGCAGTGAAGCTAATATCCAATAAGAAGAAGAGAGTTGAACACGTTGATTATTCACTTTGTCTGTGCCTTCCTTGGCAGCTGAATAAATATCCGCAGCTTCTCTGTAAAGAAAAGTGAGAGGGCCATAGAAACAGAGCCAGCGAGAGATGAAAAAGGAGGCGGGAGAGCACCGCGTTCCTGGTCCGCCCCCAAGTTGCAGCACGAGCCATTTAGCGGTACGAGCTGGGCCAGCTGTAGAGCGCGTGGGCGCGTGTACGTCCCCCCCCCGACCCACCCACCCCTCACTACCCCTGCCCCCCACGCGGAGAAAACCATTACCAAATACAGAGCCCGAGTGAACGCGGAGCGATGGCTGCAGCAGCAGCAGCAGCAGCAGCAGCCCTGGATTGTGTTTACGACGCATAGCACGAGAGCGACAACCTTGGGATAAACGGACACCGCGCGCATCCGATTTTTCAAACGCACAATCATTTAGGCTACTCTAGCTTCCTGAGCCTGCGAGGCTACTCGCTTCATCAGTCCGTTTGACGTCCCCTTCTTCAGCGAGGCGAGGCTGTCTCCCGTTCGATTTTAGTCGTTGTTTCGGAGCGCAGCTGCAAGGGAGACGAATCAGCCTCCCGACGAGATCACAGATGAGGAGCGCGAGCAAACCGTGTAAACGAGAAACCCATCATCGCTACCATCAAAATATCACGCGCGCGACGCCAGCGCGCTGATACTGGAATCTAGAACGGCCCCGTTGCCCCCGGTCCCGTTCACATCCAGCGGCGCTGCCTGCACTTAGCGGGGGGAACCCGAGAGCATCCCTCCTCCCACCCAGTCTATCCTTTCCCTCTCTCACCCCATCATATGCCAGAGCTTTAGGTGGTCTCATCTAGTCAGGCACCAGGGGGGAGGAAGTGGGAGGCTGTTCGTGGCCGCTGTAGACGCACCCTCTGGTGAGGCTGGGTTGAAGCGCCGCTGTCTCGGAGGATGCTGCGGGAGTAGAGCGGCTCAGAGCGGAAGATGGGGAAGGACCAGGAACTGCTGCAGGCGGTGAAGACCGAGGACTTGCTCACCGTGCAGAAGCTGCTGCAAAGGCCCCGGCCAGGGAAAGCAAGTAAGACATTCTATTCTGTTCTATTGTAGGCGGAAGCCTACCTAAAAGATAATAACACAGCGTTGGTATTCTGTTGAAAACCTACCCCTCTGATGTTTTTCTGAGACCAATAGTCAAAAGGCTATTTCTCATACACAATTGCTGGCTGTTTGCTACTATTAGGCCTAACTGATGATGATGATATCTGTATGATGTGTATGCATGTGTGTGTTTGTGATTGAGAGAGCGAGATGGAGAGAGCAAGGGTGAAAGAGAGAGGAGGGGTCGTATGCATCAGGGTGTTTCAGAGAAGATTAGTGGTGTGATTGGAGACTGACAGCCCATCTGAAAACCCCTGTCTGAGTGCACTGCAGCAAGAGAGAGAGAGAGAGAGAATGAGAGTGGGAGAGCTGCAGGGAGGGAGAAAGAGTTGTGTTTTTGGATGAGGGATCCGTTTGACCCTCTCAGGAGTGAGTGATGTTGCCAGTGGCCTTAATGTGATTGTTAGATTCAACATCAGCTTAAATGACAAACACCGACATACAGGGATCCAGATAACACGGCTGGTTAAACCTTGTGTGTGTGTGTGTGTGTGTGTGTGTGTGTGTGTGTGTGTGTGTGTGTGTGTGTGTGTGTGTGTGAAGAGTATAATCTCTATTCTATTCTGCTTCCCCTGGTCTATATGACTTTGCTCTTCTACTTGTTTTATTTTCTGCATGCAATGTAGCACTACAACATCCAAAAATGCTTCCCTTCCACAGCCCACTCTAATGTGTGGGCAATGCAGAGTGGAGCCAGAGAGAGCTGCGGATAGACCATTCTGTCAAGCCTGGTAGCTGCCATACCGATACTTTAACTGATAAATACCGGCTGATACCATTATCAACAAACAGGGGAAGATGCTAAGGGCCCAAATGTATGGTATACAATTTCTGCATATTTAAGCTTAGAAAGGTGAGTAATTCAGTTAAAAAATGCTGTCATTCTTCAGATCCAGTCCAGACAGATTCCCCTCACTATTCAATAGCTAAAACTGTTCCAGGCAGGGAGGTTTGCAGCATCTGACCTGGTGCTCACACTGGATATTCATGATGCGTTTCATTTACTTCAGAAGTCAGAAGCCGGAGCTGAGAATGACGTCCCGAGTAGACCACGTGCCATTACAACAAGTTGGAATAACTGTTATTTCACAGTGGGGTTTAGCTCTAGCCCAGTTAGCAATTGCTAGCAATACCAGTTGATAACAACAAATTAGGCTGTATTTTATGCATACTAACAGTATAGCAACATTTACACAGTTACAACCAGGCACGGATTTAGAAAGCAGAGGCCCCTGGGTACAAACTCTTGGAGGCCCCCCTCCCAAAACTCGTGGCCCAAACTCACACAGACCTATCTTAAATTTTAGAAACAGTAAAAGGAAGCTGTGGGTTTTTCTTTAGTTTAAAACAAAACCACTTTCTCCAACTCCATTTCTTGCGATTTTAACTGTAACAGCAAAGGAGATCTATAAATATCTATAAAACAAAAGACAAAATGGAAATTATCACAGAACAAAATCAACAGAATTTATTGCAATAAAGCAGATTAAAATCTATGAAGATACAGCCTAATAACATAACTAACAATAACTAGAGTCATGGGGATGTAACAGTATGACCTCACGGTTATAGTGACCAAAATGATCACAGTTTTTATTTATTATTGAAAACTGGCTACTAAAACACTGGCCAGCTGTAGGGTGCCCAGTAAGAACTTGAACCTGTCTGACTTTGAGATGCATTTACAACTCAAACATGAAGTTGGATGTGGTTCTGAAATATAAGCAAATAATAATGCACATTAATAAACATCTGACTTACTATGAACACATATTTCTTTTAATTTCTTTTATTTCCTAATGTATGTTGTTTTATAGGCAATAATCTATAGGCCTTGTTAGTTTCAGGTTCAATATGTGCAATAAGGTTGTTGCAATAAGTTTTCAATGAACGTCGGCGAGCTACGGCGTGGTAAACAGCCGTGGCCAGCTATGGTCCTCCAGTAACGTTAGCTAGATAGCAGGGTTAGCATGGTGGCGTTAGCCAGGACCAGTTACTGGCTGAGTCTCAATTGTTTTTGCAAGTAACCAACTCGTGTTTCTAGCTATATAATTCAATGTGACTACACAAATGTTGAAATGACATAAAGTGCTCGTCCCTAGTAGCTGTGATAAATTAGCCTGAAGCTAATGCTTACCCGTTCAGGAGGAAATTATCCAACTCAGCATCCTTTTGGGCTGTGAGCTGTCTCTCAAATACATCTCCAATATTAACTCGGGGTTTGTTACGTCTCTGGTCACGCAACTGTTAGAAACATGCTGTTTTTTTAGGTCGGGTATAATCTATCTCCGTTGATTCCGTTCGTTCGTTTGCTGCATTCATGGCTGTACTAACGTTACAAATGTAGCACGCTGGTTTACGTGTTTACAGGTATATCTGGCAACCCGGCCTGGCTGTCAAACTGGGCAGTTGATAACAACACACAAACCAAAACATAAACATAAATTCCGTCACGGATCGTAAATTTCAAAACGAAAAAATACTGAATTTAGCATTGTTGTCAGAAAAGATAGATATTTGAGCCTATATGTTTCCTTAATATCTGATGAGGCATTGGTGTCATTTTTGGATGTATTACAGTACAAATATTACATATTGGACCTTTAAAATAAAAAAATAAAAGAATACAGACTATCACCAGCCTTAATCTTTAATTGATTAGTAGTGTTTATAGACAGAAAATACAGATTACTTTGTTGCTGCATTATGACATTACAATCACTATATTTGACTACAACATCCCTAAAAGCTTGTTTTGGGAGTATTTATATCAATATGGGGGTAATACTCAGGTGTCCACTTGTATATAAATTATATGAAAATGTACCCCAACACATACAGTAATGCTATGCAATGTACCAAACTAAGAGTATGTAAAATGGGAATATTTCAATGCATATTCCAAATATATTTAAGACTTAACCTATAATGAACTACCGGTATGTGTGTAGCTAATTCTCTGCTTTGGTAGGACGGGCTCACACACACACACACACACACACACACACACACACACACACACACACACACACACACACACAGCTCGTGCCGAACCCCGTGTGTCCGCTTCGCCCAAGCCAAAAACCACAACTGGCGACAGGCTGCTACTTCTCCGCAGTGAGACGGCAAAAGACGAACTTTTAAAATATTATGTGAAATAGACCTATTACGTGAAAGTACACTCAACTAGAGAATGAGTCCCACATATGCCTATTATGTATTGATAAGCCTAGACCGCGTATTATAAAAATGAACAGTCAACATTAATACAACAACGTTACATGATTTAAAAGGCAACATATCATACAGGGACAGGTCAGAGTAGCTCTAGCTAAATCAGAAAAACATATTTATTTAGGTGGGTTGGTGGACGCAGATTCGGAAGGCTTCGGCGCCGATCCAGGCATCTATAATTAGCCTATCAAGGTTTTTAATAAGGGGGAAAAGTAGGCTAACAGATTCGCCTACGTTTTGAGTCTGTCAAACTGGTAATGTAGCCTACGTTAACCTACCCGTCACCGCCGGGTCTCTGCCGCCTTCAGTGGTTTCGGTCTCAAGGGGAGTCGGGGACTGTGCTGGGGCGGGGGGGCACTTGGACAGGTGTCTGTCACTCCAGCCGGGCTGTGGTTTTCTGAATTGTCGTGCGACTCGTGCTGGTGCTGATGCTCAGGTAAGACAGGTTCATCTGAAATATTAGCAAGGCTGTGATGCTGAACTCCTCTTCGCTAGCATCACAGCAGGCGCCGCCAGGCTCTTTATTTGTGTCGAGCCGACTTTTAAAAAAGTGGAGATGGTTGGCATATTTCTTCTCATTACATCCTCTCTGCCATCCTTCTCCCTTTTGGCTTTTCATTTTGTGGCTCCACTGCTCCACCGTTTGTTATCCATGTTTGTTTTTTCGATGTCCTCAACTCTCTTTTTCCCCACACTACCTTCTACCGTCTGTCTTGCCGCTATCAACGGTTTCCGTGGTAACCTGACTCATTGTCATCATCAGACACAGCCGACAGACAAAAACTGATTATGATACTTTTTTGTGTGTAAATAAATGATAACTAACACACATACACACAAACACACACTCATTAATGAATTTTATTTTAATTTAATAAGCAAAAAAAAAAAAAAAAAAAAAAAAAGCACACAGTTTAGAGGTCGGAGGCCCCTGGGCACCGGCCCAATCGGCCCGGTGGTAAATCCGGCCTTGGTTACAACCCCAAATCAGAAAAAGTTGGGACAGTATGGAAAACACAAATAAAAAAAAAGAAAGTAGTGATTTCTAAATGTACTTTGACTTGTATTTCATTGCAGACAATACGACAGCACATAATTTAATGTGTTCCCCATGCTTTTTATTGTTTTCTTTTCAAAAAAACTAAATTCCTATATTCTTGCAACACATTTTAAAAAAAGTTGGAACAGTAAAGCATTTACCACTTTGTAATGTTGCCATTCCTTTTCACAACACTTAAAAGACGTTTAGGGACTGAAGACACCAAGTGATGAAGTGTTTCAGGTGTAAATTTGTCCCATTCTTGCTGCAAACAAGTCTTAAGGTGGGCAACAGTATGGGGTCTTTGTTGTCGCATTTTGTGCTTCAAAATGCGCCACACATTCTCTGTTGGAGACAGGTCGGGACTGCAGGCAGGCCAGTCAAGTACCCGTATCCTCTTCTTCCGCAGCCAGGACTTTGTAATGTGTGAAGAATGTGGTTTTGCATTATCTTGTTGAAATATGCAAGGACATCCCTGGAAAAGATGTCTTCTTGAAGGCAGCATATTGTGCTCCAAAATCTCTATGTACTTTTCAGCATTAATGGTGCCATCATAGAAGGGCAAGTTACCTTTGCCAAGGGCACTGACACAACCCCATACCCTGACAGACCCTGGCTTTTGGACTTGTTGCTGGTAACAGTCTGGATGATCCTTTTCTTCTTTGGTCTGGAGCACACGGCGTCCATTTCTCCCAAAAAATACCTAAAATACTGATTCATCTGACCACAGTATACGTTCGATCCTCGGCCCATCTTTGCTCCTAAAGGACTAGACCTTTCTTGGATGCTGCTTTTGTACCAAATCATAATTACAATCACCTGTTGACATCACCTGTTTCAAATCACATCATTATTTAACCAATTTACCAATTATTTAATCTGATTACTAGCCCTAAATTGCTCCTGTCCCAACCTTTTTTGGAATGTGTTGCAGGTCTGAATGACAGGAAAGAATGTATATTTACAAATTAAATTAAGTTGACCGGACAAAACACAAAATATTTTGTGTTCACATTGTCTGCAATGAAATACAAGTCAAAGTACATTTAGAAATCGCTACTTTCTTTTTTTATTTGTGTTTTCCATACTGTCCCAACTTTTTCTGATTTGGGGTTGTAGTTGGGCAGTACTGTGTGAATTTAATGAGACACAAATAAGACAGACAGAAGTGCTAATAAACTGTATATCACTACTGTTGATGCACGGAGCAGCCATGTTAGATTTTGAGCTCGGCTTTGGTCTGCGTTGGCGAGGTTCGTCCGATTCGGAAATCCGACTTTAGAGGGCGTTCCAGTTGAAATTTTCCGACTGGGAATTTCAACTTCCCTGTTTAAATGGAACACACCATTAGACTCCAAACAGCAGGTGGGCCTCATCTGAATAAAAAGGAGCAGGTGTTGATGACAGAGATTGGTCCAGAACTGTGGCTGTCTTGCGTGTGATGACTTTATGACAAAAATCATTGACATTGAACAACATCAAGCCCGACATTTCTCCTCTTTGATTCACTCATATTAGGACCCTGCGCACCTGCACAGGTGTTTTCAATTATTCTGGCTAATTAGACCTCTGTGACACCTGTGTGGGACCTTTTAATTGAATCTTTATATACCCTTAGTCTCGCTTTGCTCTGGCTAGTCCACACAGCATTCCGGCTCTGGTTTTTCGGCATTTCTTTAACGTGCTCATATTACGCTTTTTGGCTTTTCCCTTTTCCTTCCGTTATAATGCTCACCTAGCTGCTAGCATGGCACGCCTTTATACTCTGCAACTGATTAGCTAGCAGTGCTTACCTAGTTACTGTGCATGTGCGACTCCCAACAAAGATTGAACAGAAGTGAGATGCCTCACTCTGTCGCTAAAACAGAGAGCTCAACACACAGGGTGAAAAGAGGAGCTGCAGCAATGTGTAGTACAACAAAAATAAAAAATTTTGCTTATTAGAAAATTTTTGAAAATTAAACCATGCAAACCTATTATGAACCTGAAAATGAGCATAATATGAGCACTTTAAACCAATCACAGTTGTCACGGAGCCGCTGCAAAATAGCCTCGGGAAGGAACTTGTTTTGGTGGAACGTGTACGTTCAGAAGTTGTTTTAGTCGTGTGAGAGAAAACTCAGATTAGACAGATAGTCTAGCTAGGTGTCTCAATTTACCCTGCAGAGATCTGAGGATCAGTTAACCATAGTCCTCATAAATCCACCAGAGTTTAAGGGCGTTTTCACACCTGAAAGTCTGAACCAAGGTCCGGACCAAGGTTCATGTTTTTTGTTACATTGTATACATTTGATCCGGTAAGTTTTGGTTTCACACTGCAGTTATGCAAGTGCACTAAAGATCTATACGTGACAAAACTACGTCCTGCCGTCATCACATACGTGAGCTGCGTCTCCAGATACTTATAATTGATTGGTTTGTAGACGGGCTCTCATCTCCTCTCTCTGTGTGGGGGGTTTTCCAGCTGACTGCTGCTTTCCACTACTGCTGCGCCTCTTTTTGTTTTGTTGTGATGTTGAGAAGCACGGGAACTGTCTTTCTGGAGCATTTATTTAACAAGTAAACTGGTGATGTATTCTCAGCTGTCTGCTCTGAGCGCATTCACCGCCACTCACTCTCTCATGTACACACTAAGCACCGAGCTATTCCTTAAAGGAGCTTCCCCGGTCTTGTAACACAAGGAGAGCCTGCCAGAGCTTCTTGTATTTGGTCTAAAGTCTGAACCATCCAAAAAAATGCTTTCACACAATAAACAAACCGGACCATGGTTCAGTTTGGTCCGGACCGAGACCACCTCTTTTGATTGGACCAAAATTTGGACTTTTGATCCGGACCGTGGTCCGAGGCACCTTTCTCACCTGCAATTTTGGTCCAAAAGTCCGGACCAAATGAGGTATGTGTGAAAACGCCCTCAAATTCCAACACAAAGAAAGCGGAAGGTAACGGACATCGGCGAAAAGCCATACATCTGGCAGAATTTCCTGTAGCACCGGAGCAATCCCGGAAGTGGAACGTCGTGAATATAGACTAATGTACCCATAACCATGAAAGACTCAATGCAGGTTCAATACTGGTTTCCTGGTCTAGCCGAAATATTTAGGAGAAGAGTTAAAGGTCCAGTGTGTTCATTATCAAAATCTGTGTTGCCCGTTCACAAACTTGTCCTTTTTCTTTTCTTTTGTTCCCCACTATTTTTATTGAAGTTTTGCAAATAAATTACATACATTAAACAGGCAAAGGTGAATGAAGCATACATGAAACAGCATGTCAATTCCCCCCAAATACCCACCCACCCACCCAACCCAACCCTGATCAGGTCCGAACCAGATGGGGACAGACAAAAGAAAAAGGATTTTGAAAAGAGCAAGAGACTGGCGTCATCATAAAAAAAGAGTGAACACTGGAGCTGCCTTCCAAAGATGGAAAGACCCTATGAAGGAAAAGGGGATCGAAAGAGACGCCGGATGGCTACCATAGCTGTAATACCTACTTTGAACTGCGTGGCGCGAAAGAGTTGATTGCGATATATATGATCTCAACGCTAGATGGGAGAAATT